>CAEFZP010000822.1:0-14857 GCA_903064625.1 Mallotus villosus
TCTCTCTCTCCCCTCTCTCTCTCTCTCTGTCTCACTGTTTCCTCTCTCTCCTCTGGCTCACTGTTCCTTCATGTTCCTGCTATTCCTCTCCATCCCTCTCCCGTCTCACCACTGTTCCTCTCTCTCTCTCTCCCTCGCTCTCCCCTCTCATACTGTTCCTTTCCTCTCTTCTGTCTCACTGTATCACTGTCTCTCTCCCTCTGTCTCACTGTTCACTCTCTCGCTCACTACGTCTCACGTCCTCTCTCGCTCGCGTCTCACTGTTCCTCTCACTGTTTCTCTCCTCTCTCCCTCTGTCTCCTGTTCCTCTCTCTCTCTCTCTCTCTGTCGCACTGTTCTCTCTCCTCCCTGTCTCACTGTCTCTCTCTCTCCCTGTCTCACTGTTCTCTCCTTCCCTCACTGTTACTCTCTTCTCTCTCTCTCTCTCTCTCTCTCCTCTCTCTCTCTCTCTCTGTCTCACGGTTACATCTCTCTCTCCTCTGTCTCACTGTTCCTCTCTCATCTCTGTCTCACTGTTCCTCTCTCTCTCTGTCGCGTCTCACTGTTCCTCTCTCTCTCTCTGTCTCACTGGTCCTCTCTCTCTCTGTCGCACTGTTCCTCTCTCTCTCCTGTCTCACTGTTCCTACTCTTCTCTCTCCTCTGTCTCACTGTGTCCTCTCCTCTCCCTCTGTCTCACTGTTCTCTCTCTCTCCTGTCTCACTGTTCCTCTCTCTCCTCGTCTCACTGTGTCCTCTCTCTCCCTCTGTCTCAGTCTCCTGTTTCTCTCTCTCTCACTGTCTCACTGTTCCTACTCTCTCTCTCTGTCTCACGTTCCTCTCTCTCTCTCATGTCTCACTGTTCATCTCTCTCCTCTGTCTCTACTGTTCACTCTCTCTCCCGCTGTCCGCTTCACACTGTTCCTCTCTCTCACGCCTCCCTCTGTCGCACTGTTCCTCTCTCTCTCCTCTCGTCTCAATGTTCTCCTCTCTCTCTCCTCTCGTCTCACTGTTCTCTCTCTCTCTCTCTCTCTCTCTCTGTCTCACTCGTTCCCGCTCTCGCCTCTCTCCTGTCTCCTGTTCCTGCTCTATCTCTCTCGTCTCTGTCTACACTGTCCTCCTCTACTCCCTGTCATCACAACGCACTGTTCCTCTCTCTCCCATCTCTCTCGTCTCTCTGTCTCACTGTTCTCTCTTCTCTCTCGCTCGGTCGCACTGTTCCATCTCTCTCTCTCTGTCTCCACTGTTCCTCATTCTCTGCTCCCTGTCTCACTGTCCTCTCTCTCTCACGCGGTTGCACTGTTCACTCTCTCTCCCTGTCTCACTGTCCCTCTCTCTCCCTCTCTCTCTCTGTCGCCCTGTTCCTTACTCTCTCTGCTCCTCTCTCTCTTCTCACTGTTCCTCTCTCTCTTTTCCTCTGTCCTCTCATCTCCTCTCTCGCTGTCTCAACTGTCCTCCTGCTCTCTCTCCCGTCGTCTCCCTGTCTCACTGTCCTCTCTCTCTCTGTCTCATGTTCCTCCCTCTCCTGTCTCACTGTTCCTCTCTCTCCCTCTCCCTCTGTCTCACTGTCTCACTCAATATAGAAGGAGGTTAAATATCTATCTACATATATTTCTAACCTTGGGAATGTTCCTCATCTGATCTCATCCCTCCACCATTCATCCCTCCATCCTTCCATCATCTAGACACATTCGTTAATGTTCAACCTCCCCCCAAACACGATCGATGGGTTTCAACCTCATTTGAACCACAATCAAAGAACATAATACACACACACAGAAAACACAACACCACACACACACACACACTTAGTGCCAGGCTGCGAGGACCCTACCTGGTTGGAACTATTTCTCTGAAGTGCCATGATGCTCCTGGTATCTCCCCCTCTCTCCTCCTCTCTGTTTCTCCTCCTCTCTGTCTCTCCTCCTCTCCTCCTCTCTGCCTCTCCTCTGTCTCTCTTCCCACTCTCCTCGCCCCTGTCTTCTCCTCAGCCAATCCCCTGCCTCGATGCTGCCAGGTGTTGTGGAGGAGGGCGGGACAGGAAGTGTTGATATTGAACATAGTTTGTTTCTAGGATACGCTCGGTCAAAGAGCAAAGGCCCGTCTGGCACAATAAACACATTGTTGGTTTGGGCTGAAGTGGGCACAGCTGTATGCTGTTCTCCATTCTCCCTGCAGAGGCAGGTTATACACGTTCTAGAAGTTCTGCAGGTTATACACGTTCTAGAAGTTCTGCATGTTATACACGTTCTAGAAGTTCTGCAGGTTATACACGTTCTAGAAGTTTCTGCAGGTTATACACGTTCTAGAGTTCTGCATGTTATACACGTTCTAGAAGTTCTGCATGTTATACACGTTCTAGAAGTTCTGCAGGTTATACACGTTCTAGAAGTTCTGCAGGTTATACACGTTCTAGAAGTTCTGCAGGTTATACACGTTCTAGAAGTTCTGCAGGTTATACACGTTCTAGAAGTTCTGCAGGTTATACACGTTCTAGAAGTTCTGCATGTTATACACGTTCTAGAAGTTCTGCATGTTATACACGTTCTAGAAGTTCTGCATGTTATACACGTTCTAGAAGTTCTGCATGTTCTACAGGTTCTAGAAGTTCTGCATGTTCTACACGTTCTAGAAGTTCTGCATGTTCTACAGGTTCTGGAGTTTTGCAGATTCAAGAAGTTCTGAAGGTTTTGTGGCCTGGTGGTCAGAACCACATGCACCACAGAAGAAGAACGCCCATACAACCATTCTATTAGTTACTAGTGTTGTGGTAGTATGGCTGTGTCCCATACTGTCTCCTCACTACCTCCGCTCCTCCTCACCCCTCCTCCTCACCCCTCCTCCCGCCCACAACCTGCCTGCCAGACCAGACCTTCACTAGTCTGACACACATGCTACATGCCTTCACTAATCTGACACACATGCTACACGCCTTCACTAGTCTGACACACATGCTACATGCCTTCACTAGTCTGAGACACATGCTACATGCCTTCACTAGTCTGACACACATGCTACACGCCTTCACTAGTCTGACACACATGCTACATGCCTGCATGCCCAGTACTTCTTGTCGAGGGTTAGAGTATTTAGTAGTATTTAGTAGTATTATTTTACAGATATCTACACTGCTGTGAGTCTGAGATTACTCTTCATACTAGACCGTACTGCAACATCTTCCAACACTACTTCATAGTAAACTGCATCACTGGGAAGAACACACTCAGCAGGCAGACTAACTGTTTCTGTAGATATAGGTGGAGATAGATCAGCAGGCAGACTAACTGTTTCTGTAGATATAGGTGGAGATAGATATGCAGTGTGGCTAGTGAGAGAACATGTTTGGTGGTTCATGCAGATAAATAAAGGCTATGAGTGTCCCTTGTGGGCATCCACTCTAGACCGCAGCTAGAGAGGAGATCCAGGAGGAGATGTACATGCTCACACAGACACACACACACGGTCACAAACACACACACAAGGTCACACACACTCATACCCACATGCAGTCACACACACAGGCACACCAAGCGCACATACGCTCGTGCACATGCCTGCACACACACAGTCATCGCGCACGTGCCTGCACACTCATACAGTCATCGGAACAGTCATTTATTTCCTCCGCTTCACTACTCAGAGGACCACTGTACAGCGCGTGCACATTTAATCATCTGCGCTCCAGAAACACTGTGTGTGTGTGTGTGTGTGTGTGTGTGTGTGTGTGTGTGTAGCCTATAGTGTGTAAACAGAAGCAGGAAGACAACCGTTCACCAGGGGATAACTGTTTGAAATCGGTTTCAACCGCCAATGACCTCTGGAGTCTGGACACGCGACCGAGTTTGAGTCGGTGCAGCCCGGCATGAGCACGGTGCGCGTGTCTCAGGTGAGTTCGTAGCCTACCTGAAGGATGGGGTCATTTCTCCCGCGTGTACTCCGCCCCGGGGCCGGTTCCCGCTGCCTCGTTTCTGTTCCGCATCGAACAGTCTAGCGTGTCTTCTGATTGGCTGAGCGGAGGAGCTCTACATTTGCTTATCCAAAAACACGAGCACGCGAATGCACAGTGACCTATTTCACCGCTAACAACGGCGGAGAACAACAGCCCGGTTTGGAATGTCGTGGTTGTCTTTGTAATGCGTTGAGAAATAGTCCTCACAATAAAAGATGCACTATAGGCCTATATATATATATATAAAGTAAATATAGATGGTCAGGCTACCTAGGCTCCACAGTACAGATTGAATATCTAAAACGCACATTCATTAATATTAGGAATTATTTGTTTTTAATAAATTAATAGTCAGCCTAACTTTTCATTGAACGCGTTGTCCCAACAGTGTTAGTTTTCTGGTGCGTATAAATGTGTCCCTTCTTTGCCAATGATTACCCACCTAAAAACATAACCCGGATAAATCCCTCCCAAGCCCCGAGCAGCGCTTCACCGGCCTGTTACCGGACCTCCTACCTGATCCTTGATGCATGGTAGCGAGCTGCTGTGGTGAGGCTTGCTGTTGAGACTCTGGGCCGAGGACAGCCCCGAGACCGACCTCCGCCTCCTGCATACGGGGATATCCTCCTCCTCCGCCTCCTGCATACGGGGATATCCTCCTCCTTCACCCCCGCTACGGACTTGCAGCACCCCGTCCCGTACCGCCCGGACACCGGCAGAAGCCGGTCAGCATACCTCTCAAGCAAAACCCCCGGGACCACCGAGTAGGGAACGGTCTCCAGTCGGTCCGAACTGCCCTCAGAGATACGAGAGAGACGGTCCAGATGATGAAGATGAAGATGATGATGGAGACTCCGAGCCCGAGGACCATTAAACCGCCCCGGTAAGGCAGGCGAGGACTACCACCGTGGCGGTGACCGACAGCAGCTGCTCGTCTGCGCCGTGCAGAAGAGACTGTGCAGCGGCTTCAGCCAAGTGACAGAGCGCCAGCAGCAGCAAGGAGCTCCGGAGCAGCAGAGGAACCACGGAGGAGGAACAGCCTGGAGGAGGAACAGCCTGGAGGAGGAACAGCCAGGAGGAGGAACAGCCTGGAGGAGGAACAGCCAGGGGGAGGAACAGCCTGGAGGAGGAACAGCCTGGAGGAGGAACAGCCTGGAGGAGGAACAGCCTGGAGGAGGAACAGCCTGGAGGAGGAACAGCCAGGGGGAGGAGGAACAGCCTGGAGGAGGAACAGCCTGGAGGAGGAACAGCCTGGAGGAGGAACAGCCTGGAGGAGGAACAGCCTGGAGGAGGAACAGCCTGGAGGAGGAACAGCCTGGAGGAGGAACAGCCTGGAGGAGGAACAGCCAGGAGGAGGAACAGCCTGGAGGAGGAACAGCCTGGAGGAGGAACAGCCTGGAGGAGGAACAGCCTGGAGGAGGAACAGCCAGGAGGAGGAACAGCCTGGAGGAGGAACAGCCAGGGGGAGGAACAGCCTGGAGGAGGAACAGCCTGGAGGAGGAACAGCCTGGGGGAGGAACAGCCTGGAGGAGGAACAGCCTGGAGGAGGAACAGCCTGGAGGAGGAACAGCCTGGAGGAGGAACAGCCAGGAGGAGGAACAGCCTGGAGGAGGAACAGCCTGGAGGAGGAACAGCCTGGAGGAGGAACAGCCTGGAGGAGGAACAGCCAGGAGGAGGAACAGCCTGGAGGAGGAACAGCCAGGGGGAGGAACAGCCTGGAGGAGGAACAGCCTGGAGGAGGAACAGCCTGGAGGAGGAACAGCCTGGAGGAGGAACAGCCTGGGGGAGGAACAGCCTGGAGGAGGAACAGCCTGGAGGAGGAACAGCCTGGAGGAGGAACAGCCTGGAGGAGGAACAGCCTGGAGGAGGAACAGCCAGGAGGAGGAACAGCCTGGAGGAGGAACAGCCTGGAGGAGGAACAGCCTGGAGGAGGAACAGCCAGGGGGAGGAACAGCCTGGAGGAGGAACAGCCTGGAGGAGGAACAGCCTGGAGGAGGAACAGCCTGGAGGAGGAACAGCCTGGAGGAGGAACAACCTGGAGGAGGAACAGCCTGGAGGAGGAACAGCCTGGAGGAGGAACAGCCTGGAGGAGGAACAGCCTGGAGGAGGAACAGCCAGGAGGAGGAACAGCCTGGAGGAGGAACAGCCAGGGGGAGGAACAGCCTGGAGGAGGAACAGCCTGGAGGAGGAACAGCCTGGAGGAGGAACAGCCTGGAGGAGGAACAGCCTGGGGGAGGAGGAACAGCCTGGAGGAGGAACAGCCTGGAGGAGGAACAGCCTGGAGGAGGAACAGCCTGGAGGAGGAACAGCCTGGAGGAGGAACAGCCTGGAGGAGGAACAGCCAGGAGGAGGAACAGCCTGGAGGAGGAACAGCCTGGAGGAGGAACAGCCTGGAGGAGGAACAGCCAGGAGGAGGAACAGCCTGGAGGAGGAACAGCCTGGAGGAGGAACAGCCTGGAGGAGGAACAGCCAGGAGGAGGAACAGCCTGGAGGAGGAACAGCCTGGAGGAGGAACAGCCTGGAGGAGGAACAGCCTGGGGGAGGAACAGCCTGGAGGAGGAACAGCCTGGAGGAGGAACAGCCTGGAGGAGGAACAGCCTGGAGGAGGAAACAGCCAGGAGGAGGAACAGCCTGGAGGAGGAACAGCCTGGAGGAGGAACAGCCTGGAGGAGGAACAGCCAGGGGGAGGAACAGCCTGGAGGAGGAACAGCCTGGAGGAGGAACAGCCTGGAGGAGGAACAGCCTGAGGAGGAACAGCCTGGAGGAGGAACAACCTGGAGGAGGAACAGCCTGGAGGAGGAACAGCCTGGAGGAGGAACAGCCTGGAGGAGGAACAGCCTGGAGGAGGAACAGCCTGGAGGAGGAACAGCCAGGAGGAGGAACAGCCTGGAGGAGGAACAGCCTGGAGGAGGAACAGCCAGGAGGAGTAACAGCCTGGAGGAGGAACAGCCTGGAGGAGGAACAGCCTGGGGGAGGAACAGCCTGGAGGAGGAACAGCCTGGAGGAGGAACAGCCAGGGGGAGGAACAGCCTGGAGGAGGAACAGCCAGGAGGAGGAACAGCCTGGAGGAGGAACAGCCTGGAGGAGGAACAGCCAGGAGGAGGAACAGCCTGGAGGAGGAACAGCCTGGAGGAGGAACAGCCAGGAGGAGTAACAGCCTGGAGGAGGAACAGCCTGGAGGAGGAACAGCCTGGGGGAGGAACAGCCTGGAGGAGGAACAGCCTGGAGGAGGAACAGCCAGAGGGAGGAACAGCCTGGAGGAGGAACAGCCTGGAGGAGGAACAGCCTGGAGGAGGAACAGCCTGGAGGAGGAACAGCCTGGAGGAGGAACAGCCTGGAGGAGGAACAGCCAGGAGGAGGAACAGCCTGGAGGAGGAACAGCCTGGGGGAGGAACAGCCTGGAGGAGGAACAGCCTGGAGGAGGAACAGCCAGGAGGAGGAACAGCCTGGAGGAGGAACAGCCTGGAGGAGGAACAGCCTGGAGGAGGAACAGCCAGGAGGAGGAACAGCCTGGAGGAGGAACAGCCTGGGGGAGGAACAGCCTGGAGGAGGAACAGCCTGGAGGAGGAACAGCCAGGAGGAGGAACAGCCTGGAGGAGGAACAGCCTGGAGGAGGAACAGCCTGGAGGAGGAACAGCCTGGAGGAGGAACAGCCTGGAGGAGGAACAGCCAGGGGGAGGAACAGCCTGGAGGAGGAACAGCCAGGAGGAGGAACAGCCTGGAGGAGGAACAGCCTGGAGGAGGAACAGCCAGGAGGAGGAACAGCCTGGAGGAGGAACAGCCTGGAGGAGGAACAGCCAGGGGGAGGAACAGCCTGGAGGAGGAACAGCCTGGAGGAGGAACAGCCAGGGGGAGGAACAGCCAGGAGGAGGAACAGCCTGGAGGAGGAACAGCCTGGAGGAGGAACAGCCTGGAGGAGGAACAGCCTGGAGGAGGAACAGCCTGGAGGAGGAACAGCCTGGAGGAGGAACAGCCAGGAGGAGGAACAGCCTGGAGGAGGAACAGCCTGGGGGAGGAACAGCCTGGAGGAGGAACAGCCTGGAGGAGGAACAGCCAGGAGGAGGAACAGCCTGGAGGAGGAACAGCCTGGGGGAGGAACAGCCAGGGGGAGGAACAGCCCAGGAGAAGGCACATATGAGAGTAACAACTGAAGAGAGCGCGCACCAGGCTGTCAACAACACATCCAAACCGCGGCTTGCCGCCAAAGGAAGAAGAGAGTCGAACTCGCTTCTCGAGCTGCCGCCCTGCTCTGCGTCCCAGTCAACCAATCTGACAAGCAGCGGGAGGATAATCGTCAGGGACCCCACGAGCACCGCGGGAACTCCAGATCTCCCCGTGTCGAATACAGGACTCGGAGTCCTGATGCCGCGGAGTGACACATGTTTTCACATTACCATTCCGCTCCGCCGCCCGGGGATGTTTATCATGTGCGCTTCTTGACGTAGGCCTAGCTCCGCTGCCGCCCCCCATCACTCAAGCGGAACGGTAACCAATTTTTCTGTGAGTTGTTTCATACTACATTTGAAGCTGTTAAAGGGGAAGCGGAGAGCGCGCTACTGGCTCATCCAAAATACGGGTTCATCTGACCCCCAAAATGAAAATGAACAACAATATTCTATAAAATGTCCTTTTAAAAATGAGGGCTTGGGATGTAAAAATTCGGACAAAACAGTCGCTTAAAACGTTCAGAATTCCTTCCTATTTTGCAACAGCTAGAGCGCTGTGTGATTATCAGCCAGTGAACCAGAGAAGCAACTCCTGTGGTTTCACACAACTAGCGCTCCTCATCTCTCCTCTTCCTCCCAGAGTTCCTCATCTCTCTCTACTCCCCCCCCCCTGGTCTCAGTGCCTCCGTCTGTCTCTCCGCCTGGTTTGCCCCTCCCTCTTTAGCTCCTCCCTCTTCAGCTCCTCCCTCTTTAGCTCCTCCCTCTTCAGCTCCTCCCTCTTCAGCTCCTCCCTCTTCAGCTCCTCCCTCTTCAGCTCCTCCCTCTTCAGCTCCTCCCGTGAGCGTTCCTCCTGGAGACCTGGTGTGACCGCGGCAGCACGCAGACACGAGACATGTTGACGTTAAGATGTCCCCGGGACAGAACAGCACGTCAGAAAGATGTCATCATACAGCTGCGTAACTGGTCAAGTGTTCAGGCACCTTCTGTTGTGCTGTGGTGCTGAGGATGATGTTGGTGGTGATGAAGAAGGTAAGTGAAGGGGTGGAGAGGAGAGAAGCCAAGGTGGAGAGGGAGAAGAGCCAGGGGTGGAGAGGGGAGAGAGAGCCAGGGGGTGGAGAGGGGAAGAGAGGCCATGGGGTGAGAGGGAGAGAGAGCCAGGGGGTGGAGAGGGGAGAGAGAGCCAGGGTGGGAGAGGGGAGAGAGAGCCGGGTGGGAGGAGAGAGAGCCAGGGGTGGAGAGGGGAAGATAAGCCAAGGGGTGGAGAGGGGAGAGAGAGCCAGGGGTTAGAGGGGAGAGAGAGCCGGGGTGGAGAGGGGAGAGAACCAGGTGGAGAGGGGAGAGAGAGCCAGGGGTGGAGAGGGGAGAGAGAGCCAGGGGGTGGAGAGGGGAGAGGAGCCGGGGGTGAGAGGGGAGAGAGAGCCAGGGGTGTGAGGAGGGGAGAAGAGCCAGGGGGTGGAGAGGGGAGATTAGGAATATGAGCTCGGTGGTTTATGTGAGATTATATACTTTCTTTTTCTCTCTACTCTCTCCCGTCATTTTTTTCCTCTTTTCTCTCTCTCTCTCCCTCTTTTTTTAT
This sequence comes from Mallotus villosus, assembly GCA_903064625.1. NCBI lineage: Eukaryota > Metazoa > Chordata > Actinopteri > Osmeriformes > Salangidae > Mallotus > Mallotus villosus. The sequence continues at coordinate 9,667 of CAEFZP010000822.1, forward strand.
TTCTCTTTTCTCTCTCTCTCGTCCCTTTTTTTTCTCGTTTCTCTCTCCTCCCTTTTTTTTTTTACTGCCTCTTCTACTCGCGTCTCTCCCCCCACCCTACGGTCCATCAAACCACAGATCTTTTTTTTCTCTTTATATGTTGAAGTTTAAGGTTCTTATGCCTTGACTCCTCCACACTTGTTTTTTTCATCTTTTCTCTCTCTGCCCCACTCCGGTCTTTTTTTTCCTCTTTTCTCTCTGCCTCGCTCTTTTGCTTGTCTCCTCTGTTCTCGGTCTTCGTCTCATATCCTCTTTTTATCTCTTTTCTCTCTCTATATCCATCCTATACCCTATGTTTTGTTCTCTGTTCCTTCTCCTACGCCCTTTTTTTTTCTACTTTTTCTCTCTCTCCCCTTCCCCACCTATTTTTTTTCCTACTTTTCGCTTTTCTCTCTCTCCCTTTTTGTCTCTTTTCTCTCTCTCCCATCGTCCCCCCATAGGTTTTCTCTTTTCTCTCTATGCTCTACTCCCTTTTTTTACTGTCTTTTCTCTCTCTCTCTGCCCTCTAGTTTTTTCTCTTTTTTTCTACTCTCTACCCACGCCCACCCACCTCCACTCCTTTTTATAAAGATCTTTATCTCTTTGTCTCTCATCTCTCTCCCACGCTTTTTTTTCTACTATGTTCTCTCTCTTCGGCCTGTTTCCAATTTCTTGCTTTGTCCGTCTCTCTCCCAGGTTTTTGTCCAGTCTTTTCTCTTCTACTGTCTCTCTCCCTGTTGATTGTCGAGGGAGAGACAGTCCGGGGGTTGAGAGGGGGAGAGAGAGAGAGCCCCAGGGGGTGGAGAAGGAACATGGCAGCAACGGCCCCCATGCCATATCACAAACTCCTGTCCCCTGCAGTAGTGGCGTCAGCACCTGAGACAGACACAAACACCATTATCCTTCAACACTGTTTCTGTTTTATTAAAAAGTCACGTAATGTTTAATAAACCGGTACACACACAACACAGCTCTGCAGTACAGTCATCTCTGTTACAACATGCTGTCTGACACACACAGCTCTGCATACAGTCTATCCTCTGTTACAAACACAGTGCTCTGTCTAGAACACAAACACAGCTCTGCATACAGTCCATCCTCTGTTACAACATGCTGGTCTAGAAACACACTCAGCTCTGCAGTACAGTCTATCCTCCGTTACAAAACATGCTGGTCTAGAACACACACACAGCTCTGCATTACAGTCTATCCTCCGTTACAACATGCTGGTCTAGAACACACTCAGCTCTGGGACCATTACTAACACTTCCTGAAACACACGAAGACTGGCCTTCTGTCATCACCATCATATCATCATCCTCTGACTAGGTACACCAGGCGCTGTGCAACATTTTTTTAAACATTCAACAAAACTATATAATGCTCTATCACATGTACAATTGCAATCTTTTAAACATCTCTATTAAAAACACATAGAGGCAGAGAAAATACAACACCGTATCTAGTATCTGCAGGTATAAAAATATATTACAATCTGTCAGAGGTATTTACAGTTTTTGTCTACGTAGAGATCGGATGCCGGTGGACAAGCTAACGACCTCTGACCCTCCCAGAGAGATGTGACCTCCCTGAGGGCAGTAACCCTGAGAGGCTGGAAGATGGAGAGGTGGAGGAATGAGAGGTGGAGGAAGGAGAGATGGTGGCAGGTGAGGAAGGTGGAGGACGTAGTGACGAGACACTCATAGCGCGTTCGTGGTACTTTTAGGTGTACAGGCTTTCTGCCTCGGCTCGAAACTGCGCATCTGATGAGCCGGTGTGGACGGAGGATGTGGAGGAGGAGAGATACAGGATGCGAGTGAGGTGGCGGAAGGCGCGGTGGAGCAGGAGAGGTGGAGTGCCGAGCAGGTGGAGGCCCGGAGCGTGGCGGCACAGAGCGGTGGCTGCAGCGCGGTGGGAAGGCCGGGCAAAGCTCCAGGATGTGCGCTCGGTGGCGGCAGTGCGGTGTGGCTTCCGGCTCGAGCGTTGCGCGGCAGCGGTGGCGGCGAGCGCTGTGGCGGCCTAAGCGCTGGTGTGCGGCAGGCGCGTGTTGCGGCCGGCTCGCGGGAGTCGGCGGCCCGGCGCGCTCCGCGGTGCTTGGCGCGGCTGGCGGCCGCGGGGCTGTCGCGCCACGGGCGCTCGTGCGTCGGCCGTCGCTGGCGGCCGGCGCGCGTGTGGCGGCCGCGGCTCGTTGGCGGCCGCGCGCTACGCTGTGCCGTGGCGGCCTGCTTGTGAGCTGTCACGGCGCGCGTTTGCGGCCTGACGCGTTGGCGGCGGCCCCGTTGTGGTGGCGCCGGCTTGAATGCCTTATACCTGCGCGACGTCGTTCCAGTCTTGCTCTCGGTGGTCTTTCCTTGCGGTGTGTGCGGCCTGCGCGGTCGTTTTTTGTCGCTGTCTCTCTGCTTCCGTCTTTTTCTTGCCTGCCAGTCTCCAGCGTTTGCGCCTGCGCGGTGTCTGTCCTGCCTTGGTTTCCGGCTGCTCTTCGGTTGTTCAGCGCTTTCTTCTCGTCGTCTTCCCGTCTGTCGGCGCTCTGCTCTGATGTGCTGGTGTGCTCGTCCTGCGCTCTCGCTGCTCGCGTGTTTCGTCCGTGCGGTTTGTGTCGTGCCGTCTCTGTCTGTCTTCCCCAGTACTCGTTTCCTGTCCGGCTCTTCGACTTCGGAGTGTCGTGCTGTGCTGTGTATCTGCTGCTCGCTCCGCGCTTTTTCTTTCTCTCAGGTGCAGCCTCGCTTTTCTCTGCTGCCGGCGTTTCCGGCCCCGTCTTTTGCCGTCTGGCGCGTTGTCTTCGTTTCTTGTCTCCGTTTCGTCCGGCGCGATTTCTGCCTGTGCCGTCCGGTGACGGATTGTCTTCCTTCCGTCTCGTCGTCCTTCCTCGGTTCCTGTCCTGTCGTGAAACTGAAGTGGTGAAGGATGCGAAAGGAAAATGTTGAGTTGATTGACCGCTCATAGTTCTCTCTCTCCTGGCAGGGCAGTCAGAGTTTTGCACACCGTGCAACTTCTTGTCTCTAGAGAGAACATCCTGTGAAGCGGAAGAGGAGGTCAGCTGGTCTCAGGTCACACACACCCTCAACACACTAACTCACACACACACACGTGCACACCAGTGGGCTTCCTCCCAGTGTTACCTGTAGATGCTGGGAGCTAGCTGTATACCTGTAGATGCTGCTAGCTGCATACCTGTAGATGCTGGGGCTAGCTGTATACCTGTAGATTGCTGCTGGGGCTAGCTGTATACCTGTATATGATGCTGGGGGCTCAGCTGTATACCTGTAATGAATGGGGGCTAGCTGTATACCTGTAGATGCTGGGGCTAGCTGTAGATGCTGGCGCTAGCTGTATACCTGTAGATGCTGGGCGCTAGCTCATACCTGTAGATGATGGGGGCTAGCTGTATACCTGTAGATGCTGGGGGCTAGCTGTAACCTGTAATGCTGGGGGCTAGCTGTATACCTGTAGATGCTGGGGGCTAGCTGTATACCTGTAGATGCTGGGGGGCTAGCTGTATACCTGTAGATGCTGGGGGCTAGCTGTATCCTGTAGATGCTGGGGGCTAGCTGTATACCTGTAGATGCTGGGGGCTAGCTGTATACCTTAGATGATGGGGCTAGCTGTATACCTGTAGATGCTGGGGGCTAGCTGTATACCTGTAGATGCTGGGGCTAGCTGTATACCTGTAGATGCTGGGGGCTAGCTGTATACCTGTAGATGATGGGGGCTAGCTGTATACCTGTAGATGCTGGGGCTAGCTGTAGATGCTGGGCGCTAGCTGTATACCTGTAATGCTGGCGCTAGCTGCATACCTGTAGATGCTGGGCGCTAGCTGTATACCTGTAGATGCTGGGGGGCTAGCTGTATACCTGTAGATGCTGGGGCGCTAGCTGTATACCTGTAGATCTGGGGTCTAGCTGTAGATGCTGCTGGGCGCTAGCTGTATACCTGTAGATGCTGGGGGCTACTGTATACCTGTAATGCTGTGGGTGCCTAGCTGCTACTGTATCCTGTATATGCTGGGAGCTAGCTGTATACCCTGTAGATGCTTGAGCTAGCTGTATACCCTGTAGATGCTTGGAGCTAGCTGTATACCTGTAGATGCTGGGAGCTAGCTGTATACTGTAGATGCTGGGCGCTAGCCCTGTATACCTGTAGCTGCGGGAGTCTAGCTGTATACCTGTAGATGCTGGGGGCTAGCTGCATACCTGTATTGCTGGGAAGCTATCTTCATACCTGTCGCATGCTGGGCGCTAGCTGCACAGCTGTGTCTGGGGCAGCTGGGACAGTGTGACCACACCTTGGCTCTTCATTTTGTGAGCCGCTCGCTCGTCGCTCACACCACCACTATCAGCATGCCTGCCGCAGGTAGACATACCATCCTGAGGACAAATGACATACAACTTTCAACAAACTAAACAATCCTTAAGGAGAATAAGTTGGGAGGAAGAGTAGATGAGGAGAAGAGGAGAGTGAATTAGATGATGGTTATAGGTTGTAGTAGCCTAGTAGTGTCAGGAGAGAGGAGGGGAGGGAGATGGAGAAGAGAGGGTTGAGGATGATGGAGAGTTTCTCACAGTCCTCCCGAGTGTCCAGTGCAGCAGAACTTCACCTTTCCCACTGTCCTCCTCCCCTTGCTACATCCATCACCTCATTCCTCACACCCGCCACAATGTTCTCTTTCTGCTTCTACTTTTCTTCGTCTTCGTCCTGGCGCTCGTCCTCCCCTTCTTCTTCCTCTGTCTCTGCCTGCTCTCTCTCTATCCTCCCCCGTCGTCCTCTTCTCTCGTGCTCTGACTCGGCTCCCGTGCCTCTGCTGCCTCGGGCTGCTGTCGCGCGATTTTTCTCGCGCGTTTGTTTGCGCGAGTGTGTGTGCTCGTCGTGTGTGTGCTCCGTTGTTGTGTTCGCCTATGTTTTGCTCTCGTGTGGTGCGCTTTTTTGTTTGCTCTCTTTGATTTCTCGCTTGTGTGTTCCGCGCGTGTTTTTTCGCTGCGTGTGTTCGCTCGTGTGGCGCGTGTGAGGATGTGCTCGCGTGTGTGTGCCGCGTGTGGTGGTGCGCGCGTGTGTGTGCGCGCGTGTGTGTGCCCGCGTGTGGTGTGCGCGCGTGTGTGTTTCGCGTGTGTGTGCGCGCGTGTTTGTGCGCCCGTGTGTACTGCGCGCGTGTGGTGTGGCGCGTGTGTGTGCGCGCGTG
>CAEFZP010000823.1:0-7500 GCA_903064625.1 Mallotus villosus
CGTCTTGTGTACGCCCCCTTGGCCCCCCCCCCCTCCGACAACGCCTTCCTCATAAACACTGATAGAGGGAGAGAGAGAGGGAGAGGGAGCTCACTGGTAAGAGGTCGGTGTATCCAGGCGCGGGAGCTGGGCGGCGGTCCTGTGCGGTTCCCCCGATCGGGCCGGGCCCTGTCTTCCCCGGGGCGGGCGGGGTGTGACGGACGAGGGCGAGGGGCAGCGACGTGTTGGGTCGCATTGATGGCGGGCGTACGGGACTGGAACACCGCTAAAAGCAGAGAGTAGATGGAGTACGGCCTGTGTAAACACCACCCTCGTCTCTCTCGCCCTCTCTCCTCTCCCGCCTCTCCACATCCCAGACACACGCCTATCAGGACAAGATTGTCTCTTCGTGCAATCACTCAGCAGGCCTATCCCTCATCTTCCCTCACCCAGTCATCGCGTCTCCCTCCCTCCCCCCTGAACACACACACACGACCCACGTCACTCTTGGGTGCTGGATGTTATGACGTTACCTAGAACGTTACCTACCTAGACGTTCACATGGATTACGTTCAGCCCTGGGCTCGTGTGTGTCACTTTCATGAATATTACGTCTTCCTCATGAATATCCGCTTCATGCTTCTGAATGTAATCTCTCTCCTCATGCATATTAGCTCACGGCTCATGAATCCCAGGGCTTGCTAGTGGGTGGCTTGCAGCCCCCGTGTGTGTGTTTTAATCTTATTAACAAGGACACAAGCACCTTTCGCTTCTTTCTCTTCTGTGCTTTTTTTTGTTCTTCTCTGTTTTCTCGTTCTCCCTTTCGTCAGCGTCTTTTTTCTTTTTCTTTCACAGCCCCCACCTTCACTCCCACCTTACTCCCACCTTACTTCCTACGCACTTCTTTTTGGTATTTGACTTCAATTCAGGAAGTTTGGTGTCCCCTGAGATTGTAAAAATCTCCCAGCATGCAGCTGGACACAATTGCTTTGACTTTCGGTTCTACTCCTCTCTCTCCCCGTCTCACACTCTCTCTCTCCCTCTCTTCCCCTCCCTCCCCTCTCTCTCTCCCCCCTCTCCCTCTCTCTCCCCCCTCCCCTCCCTCTCTCTCCCTCTCTCTCTCCTCTCTCTCTCTCCCCCCTCTGACTCTCTCTCCCCTCCCTCCCTCTCTCTCTCTCTCTCTCTCTCTCTCCTCTCTCTCCCCCCCTCTCTCCCCCTCTCCCCCTCCCGCTACCCCCCTCTCTCTCCAGGTGACCCAGCAGCTGAGGAGTGGTCTCAGTGGAGTGTGTGTTCGTTGACGTGTGGTCAGGGCTGGCAGGTGCGCACGCGTTCCTGCGTGTCGTCTCCGTACGGCACCCTGTGCAGCGGGGCCCTGAGGGAGACGCGCATGTGCAACAACACAGCCACCTGCCAGGGAGACAGGACTGACCGCAGGTAGGCCACACACACACACACACACAGTGTCTCACACACACACACACTCACACACACCACACCACAGCCACCTGCCCAGGGGAGACAGGACTGACCGCAGGTAGGCCACACACACACAGTGTCTCACACACACACAGTGTCTCACACACACACACACACTCACACACACACACACACTCACACACACACACAGCCACCTGCCCAGGGGAGACAGGACTGACCGCAGGTAGGAGACCACACACACACAGTGTCTCACCACACACACACACAGTGTCTCACACACACACACACACACACTCACACACACACACAGCCACCTGTCCAGGGGAGACAGGACTGACCGCAGGTAGGAGACCACACACACAGTGTCTCACACACACACACACAGTGTCTCACACACACACACACACACTCACAGTGTCTCACACACACACACACACACACACAGTGTCTCACACACACACACAGTGTCTCACACACACACACACACAGCCACCTGCCCAGGGAGACAGGACTGACCGCAGGTAGGAGACCACACACACACAGTGTCTCCCACACACACACACAGTGTCTCCCACACACACACACAGTGTCTCACACACACACACACTCACACACACACACAGCCACCTGCCCAGGGGAGACAGGACTGACCGCAGGTAGGCCACACACACACACAGTGTCTCACACACACACACACACACACAGTGTCTCACACACACACACACACACAGTGTCTCTCACATACACAGTGTCTCACACACACACAGTGTCTCACACACACACACACACAGTGTCACACACACACAGTGTCTCACACACACTCACACAGTGTCTCACACACACTCACACAGTCTCTCACACACACACATGACACACTCTCGCTTGTTACTCACACACACCCTTTCATAGACTAATGAATAATTAAGTGTATAATATACAACCCTCCCTTTCCGTCATCTTAAATAAGTGATCCGCTGATGGCACTCTGTTTTCTACAGAATATCAATTATTATTCATGTATCAAGTGTGAGACTTCAGGCAGGCCTCCACGAGTACTCCCACAAAACTCACTCTAAAAAACCCTGTATGGCCAAGTTTGTCATTTAGCAATGGCAGTGGCCAACATAGCAATGTCACTTTGTCATTTCAATTCACACTGCCAGGAGTGTGTGTGTGTGTGACGACTGACTGGTAAGTGTCAGACTGGACAAAACCCAAGGTTTACCATTCACATCTCTCTCTTCTTCTCCCTCTCTCTGTCTCCATCAATCCTTTTCACTCTCTCTTTCTTCTTTCCTCGTTTTCCCTCACTCTCCCCTTCTCTCTTGCTCTCTCTCCCCTTCTCTCTCCCTTCCCTCTCTCTCCCCTTCCCTCTCCGCTCACTCTCTCCCCTTCTCTCTCCCTTTCTCTCTCCCTTTCTCTCTCCCTCTCTCTCCCCCTCTCTTTCCCTTTCTCTCTCCCTCCTCTCTCTCCCCCTCTCTTTCCCTTTCTCTCTCCCTTTCTCTCTCCCCTCTCTCTCTCCCCTTCTCTCTCTCTCACTCTCCCCCTTCTTCTCTCCCCCTCTCTCTCCCTCCCTCTCTCCTTCTCTCTCCGCTCCTCTCTCTCTCCCCTTCTCTCTCTCCTTCTCTCTCTCTCCTCTCTCTCTCTCTCTCCTCTCTCTCTCCTCTCTTCTCTCTCTGTCCTCTCCCCTTCTCTCTCTCCTCTCTTCTCTCTCCTCTCTCTCTCCCCTTCTCCTTCTCTCTCTCCTCTCTCTCTCTCTCGTCCTCGTCTCCTTCTCTCTCCTTCTCTCTCTCCCCTTCTCTCTCTCCTTCCTCGTCCTTTACGAGGAGTCGAGGACACGCTCACAAACACGGTCTTGAATTCTAGGATTTTATCTCCATGCTTCCCTATCCGTTATCTCGGTTCCCTGCTGTCACTAAGGCAACCTGGGAGTTGCTCTCCTTGAAACAGAATCAATTCCGGAACACTCCGTAAACACAATCCCATGCCCGTATCACCCTCTCTCCCCGTCTGGGGGTTCCGACACCACACATCTCACTCTCTGTGTTCTGGTTCCAAGGCTGTGTTGTGTTATGATGACTGTCACTCAACATATCTCACACCCTTACTCCTGCCACTGTTACAGTAGGATGGATGCTACTCATCAGCATTGATTACCCTGTGTGTGTGTGTGTGTGTGTGTGTGTGTGTGTGTGTGTGTGTGTGTGTGTGCGCGCGTGCGCGTGCGCGTGCGCGTGCGCGTGCGCGTGCGTGCGTGCGTGCGTGCGTGCGTGCGTGCGTGTGTGTGTGTGTGGCGCGGGAGGTAGATGAATACTATGAGAGGCCGTATAGGACATAATTCATACTTGGTCTCACATACTAGCCATGACCTCACATATATACCTTTATACTCTCACATATATACCAATATACACTCACACATATACCATCATACTCTCACACATACCAGTACACCATCATACTTTCACACATACACCATCATACTCTCACACATACACCATCATACTCTCACACATACACCATCATACTCTCACAAATACACCATCATACTCTCACACATACACCATCATACTCTCACACATACACTATCATACTCTCACACATACACTATCATACTCTCACACATACACTATCATACTCTCACACATACACTATCATACTCTCACACATACACTATTATACTCTCACACATACACCATCATACTCTCACACATACATCATCATACTCTCACACATACACTATCATACTCTCACACATACACCATTATACTCTCACACATACACCATCATACTCTCACATATATACTATCATACTCTCACATATATACCATTATACTCTCACATATACACTATTATACTCTCACATATATACCATTATACTCTCACATATACACCATTATACTCTCACACATACACCATTATACTCTCACATATACACACCATTATACTTGAATACTTGTCTATGTGAGAGACATACATGTCTATGTGAGAGAGAATACTTGTCTATGTGAGAGAGTTTGATTGAAACGGAAGGCAGTTTGATTGAACAGGAGTAGTACTGAATTCTCAGTACCTGATTGGCTTACACATGAAGAAGGATTTCGGGTACATTAGCTAACGCCCACCTTCCCTATCAAGACGAGACTGATTGGCATGACAAGTTAGCAGTAGGCGTCTTAATGAAGCCATTGGACTCATTAATAACATTTTGAATACGTGTTGCAGTTATTACTGGGGACATTATGGAATTAAATGACATATTACTTATGATAAAATTCTTGTGCACAATAATACTTGCTACATTTAGACGCTTTTAAAGGTTTTTAATTTGACCTTGAAGCTTTTTGTGAAAATTAGGCTAGTTTCACGACAGCGACTTTGGATGTAGACTAGCCTACTTAAACATGTTAGCTGATTATCCAGTACAAGTGAGATATGTATACAGTTACATTAAACCTCTTCTTTGTAAACTATTTTGTCATAAATACGATGGGAACACATCACATGAACAATTCCAAAACGCACCACACGCCAAACAAAACATTTTTTTGTCAAGCGTCTCAAAGCTCAGATTCCGAGTCGGATTTCCATGGAGCTATTTCGTTGCAGTGAATGGGTGCGGACACTCATCGGGCATACAGTCAAATATAAAAATATCCAGGGATACACTCAAATAATAAGTTAAGGTTGTGGCATTGAAGTTCAGGTTAGTAGCCAAGGGTGTAAAGACCACTCGGCTAATTACAGACGTCTTAAACCCCAGTGCTACACTATCACAGGCATGGCTTAAATTTAAATGATCGGCTAGTTTGTTTCATCAATTGAAAAACTGATCTAGGACTTTTGACTCAAGTAGTGGGGGTGCTAGGTTGTCCGTATTGCTTCCTAAACAACTATGGAATTCTACATTTGAGTTTTTGGGTGGATTTGCTTCTCATTGTCAGAAATGTTGGAATCAAAGACGACAGCCACCCACAGGGGCTATTTCTAACGCTAACGATTAAATGCGCCGGCTCTTTAGACCTGGATCATGTACATCAAGCAGCGGCACTCTACCCCTTACTCTAGCCCATAGTTTTGGGGGATTCGGCCTAAAAGACTAGCTCTTGACAGAGTGCTGTTGCCGCTCCTTGATGCACCTGATCTAGGTTTGAAGAGCCGGCGCATTTCATTGTCAACGTTAGCGTTAGACATAGCCCCTGTGTATGGCTGTCGTCTTTCATGCAACATTTCTGACAATGTTGCCGCAGCATTTGGTGTAGCCTATGCAAAATGTTATTCATAAATCCATCTTGTCATGTCAATCAGTCTCTTCTTATGGAAGGTGGGCGTTAGCTACATGTACCCGAAATCCTTCTTCTTCATGTGTAAGCCAATCAGGTACTGAGAATTCAGTACTACTTCCTGTTCAATCAAACTGCCTTCCGTTTCAATCAAACTCTCTCACATAGACAAGTATTCTCTCTCACATAGACATGTATTGTCTCTCACATAGACAAGTATTCAAGTATAATGGTGTGTATATGTGAGAGTATAATGGTGTATGTGTGAGAGTATAATGGGTGTATATGTGAGAGTATAATAGTGTATATGTGAGAGTATGATGGTGTATGTGTGAGAGTATGATGGTATATGTGTGAGAGTATAATGGTGTCTGTGTGAGAGTATAATGGTGTATATGTGAGAGTATAATAGTGTATGTGTGAGAGTATGATAGTGTATGTGTGAGCGTATGATGGTGTATGTGTGAAAGTCTGATGGTGTATGTGTGAGAGTCTGCTGGTGTCTGTGTGCGAGTCTGCTCGTGTCTGTGTGAGCGTCTGCTGGTGTCTGTGTGCGCGTCTGATGGTGTCTGTGTGCGCGTCTGCTCGTGTCTGTGTGCGCGTCTCCTCCTGTCTGTGTGAGCGTCTGACTGGTGTCTGTGTGCGCGTCTCCTGGTGTCTGTGTGCGCGTCTGCTGGTGTCTGTGTGCGCGTCTGCTGCTGTCTGTGTGCGCGTCTCCTCGTGTCTGTGTGCGCGTCTGCTGGTGTCTGTGTGCGCGTCTGCTGGTGTCTGTGTGCGCGTCTGCTGCTGTCTGTGTGCGCGTCTGCTGGTGTCTGTGTGCGCGTCTGCTGGTGTCTGTGTGCGCGTCTGCTGGTGTCTGTGTGACAGTATGATGGTGTACCCAGTATGTGTGCGAGTATGATGGTATCTGTGTGAGTGTATCTTGGTATATATGTGAGAGTATAATGGTATATATGTGAGGTCATGGCGTGTATGTGAGACCAAGTATGAATTATGTCCTATACGGCCTCTCATAGAATACTCTCTAGTTGATAACTCCCTAAACTGTCTCGTATCAGCTCGGTCTTGTCTGTAGCCTTCTGTTCCATCTCTGCGTGTGTGTGTGTGTGTGTGTTTGTTTTTAGCATGTGTGTGGGGCGTAAGAGTGTCTCCAATCCACTCTAGAGCATGTTTTTTTGTGTGTTGACACTTCGCTCCCTCCCTCCCCCCACCCCCAAAATAAAAACAAGAGAAACATTTCCCTTCTGTGTCGCTGCATATGCTAATCTTGTTTTTATGCTAATGCTCCCGCACGATTTGTATGTCTAAGTGCCTCATTTTCCTTTCAGCAGTTGATATAAATATCCTCAGTCACTCGACTGATGCTGTGTCGTTTGCTGTGTTTTAGACTTCCTTCTCTCTCCTTTCCTATGTTACACTAGGTTTTTGGGTGTGTATCTACTATACTTTACTGTATACGTGTGTGTGTGTGTGGTGTGTGTGGTGTGTGTGGTGTGTGTGGTGTGTGTGGTGTGTGTGGTGTGTGTGGTGTGTGTGTGTGTGTGTGTGTGTGTGTGTGTGTGTGTGTGTGTGTGTGGTGTGTGTGGTGTGTGTGTGTGTGTGGTGTGTGTGTGTGTGTGTGTGTGTGTGTGTGTGTGTGTGTGTGTGTGAGTGTGGATAAAGGATATATGGCAGATCATTTGTAGGAGCTGTTGAAAGTTAATTCCGGTTTATCCGAGTTTCTCAATAATCTCAAATACGGACAGAGACCCAAATCAGCCACAGTTAACATCCAGGAGACTGTACTCTATGTAAGCTGAAG
>CAEFZP010000824.1:0-15471 GCA_903064625.1 Mallotus villosus
TAACTTGCTAGACTTGATATCTAGACTTGATATCTTTGCTACCGTTGGAGCAGTGACAGTTCTTCTATCAGCGTGGTGTACCGCAGTGTGTGTGTGTGTGTGTGTGTGGTGGTGTGTGTGTGTGTGTGTGTGGTGTGGTGTAGAGGTGAAGGTGCCCCCTCTTTGATCAGTGCAGCTCAGATAATTAGTAAGAATGATGACGGGATTGAAGAAGGTATTTTAAGATAGAAGGATGACAGCTTCTCTCTCAGAGGAACAAGAAAAGATGCTAGTCAAAGACAGGGACTGGAACTGGGACAAGAGTAGGAACTGGGATAGGAACAAGGACAGGGACAGGGAGAGGGACAGGGAGGGGGACAGGGAGGGGGACAGGGAGGGGGACAGGGACAGGGAGTAGGACAGGGAGGGGGACAGGGAGGGGGACAGGGAGGGGGACAGGGAGGGGGACAGGGAGGGGGACAGGGACAGGGAGTGGGACAGGGAGGGGGACAGGGGAGGGGGACAGGGAGGGTGACAGGGAGGGGGACAGGGAGGGGGACAGGGAGGGGGACAGGGAGGGGGACAGGGACAGGGAGGGGGACAGGGAGAGGGACAGGGAGGGGGACAGGGACAGGGAGTGGGACAGGGAGGGGGACAGGGAGGGGGACAGGGAGGGGGGACAGGGACAGGGAGTGGGACAGGGAGGGGGACAGGGACAGGGAGGGGGACAGGGACAGGGAGTGGGGACAGGGAGGGGGACAGGAGTGGGACAGGGAGGGGGACAGGGACAGGGAGTGGGACAGGGAGGGGGACAGGGAGTGGGACAGGGAGGGGGACAGGGACAGGGAGTGGGACAGGGAGGGGGACAGGGAGTGGGACAGGGAGGGGCAGGGACAGGGACAGGGAGTGGGACAGGGAGGGGGACAGGGAGGGGGACAGGGAGGGGGACAGGGAGGGGGACAGGGAGGGGGACAGGGAGTGGGGACAGGGAGGGGGACAGGGACAGGGAGTGGGACAGGGAGGGGGACAGGGAGGGGGACAGGGAGGGGGACAGGGACAGGGAGTGGACAGGGAGGGGGACAGGGAGGGGGACAGGGAGGGGGACAGGGAGGGGGACAGGGAGGGGGACAGGGAGGGGGGACAGGGACAGGGAGTGGGACAGGGAGGGGACAGGGAGGGGGACAGGGACAGGGAGTGGGACAGGGAGGGGGACAGGGAAGGGGACAGGGACAGGGGACAGGGACAGGGACAGGGACAGGGACAGGGACAGGGACAGGGACAGGGACAGGGAAGGGACAGGGAGGGGGGACAGGGACAGGGACAGGGAGTGGGAGTGGGAGTGGGAGTGGGAGTGGGATCGGGACAGGGGACAGGGACAGGGACAGGGGACAGGGACAGGGAGGGGGACAGGGAACAGGGAGGGGACAGGAACAGGAAGGGGGACAGGAACAGGGAGGGGGACAGGGACAGGGGGGGGAGGGGGACAGAGACGGGGAGGGGGACAGGGACGGGGAGGGGGACAGGGACAGGGAGGGGGACAGGGACGGGGAGGGGGACAGGGGACGGGGAGGGGGACAGGGACAGGGGGGGACAGGGACAGGGAGGGGGACAGGGATGGGGGAGGGGGACAGGGACGGGGAGGGGGACAGGGACAGGGAGGGGGACAGGGACAGGGAGGGGGACAGGGACGGGGAGGGGGACAGGGACAGGGAGGGGGACAGGGAGGGGGACAGGGACGGGAGGGGGACAGGGACGGGGAGGGGGACAGGGACGGGGGAGGGGCAGGGGCAGGGAGGGGACAGGGTGGGGGAGGGGGACAGGGACAGGGAGGGGGACAGGGACAGAGACGGGGAGGGGGACAGGGACAGTGAGGGGGACAGGGACAGAGACGGGGAGGGGGACAGGGACAGGGACAGTGAGGGGGACAGGGAGGGGAGGGGGACAGGGACGGGGAGGGGGACAGGGACGGGGGGGGCAGGGGCAGGGGGAGAGGGAGGGGGACAGGGACAGGGAGGGGGACAGGGACAGTGAGGGGGACAGGGACAGGGAGGGGGACAGGGACAGTGAGGGGGACAGGGACAGTGAGGGGGACAGGGACAGTGAGGGGGACAGGGGACAGTGAGGGGGACAGGGACAGGGAGGGGGAGGGGGACAGGGACAGAGGAGGCAGAGGCAGGAGCAGGAGCAGGAGCGGGGCAAGAACAGGAAGTAGAGAAGAAGCCAGTGTCAGTCAGTGAGAACCGTCACAGCCCTACCTGCTTCCATGACTTCCTCTTAGAGTCAAAACATTCCTCTGTGCTGCTGTCAGACTGGCTGACAGACTGCTGCTCTCTAACAGGCGGGTGGCAGACTGGTTTGATGGCCTGCCTGTCACATCTCATTCTTCCTAGTGAGAGAGAGAGAGAGAGAGTGAGAGAAGGGAGAGTGAGAGAGGAGAGATGAGAGAAAAATGGATATTAAATAGAGAGTTAGAGACAGGGGGACAGGAGAAGGTAGGGTGTAGAGTCACAGCAGTGCCGTTTCTTTTTTATAAACGATCGCTCAGGTTCTCTCCATAGTGAACTGACTGTGTGTCACATTCCGACAGAGAATGTCGGAGAAATGATTTAGTGACCACACATATACACACATACACTAGAGAATCACCATACACACACACACACACACACACACGTGTGCAAAACACACACAAATAAACACAAACAGCAGGGTTGTGTTTTCATATTTGTGGTTTCAATAATTAAAATGCAAAAATTTAGCAACTGCTTTAGTAGTGATTCATTATTCATTAACAACATGTTAATTGCATCCGCACATTGAATATTTAAATACAAAGTGCAGGGAATGAGTCCTGCATTATGAATATTCACATGGTTAATGAGGAAGGAGGAGGGGGGGTGAGGGTTCAAGAGGTTGGGTTTGAGAACACCACTCTCACAATGATGACATGCGTTAGCTTACTGAGCCAAAGCCCTGGTGGCCATGCACACACACACAGACACACACATACAAACATGAGTACACACACACAGAGACACAGACACACACATACATAAGCACACATACCACACACATACAGTACACACATATGCACACAGAGAATATACACACATAAACACAGAACAAATATGCAAAACACAGTCAATTTTTGGTATGTTTGTACAGTACTGTATCTGTTGACCCTCAAACAACCATAGTAGGTCGGACAGACTGTGAACACAGGAAGAGAGAGAGAGAGGGAAGAAGGCGAGGTAGAGAGGAGGAGGGAGGGTAAGAGAGAGGGGGAAAGTATAAGAGGGGGAGACAAGGAGTGGGAGGGAGGAGAGAGAGAGAGAGAGAGAGAGAGAGGAGAGAGGAGAGAGGAAGGGAGGGTTGTGACCATGATGGATTGCAGAGTTCACTAATAGACCAAAATTATACCTCTTTCCTGCAACTCAGATGAAATATTATTAAATGCGCAGCAAGTTTGCGTGAAACAAATGAATCAGCTGGTGTGTGTGTGTGGAGAGGACTAATGGTACTGTTTACTGATCTCAAACACAAGCTGATGCATCCCTGGGCTGAGGATAACCATGCTGTTTGAGAAAGAGAGAGAGAGATAGAAAGGGAGGGAGGGAGATGAGCAAGGGGATGGTGGTGAGGAAGGGAATCTGGCCGAAGAGAGGGTGAGGAGGTGTAGGAGAGAACAAGAAAGGGAGAGGATGGAGGCATATTGAAATGCATGCCCCTATCCGTCACTAATTAAAACAGTGACTCCTGAAATTCTAAGCCTTAATTAGCGTGGGGGTCTCTCTCCTCCTCTAATTAGCTAATTAGCAACCGCACGGTGATCCACATTGTTACTGAGGAGACACTTGTGACTGGAGTGGCAGACACCCTTAATTAGACAAAGCAGAGACAACAGTGACTAGACTAGAGTAGAGACAACAGCGACTAGACTAGAGTAGAGACATCAGCACTGACAAAAGTAGAAACACCATTACTATGACACACAGTAGAGATAGAGCGTAGAGATAGAGAGTACAGACAGTAGAGATACACTTAGAACAATATAATTGCAATGTTTGTGACTAGTGACTAATATTTACCAAGTGTTAGAATGTGTGCCTGTAGTGTGTGTATGTGTGCGTGTGTGTGGATGTGTGTTTGTGTGTGCGTGTCTGTGTGTGTGTGTGTGTGTGTGTGGACGTGTGTTGTGTGTGCGTGTCTGTGTGTGTGTGTGTGTGTGTCCAACAGTAAGGTCAGTGTGTGATGTATTATTCTGTGTGTGGATTGTTTCTCATTCTAGATTACTATGCTTCCTTCTCCATGGCCTCAAGATAACCTGTGTGTGTGTGCGTGTGTGGTGTGTGTGTGTGTGTGTGTGTGTGTGTGTTGTGTGTGTGTGTGTGCGTGCGTGCGTGCATGCGTGTGCATGAATGTAAGTATGTAGGCTGGTGTGTGTGTAACTGTGTATGCCTGTTTAAATGTGTGTATGTGTATGCCTGTGTATATATGTGTGTGTGTATGCATGGGTATGCTTATTAAGTGTGTGTGTGCATACTTGTGTGTATGAATGTGTGTCAGAAGGGGGTGCAGTGTTCACAGACAGCATGTATGTTTATCATATTTAGCATCAACAGAACCTCTGAAGCATTCACACACCTCTGAGTGTGTCACAACAGACGGTCCCACTCCATCTGTGTGTGTGTGTGTGTGTGTGTGTATGTGTATGTGTGAGTGTGCGTTTACACACACACACACACACATTAAAGAGAAGTCATCTGTGAAATACACACAGCTTGACATTAACTGCATAATCAGCTAATCAAATCTTTATTTTTCTCTGTTTTCTTTTCCACGCTCCCTCGCTCCCCTCTCCCTCCTTCCATGTGGCCGCATGTGAACCAGGTAAGAGCAATTTAATGTGACTGTGATAGCTGGCTGACCTGAAGCCTCTCTCTGAAGGAGGGCAAGATCTCCATCTGTTCAGAGGAGCTCCCACCAACTCAGCCTTAGAACACACACACACACACACACACACACACTATCACACACGCACACACTCACACACCCCCACACACATGCACAGACACTCACACAAGCACGCATGCGCACATTCACATACAAAGAGTCATACAGTACATCCACGCACACACACCTACACATACGTACTGTACATACCACACACACAGTCAAGAAAAGCACAAACACAAACACAAACACAAACACAAACCACTGTCCAGCCTGTTCAGGGTGAGGTCAGTTCTATCTGTGTGTCCAGTTGCCTGAAACAAATGGGCTGAAGGACCCCTCCACAGACAGGAAGCAGGAGTGTGTGTTTTTATTCAGGCAGAGCTGTCCCCAGTACTTATCACTAGAACATTTCTCTCCTCTGTGCTCCGCTCCTCCTCTCTGCTCCTCCTCTTATCTCCTCTCCTTCTCTCCTTCTTTCCTCTCTCCTCCTTCCTGCTCTTCTCTCTGACTTGATCAGTGCCCCATCATCCTGTTAATCAAATTAATTATGAACCAAAATTGACAGTTTTCATTAATTATAAAGGATTATTCTAATTGCGATTCAAATTTATTCATTTAGAACAGACGGCGTTCAGTAATATTTCAGGAAATTAGCATATTAAATGGAGAGGCTTGCTCATTAGGCATGCTAATGTATGCGTATTTCCTTATTTTTAACTGGTGGGCCATATGCAGCTCTGGCGACGGGCAGGTGAACCTTCTAGAACGTCTTTCATTTGTTTGACAAACACGGCAGGGACGCTCTCTCTCACTCTTATGCCCCGCTCTCTCCATCTCTCCCTCTATCTCTCTCCTCCTCCCTTTTCTCTCTCTCCTATATGTATCCATCTCACTCCCTGTATCTCTCTCTCCCTCTAATTCTCTCAAGCTCAATATTTCTCTGTCTCTCTTTTGCACCCCCTTCTCCTGTTGTTGTTGTTTTTGGTACTATTACCCTCTCACCACCACCACCACCACCACACCTCTTGCCTGTGCCCCACCCCATGTGTGACTTGCCGTCAGGCTAGCAGTCCAGCCCTGTGGAGGGCTCCTCTCCTGCTGGTGTTAATGATGTCTCAGTGTAGTCCAGCGCCCGTGTGACTGATGATGGGTCCTGGCTGAGGCGTCCCTGTCGTACGCCTGCGACAGCCTCGTTTGTCACCCAGAGCAGGGATTCCCCAGGCTACAGGCTGTGTGTGTGTGGGGGGAGGGTGTGTGTTTGTGTGTCTGTGCATCTGTTTTAGATGTGTGAGCATGTGTGGGTTCCTGCTTGTTTGTGGATGGTAGATGTTGCCCCACCCCCGGGTCACACGCCTGACAATGAGCCCCCTCAGAGCTCTGGACGCTGGACCCTGGCCCTGTTGCCTAGCCCAGGTTAATGCACTTAGGGTCCTTCCAGATCCCCTTTATTATTGGGTGTATGCCATTGGCAGGCACACAACCTATAGTCTCTCTCTCTCTATAGTCTCTCTCTATTTTATTTATTTAATTTATTTTTTTCCACCCTTAAAAAAATATTTTGCCCTACATAGACAATGTTGGTGTAAAAATGTTCGTCTTGGTCCTGATTGCGTTGCTTCTATCCGGTGGAAGGTTCCCTTGACCATTTTAGGCAACATTTAACTTTTTGTGGAGAAAAGTGAAGCTAACGGTGGCTGACTAGCTAGCCAACGTCACAAACGTCACTAACATCACACCACGCAAAATGACCTGTAGTAGAACCTGAGTTTAGCAGCTCATTACTTCTGAGAGATAGCTATCTACCTAAAACATCTATGCCATCTTCACAAAGTAGGGATCATTATTTAAAATATACAGAAATATCAGTTGGAAATGTTCAGTAAGAAAACAGACAAAATCGGCCACCGACACAAGCACACCTCGCAGTTTACCCTGAAACCCTCTCTAGTTCCTGATATACTGTAGAAGAGAGAAGGCAAGAGGAGGAGCAGTGAGGGGGGAGGGGGGGAGGGGGGGAGGGTGGGGGAGGGGGGGAGGGTTGCTCTTTGTTGCTAGTATATTTAAAGGCAGCATGGTTTAGAGGACACGTTGAACACATCATGTTTCATGGTGACAGGATGTCGGGGCTAAATAAAATATCACACTGGAAATAGACGTGAGATAGCTAGGTGCTGTGGTCACTCCTCTAGCCTGAAGACAAACACACACTCACACACATACACTTACACACACTCACACACATACAGTCAGCCTCTCTTTCTTTCCCTCTGCCCCTATCTGTCGATTTCTTTTTTTCTCTTTTACCCAGTCCTTCTCGCGCTCTCTTTTTCTACCTCTACCCGCCCAAGACACAGATTCACACACCCGTGCACATGGCCAGAGCTCCCAGTGCTCCCAGTCTGCCAGGCTCCTGGTCTGGTCTGTGTATTACTGATGTGTATTATTGATGGCTTCTCCCTGGCTGGCGCCCCTACCCCCTGGGGTCATCCTGTCTGTGTGTGTGTGTGCGTCTGTGTGTGTTTGGATGCTTATGTGCGTGTGCATTTGTGAGCATGTTTCTGTGTTTTCTGAATGAATGCACGTTCATGTGTGTGTGTGGATAGCAGAAGAGAGACCAGGCCATAAATCTCCTTAAGGAGGCCAGAGGGGCGGGGGTGGAGGGCGGCCAGGGTCGCCAAGGAAACAAGCCAGGCCGAGCGATCTAGGGTGTTAGTGATGCATGACTGCTGGACAGGTAGAGACGACGCACAGAACACACACTCAAACACACACACGCACATAGTCTCACACACACACAAACACTCTCACACACACTCACACAAACATTCACACACACCACCACACACGTATATACACATGTATATATGTACACATCCACAAACTAACATTATCCCTATATTGTACATTGCTGTGTCAGGTTACATGCACACGCACACACACATGCTCACACATATGCACACACACATGCACACACACATTCACACGCACACACAGGTATTAGGGAAGCTTACCCCTGCTGCAGTGTCCTAACCCCTCATCACCCCCCCACCACACACACACTAACACTAGACAGTGTAGAAGCCCATGTGTCTATATATGTCACGACTCTACTGTTGATTTAGTTGTTTGTTTGGGTACCTATAACCTTGTTTATTTATCTAGTCCAAAAGAGATGTATGAGCAGGAAATGGGGTCATGTGACATTCAGGAACAGGAAGTAGAGGTCATGTGACAGGCTGGGGAGGAAGCACAGCTGGGTGTGTGAGGCCACACCCAGACACACACATTACGACGTGAGAGACTGAATGAATCGACCTGGCTTGTAGCTGGTGTATGTGTGTGTGTATGTGTGTGTGTGTTTAGCAGCCTTCAGGCCTGTAACACTACCCATCTATTGTACATTGCTGGGTCAGGTTACACACACACTCCTCTCTTTTAGCTTAGGAAGGAAGGAGGGATTTCAGAGCCCCAGGCTACCCCTCCACACACACACACACACACACATCTTAATATCCGAGAGCCTATCTTGTATTAGGGCAGCTTAGCACTGCTGCAACCTGCTAACCCCCCTAACCAAACATTCTACTACTTCACTTGAGCTCTCGCTCTCTCTGCTGTCCTCTCTCTTTCTCTCTCTCTCTTTCTTTCTCTCTCTCTCCTCTCCTCTCTCTCTCTCTCTCTCTGTCTTTCTCTCTCTCTTTCTCTCTCTAGATTTGAATTTTTCTGTCTCTGCCTTTCCTCTCTCACCCTCTATCTCACTCGTCCTCTCTCTCCAGCGTGTGTGAATGAGGTCATCACGTAGCACTTCTGGAGTAGAGAGCAGCAGTCAGAAGAGAAGAAGACTGGAGGAGACAGGAGGAGGAGAGGAAGAGGGGGTGACAGGAGAAAAAGAAGAAAATGTCAGGAGACAGGCAGAGGAGGGTAGATGGTTCCTGTCAATACGATTCTCATCTCCTCCCTCACTCTCCTCTTCACTCATAGCAGGATCTTTTTTTTAAAGAGAGAGAAGACATGCATTCATACCCATCCTTATTCTTGTATGTTTGAGAAACAGAC
The DNA here is from genome assembly GCA_903064625.1 of Mallotus villosus. Classification (NCBI taxonomy): domain Eukaryota; kingdom Metazoa; phylum Chordata; class Actinopteri; order Osmeriformes; family Salangidae; genus Mallotus; species Mallotus villosus. The sequence continues at coordinate 8,992 of CAEFZP010000824.1, forward strand.
AGAATGAAAGAAAGAAAGAAAGACAGACAGACCGAAAGAATAGTTTATTGTTCAGACATTGCTCCAAGTGGTGTTACTTCATCAACCTTGACAGTAGTTTTGTTTTTGCATTTTTGGATGCATACAGTATGTTCTGTACAGTCTTGACTCAGCCCCTGCATCCCCTTTCCTCCCCGCCGATCCCCCCACTCCTCTCTCTCCCTCTGCACCTTCTCCATCCCCCTTCTCCCCCCATTACCCCCAAATCAATCCCTCTCATCCATTATTCAACTATTTGCCTTCAGCCTTTAAAATATACACGAGAGCCTCTACCCTCCCCCTTATCCTCCCCCTTTCAGATCCCCCCCCCCATCTCACCCTGCCCCGCCCCTTACCTCCCACCCCGCCCCTTACCCCCCCCCCGCCCCTCCCCCCCCTTTCTTTATGCTCTCTCTTCATCAGCACGTGTGCCTCCTCCCCTCTCTTTTTTTATTAGACTTCTATTCCCTGTCTCCTTCCCTCACTGTCTGTTGTCTGTCTGTGCGTCTGTCTGTGAGCTAGCCAGTTTGCCAACAAATCAGCCAGCCATCCATTGAACTGGCTTCCTTAAAAGGGCAGAGGTGTGATCGCAGGAAGCATTGATAGAGATGCTAATGTTTGGAAGCTAAGCTAATCATTAGCATATCTCCTGGGAGTACAGTTTGATTGACAGGTGGTGTTGTTGTGGTTGCTCTCTCTCTCTCACTTTTTGTCTCTCTCTCTCTCTCTCTCTCTCTCTCTCTCTCTCTCTCTCTGTTGCTCTCTCTCTTTCACTTTTCTATCTATGTTACCACTACTCTTTCTCTCTCTCTCCATCTCTCTCTTCTGTGCAGGGGCCCTATGTGGATATGACTAGTGATTATGTAAAATAATGCTCAGTCTAAAGCCTCAGTCTACTCTTCCAGAACTAGCAACTCCCATATTCCTTCAGTCCCCCTGCCTCCCCCCACCTCCCCTGCCTCTCCTCCAGAGTTACCCTGCCTCCCCCCACCTCCCCTGCCTCTCCTCCAGAGTCCCCCTGCCTCCCCCCCACCTCCCCTGCCTCTCCTCCAGAGTTACCCTGCCTCCCCCCCACCTCCCCTGCCTCTCCTCCAGAGAGAGTTACCCTGCCTCCCCCCACCTCCCCTGCTCTCCTCCAGAGAGAGTTACCCTGCTCCCCCCACCTCCCCTGCCTCTCTCAGAGTTACCCTGCCTTTCACTCGTGTTTCTCTTTCTCTTTCCCCTCTCTCTCTCACTCCCACACATACCCTCAACCTTTCTCTCATCCTCTACTCAGTATGTTTGTTTGGCTCTGTGTCTATGTGCATGTGTGTGTGTGTCTATGTGCGTGTGTGCGTGTGTATGTGTATGTGCTCATATGTGTGTGTGGTTGTATTTGTGTACATACGTATGTGTGTGCATATATGGGGCTAATGCATACATACATTCTTACTGAACAGAACCAGTGGTATAGCAGCTACATTGATTGACAGAAAAGTAGTGAGGATAACAGAGGAGAGAGTGTAAAAGAGGAGAGAGTGTAAAAGAAGAGCTTGTGTACCAGAGTAGTGAGTGTAACAGACAGAGCAGACAGTGTAACAGAGTAGTGAGTGTAACAGACAGAGCAGACAGTGTAACAGAGTAGTGAGTGTAACAGACAGAGCAGACAGTGTAACAGAGTAGTGAGTGTAACAGACAGAGCAGACAGTGTAACAGAGTAGTGAGTGTAACAGACAGAGCAGACAGTGTAACAGAGTAGTGAGTGTAACAGACAGAGCAGACAGTGTAACAGAGTAGTGAGTGTAACAGACAGAGCAGACAGTGTAACAGAGTAGTGAGTGTAACAGACAGAGCAGACAGTGTAACAGAGTAGTGAGTGTAACAGACAGAGCAGACAGTGTAACAGAGTAGTGAGTGTAACAGACAGAGCAGACAGTGTACAGAGTAGTGAGTGTAACAGACAGAGCAGACAGTGTAACAGAGTAGTGAGTGTAACAGACAGAGCAGACAGTGTAACAGAGTAGTGAGTGTAACAGACAGAGCAGACAGTGTAACAGAGTAGTGAGTGTAACAGACAGAGCAGACAGTGTAACAGAGTAGTGAGTGTAACAGACAGAGCATGACAGTGTACCAGAGTAGTGAGTGTAACAGACAGAGCAGACAGTGTAACAGATTAGAGAACAGAGTGTCGACGTGACAACATGTGTTTAACAAATCATGTTTTGCTTTGACTGTGTGACGTTGGACCAGGGTAGAGGCTGTAGCGCTGATGTTGAATGATTATTGCAAAAAAACATGTAACTAACAGGAAAGAAAGTGCATGATCTTGAGTCAGGGTTTGTTGTTTTTCTCTCTCTCTAACATCTCTCTCTCTCTCTATAACATCTCCTCCTCTCTCTCTATAACATCTCCTCCTCTCTCTCTATAAACATCTCCTCCTCTCTCTCTATAACATCTCCTCCCTCTCTCTCTATAACTCTCCTCTCTCTCTCATCTCTCTCTCTCTCTATAACATCTCCTCCTCTCTCTCTCTATAACATCTCCTCCTCTCTCTCTCTATAACATCTCCTCCTCTCTCTCTCTATAACATCTCCTCCTCTCTCTCTCTATAACATCTCCTCCGCTCTCTCTATACATCTCTCTCTCATAACATCTCCTCCTCTCTCTCTATAACATCTCCTCCTCTCTCTCTCTATACATCTCCTCCTCTCTCTCTATAACATCTCTCATCTCCTCCCTCTCTCTCTATAACATCTCCTCCTCTCTCTCTAAACTCTCTCCTCTCCCTCTAACTCTCCTCCCTCTCTCTCTCTATAACATCTCCTCCTCTCTCTCTCTATAACATCTCCTCCTCTCTCTCTATAACATCTCCTCTCCTCCTCTCTCTCTCTATAACATCTCCTCCTCTCTCTCTATACTCTTATCTCCTCCTCTCTCTCTCTATAACATCTCCTCCTCTCTCTCTATAACATCTCCTCCTCTCTCCTCTATAACATCTCCTCCTCTCTCCTCTCTCTAACATCTCCTCCTCTCTCTCTATAACATCTCCTCCTCTCTCTCTCTATAACTCCTCCTCCTCTCTCGCTATAACATCTCCTCCTCTCTCTCTCTCTTAACATCTCCTCCCTCTCCTCTATAACCTCTCCTCCTCTCTCTCTCTATAACTCTCCTCCTCTCTCTCTCTATAACATCTCCTCCTCTCTCTCTCTATAACATCTCCTCCTCTCTCTCTCTATAACATCTCCTCCTCTCTCTCTCTATAACATCTCCTCCTCTCTCTCTCTCTATAACATCTCCTCCTCTCTCTCTATAACATCTCCTCCTCTCTCTCTCTCTCCTCCTCCTCTCTCTCTATAACATCTCCTCCTCTCTCTCTCTATAACATCTCCTCCTCTCTCTCTCTATAACATCTCCTCCTCTCTCTCTCTATAACATCTCCTCCCTCTCCTCTATAACATCTCCTCCTCTCTCTCTATAACATCTCCTCCTCTCTCTCTCTCTCTGTCAGTTTTCTCCAGAAACCTCTGTTGAGAAATGTTCTGGATTTAAAAAAACAAGATATGGAAATAAGATTGAGCAAGGACTGATTTCAGCCAGGCAATGGACCAGGGTAGAGCTCTGTGATTTTGTTTGTGTGTGTGTGTGTGTGTGTGTGCGTGTGTGTGTGTGTGTGTGTGTGTGTTGTGTGTGTGTGTGTGTGTGTGTGTGTGTTGTGTGTGTGTTGTGCGTGCGTGTGTGTGTGTGTGTGTGTATGTGTGGTGTGTGTGTGTGTGTGCGTGCGTGTGTGTTGTGTGTGTGTGTATGTGTGTGTGTGTGTGTGTGTGTGTGTGCATGTGTGTGTTTGTGTGTGTGTGTGTGTGTGTGCGTGTGTGTGCGTGTATGTGTATGGGAGGGCCATGTTGTTCTTGGCTTGGTTTGGGAAGCGATGAGGGTATAAGGATTACTGGGCTTGTGCAGAGTCCCTACTCAAACACACACACTGGAACTCCCCTGGAAGTCACCCTTGCCCTCTTGGCATTGTCAGACCTCCATGCCTGAGTTTTAACATCAGGAGACAGAGAGAGAGAGAGAGAGAGAGAGAGAGAGAGAGGAACAGTTAGAAAGAGAGAGAGAGAGCATACGAACTAGAGGCCTATGTGCCAGTTTTGTTACTTAGCCAGTCCGATGTCAGACCTCAACCAACCACTTAGTCAGCTAGTTAGCGAGAGAGTTAGAGAGAAGAGAAAGTCGTAGTATGAGGTAAAGGGAGTAAATGGGAGGGAAGATAGAAGCAGGGTCGAACAATCTGAGAAGTGAAGGAAGGGAGAGAGTGAGCAAGATGGGAAAGAGAGAGTAAAAGAGATACAGTAGGATTAACTAACTGGTTTCTCTTTTCCTCTCTCACTCTCTCTTTCCCATCCCTCTATATTATCTACTCTCATCCTTCCTGCTCCCTCCCTCTCCCTCTCTTTCTCTCTTTGCCTCCTTTCTCTCTCTCTCTCCTCCTTCTCTCTCTCTCCTTCCTTCTCTCTCTCCCTCTCATCCTCTGTCTCTGAGGCTTGCCTTTATTAAATATTAATGCTAGTTGTGCTCTGAGCCATAATTGCCATCTCAGCCTCTGAATAATAGATGTTACTGCTCTGTTCACTGTCGTTACTCATAGAACAGCTAACACAGTTAGCATGGCTAAGACAGCTAAAACCGCTTAAGTAGCTTGAGAAGCTAACCTAGCTAACATGGCTAATGTATCCAACTTTACTAGATTGACTAACATGGCTGTAGTGGTTAGGGCCAACAGCACTTACATGGATAGTAGGAAAGCTAATGTAACATGTCTTAGCTGAAACAACATTTATAGCAGCAAATAACACAGCTAACAAACCTGGTTAATATCACCAATTAGCTAGAAAGGCTAAAGGAGCAAGTTGTAATAAACAGCAGCTTTCAGTAGGTGAGAGTATGTTTTAATATGGCAAGACGCAAGGTAAATAACTGGTCTTTTCATAGCTCTACAGTAGGTAAGGAACTGCATATGTGTGTGTGTGTGTGTGTGTGTATGACACACATACACACATACACACCCTCGTCTTTTAGTGTGTCAGGTCAGCTCTTTGAGTGTATCCCTTCAGTAGTGGAAAGGTCAACATGTCGTTATGACACTTACAGAGAGAGTGGCTTCCCTCCTTCTCCCTCCCTCCCCCCCTCCCATACTTCTCCCACCCTCCCCTCCTCCCCCTCCTCCCCCATCCTCCCCCTGCCCTCCCCCTTTTCCACCCAGACACTGTGAACAAAATTGATAGGTTTAATTGGAGAGTAGATACAAGGCATTATAGATTGGCCTACTCATTCTGGAAACATAAGGTGTATGTGTGTGTCTCTGTGTGTGTGTGTCTGTGTGTGTGTGTCGTGTGTGTGTGTGTGTGTGTGTGTTGTGTGAGGGGTCCCTCTTTTTCTGGATCCTTCTCTCTCTCTCTCTTTCTCTCTTTGCCTCTTACCTCTACTTTCTTTCCCAGTCCAACACAAACTAGAGTTCTGTAGAGTATATGTTTCTGAATGTTGGGACAGACTGGGGTGGTCTAGGAAGGTTCTCCAAACACTGAGAGGAGCGGAAGACAGGCAGACAGAGGTTGTCTGAACGTTGTTGGAGGTTTGCGAGGTCTCTGCTGGGGTCACCATGCTTGTCCTCCTCCGTGATAGGCTCTGTCATAAGAGGTCAGAGGTCAGGCCCTAGCCTCAGAGTAATTAAGCAGGCGGAGTTGGAAACAGTCGGGGAGAAGATATTTCGTTAGTTAACGAAAGCCCAGCTCGTTAATGCTGCTCTGCTTTGCTCTGCTCTAGTGGAACTGTGGAGAGACTGTCACTGCAGTCCTTGTTCCCCTCTTCTCCCCTCCTCTCTCTCCCTCTCTCTCTCTCCTCCCTCCTCTCCTCTCCTCTCTCTCTCTCTCTCTCCTCTCTCTCTCTCTCCTCTCCCTCTCCCCTCTCTCTCACCACTCCTCTCGCCCTCTCTCTCCCTCATCTTCCCCTCCTCTCTACCATCTCTCTCTCTCGTCTCTCCGCTCTCCTCTCTCTCCTCTCTCTTTCCTTTTCTCTATGTCTCCTCTCTCTTTCCTTTTCTCTAGGTCTCTCTCTCTCTCTTCCTCTCTCTCTCTTTCTCTCTTTTTGCTCTCTCTGACACTCACACACTCGCAGGGCATAGGGTAAGAGGAGGCAGAAGACTAGATGAAGGAGTTGGAGTTGTTTAAGTGAGGAATATGAAATCTCATAAACTGTGTGGTACTGTAGTTCAGTGTGTGTGTTGTGTGTGTGTGTTGTGTGTGTGTGTTGTGTGTGTGGTGTGTGTGTGTGTGTGTGTGTGTGTGTGTGTGTGTGTGTGTTCTTAGTATGTGTCCTAACGTACATGTAGACATACTCAGGCTCGTACACAGTGTAGTCAAACACACACCATGGATCTCTCTTACACACTGGTATGTGGAAAGTACTGGTGTCACACCAGTCTGTTGTGTG
>CAEFZP010000825.1:0-302158 GCA_903064625.1 Mallotus villosus
TTCAATAATATAGTGAGAAGAATGTTTGACTCAACTAACACCTAACTCTACCTCCCAGAAGGAATTAAACACAGTTATTGCCCATACAACTCACTGTCTGTGAAACTGTTCTTTGCTAACCATATTGTTAATTACTGTAATGATTTGCAAGATTGATTTCATTTCCTATAACAGTGTGAAGATACAGCTGGCATGAGATACTATCTCCCGCCTCATCCTCAGGGAAATGTAACCAGCAACGGTTGTGATAGAGGACAGTACCAATCCCGATGCAGGGAGGTTGCGTTGGGACACAACTCTTTAATTTTCCTCTCAGCCCCATCTTAATACTGAATGTGTCACCAGAGGCCAGCTTTGAGACCAGGATATTAGCAGGAAATAACATCCGCCTCATCTCCTGCAGTTGGGGGAACTCAGGATAACAAACACCTTCAGGTGACAATCACCCACAGTAACATACATGCCAGAGGCACACAAAGGCCTCGTCTACATACTATGGTTGTTGTTTTGTTGTTGTGATTGGCCCCTCTCCTCTCTACTCATGAAGAGTTTATATATCCTGTAATACGCTGTCCACATCATGTTGGATCATGGGAGTCCACTGTGCTGCTGTAACCTTGGCCCGTAAAAGGACACAGCACCTTGGCTGAGTGCTGAGGTCTATGAAAGCCTCTTCTGGGATGTTGATGTACGACAGACTCATTTTAAGTGATGTTTTGCTCTGTTGAGACTACAGGAACACAAGGCGGGGTTATGTGAAGAGCTCTTTCAATGTGACACCTCTGATGGAGAGCAGTGCTTAGACACGTGGCCGATGGGACCTCCCACTAACCTTCGACCCCTTGCACATCCACCAACGGAGTCACACCCAAACTTTCCGACGGGACGCGTTAAAGCTTTATTCGCTTTGATCAGAGAAGGGAAGGAAAGAGAGCCAATTTCAAATCAAGAGCAATTTCCTCAACGTCAGTGATTTCACCTGTCAAGGACGATGAACAAATGATAAATAGGACCTTAAAATAAATGTGAAAGCTCTGCCAATACCTATCTCTTATATCCTGATTGTCTTCTGGCTGCAATTCAACTCTGTGCAGTTTCACACCACGACAGCTATTTTCTCAGCCAGTCCTACTTAAAATAATGACATTATTAGCCCCCTCTGTTGCACTACTGAGGGAACATCTCTACACCTCTGAATTCCACACACAACATACACACACAGAGAACTGGAGAGAATTAGAGGGATGTATGGGGAGGAATGAATGCTTATCATCAAGCGAGGGGATTGAAGGAAATTAGAATACATGTATACTGTTGGCAGATGCTGTGACTTGCTGTTCAATAGAACAAGAGCTTTTTTGGAAAGTAAGATTTTGTGTGAACGTATATCAAGTTTGTCTTAATATTGTCCCAATGTGATCAGATAACGTTTGGTTAATTCAGTTGTAGGCCGAAAAGCACAGAGATAAGCTGAGTCGGTGTTATGTGGCACTGGATCGTCGTTCAGCAACATGGGATGATGTAGATCATTAACTTGTGATTCCCTTCAGTATTTCCTGAATGTCATCAGTAATAATGTGATTTTGTGTGAGATGATATTTCCTAGATGACATTTCAGTCTGTTCTCTCTTCACTGACTTCAAAGTGATGACTTATAGAAAATGATACCTACTGTACTATTAATGTATACAAATATTTCTCAATATCAAAGCTGAAGGAATTTTGATAGAGAAAAGTAAGCAGAGGGAGAGAAATATTGATATTAAAGAAGAGATTCCAAATGTTACGACATATAAATCCCAGCTAGACACAATTTTCCTCATGAAAACCAAGCACAGCGTGCCTGTGAGGTGGTTCTTCCATTTACTGTAAATATAGGCTGTTGTACCAGTAAGGTTTCTGATTTCTTCTCCAGTAGGAGAAAACAATTAGAAACAGCAGTAAAACCCACGCCTTTATCCTCTAGTGATAAATAGAGCCTGGCATGAATTTCATCTCTACTGCTGGCAATTTTAATTTAATTTTGTTTGTATGCAAGCTACATAGAGAGCTGGCAGAAAGTTGTGAGAACCGAGCAATTGCATGGGGAGTGGGAATGACTTTGACACACATTATGATGTCCCTGTGTGTGTGTGTGCGTGTGTGTGTGTGTGAGCGAGAGCGAGAGTGTGTGAGAGAGAGAGAGAGATAGAGAGAGAGAGAGAGAGAGAGAGAGAGTGTAAAAAAGAGCAAAGACAAGCTTTCACAATGTCTGAAATTGCATAAGCCATATTGCTTTCGAGGTCCTGCTCTGTGACTTTGGACAGTTTGTGTATCATATCTTATAGAGATATGAAATTTAAATTAAATTAAAGTATTTATTTTCATCTGCACAGTATGACTAACAATGTATTTCTGAAAATGACCCGTATCAAGTGATTTACACAGACAAGAGAGGGCCTAAATCATTATTATCAACAGATGCAGTGAGTCTGGTCCTTGTCATTTTTGGCAGTCATACAATTGTGAAATCTTTAATTCAATTATATAATAGGTACAAAAAAAGAGAGTTTCAACAGCACATTGTATTTAGAAGCTGAAGCTGTTATTTAACTGGTCCTATCATGTTCAGAAGATACACAAGGCTTATGTAGAATCTGTGGAGTTGTAAATCTATGTTCAAGTCACATATACAGCACGTAATTACCAGATTGTCAAAAGCAAAACCTGACCAGAAGTCCTATTATCGCTTTTGAGGAAACATTCCTGATCCTTTATAAAGGGAAAGATAGACCAGGACGAGTATTTTTCAATGCAATTATCTTGCATGCGGATTATTAAAATATCTGCTTTAGCACAGCATCACCATGGTTTTACCTGTGTTTGTCATTCCAAGGCGTATGTGCAGGATGGCCATACAGTAGCTACATCCATGTGTGTCACAGATGTGTCATTTGTTCTCTAAATGAAAGGGTAACGTTTGGTTTGTCTGCAGGTGAGAACCTCCGGGTGTGTCCCCAGAGCACCACCTGCTGCACCCCTGAAATGGAAGACAAGTTCGGCCAGCAGAGCAAGCTGGAATATGAGAATCTCATAGATGAAACTAGTCACGAATTGCGGAGCACCTTTGTATCCCGACATAAAAAGTTTGATGGTGAGTAATTTTTGATGATTGAATCGTGTTTGTACTATATGAGTTCGACGAAGACACTTACTATGTTGTCTCTGAATGACATGTATATTTTTTACTTATTTTACTTCTTAATATAATTGGTCTTATGAACACCTTAAAACAACATCAAAGGACCACCATTATTTACATGTTCTATTAATGCAAGGTAAATTGAATAAGTAGTATGGCATAGGAGTATACACTAAACACAAATCACTGCATACTGTTCGACTCATTATCTAAATAAGTGAATTTGTTCTATTTTGCTAATAGACACTGTCACAAAACAGTCATCGTTTTTCTATGAGACAGACAAACTAAATAGCAAATCCTCTTTAAATCAGCTAACAATTTCAATTCGCTTACAGTTGTGTGAAATGTGCTTAGTCATTGGAAGGGAAATAGAAACTCCAACCCTTTTGGTTGGTTTGACGCCCACAGAGCGTCTCCCTGCAGACTTACAGCGGGAGAGAGGTCCAGCCTGAGATATCACATCTGCTTACAGGCTTTACTCCACTGTTTGCATGATCCTGACTTAGCCCCGCGTTGACTCTCCTCATCACCACCACCGACGAGAGAGGATCTCCCCATTTAAGAACCTTGCATTATAGAGCCCACAGCCCACAACTCTAACTATCCCCGTCTCTCTCCACCAAGTGAGCTTCAGCTAGTTAGGGGTTTAATGAGTGCTGATATCAGTCGGCTGACTCTGCTGTGTGGGCAGCAGCTGCTCTCATCAGGAGGAGGAGAGGATGGAGGTGAAAATAATGTCAGCCTACAGAGCCAACTTGTCAGTGCCCAGTCACAGGCTTGGAGGAATGCACAGTATTTCACCGTATGATTTATTTGAGAGAAATCCTAAATAGACTGTTTTCTCTGGCTCAGCCTGCCTGGATGGGTGCTCCTTACCTCAGATTTGGTGTCTAACTAAAACCACGTTGTGCTTCTGCTTGGAATGGATTTGCTTCAGTTGCCCCTCTGTTAACGCTGGGAATTCAGGGAGTGTGAACCACAATATGCCAAGCTGTGGTCTTGATTCAGTGGGGCTTTCTCTAGTGTGATGAGAAGCTGGGTTCTCTCAGATTAGTCCACAGGGTTGGAGCAGTGCTCCTCAAGAACAATGAGCTTAGTCTGTCTCTTTCTCTCCCTCTTCATACCTCTCTCTCACTCACTCTGTCCTTGTCTTTCTCTGTTGATCTAACTCATTCTTGCTCTTGCACGCTCTCTCTCTCTTTCTCTCTCTCTCTCTCTCTCTCTCTCTCTCTCTCTCTCTCTCTCTCTCTCTCTCTCCCTTGCTCTCTCAGAAAACAAACATCCCACCTCCAAGTCTTTTACAAAAGATTTCTACACGACTAAGCCGAACCCCTTTTGTTGGATATTGAATTGTATTCAAGACTTTTCATTGTGAATGCTGTGTAAAAAGACTGCATTTTACTGATGTCCGTTGAATGTGAAAACATGCATCACCTCTTTGATGTACAATGTGTGGGCTGTGAGAAATGAGTGAAATCTGTTGAGTAAGTGCCTCTAGGTGGGCTGCAAAAGCATCTTCCAAATACATTTAGATGGCAATACTATTATTCAGCGGAGAGCAATATGTTAAATCCTGCAGACATTTGCAGCTAAGCAAAGTCATTTTTCATACAGTAGCCTCCTGTAAGATGCATTTGACAGGAAAGCAGAGGGGAATATCCACAAATCTCCCATAATGGCGTCACGGCAACTGCATGGTGATTATGCTGGAACGTGTGGAGAACAGTCACGCTGATAACTAACAAACATGGCTGTATCGAAATGATCAGCGTGTGATGGAAAGTGTTCCGTTTTATTTTTACCATATGTATTCTTTTGACTTCACACATTCTTGATTGTGACTTCCCAACACTAGACAGCGTAGACTATCAATCAGTAGTTCTCTAACGAAACCTAGGACTTCTGTACTTGCTCTATGCTGTCAGATGTTACTCATTCTGACCCACCAACGTAAGTGTTTGGCATGAAATATTCATCTGAGAAATCCTCATTTAAAAGCTCGGCTCATCTTGTGATAGGAAAGTAGAATTCTGTTATTCAGATTCCATTTAAGAAAGCTTTAGTGTAAACCTATAACTGTAATCCTTGATCCATGAGGGAACTTATCAAGCCTCATACGCATCCAAAAAGGCTTGTTAAAATGTGCCACACAGTGCCCATGGCAATGATATGCCCACTTCTTCAAAACAGCTATGTAAAACACAGACTGTAACCTTTAACCACGGCAATGGCATGCACAATGTCAGAATGCTCGTCAGAGTCATTTTTCTTTTCCAGGAAAGTAAAATCTTTAGAACATATGCCTTTCCTGGAAGGATGCATAAATAAGTCAATGCTATTTTGATTGGCTTCTGTCAAGAGAGGTGAATGTCACGAGATGAAAGGAGGGCACCAGAGGAGGAGGAAGTGGGGCTGGGCAAGCAGCACTTAGATGCATGGCTTCAGGCACCCATGCTCCTCCGGGGTACCCTGCCACTCTTCATCACTTCATCAGTGTCAGGGTAGGGCTGGCCTCAGCACTGCAGCTCTCTGCTGTCTGGCAGACTGCAGGAGACAAGCAGTCTGCCGAGGGGCTCCGAAGACTACCCACACAGGAAACCTGAGACACTCCTGTTTGGATGTGTTGGTTATTTATCAGGTCCAGCAAAATGGCAAAGTGTGGGCTATTATTATTCATGTTTTAATGAAATTCATGTTTCTTACCCTTCCTTGCCAAATTATATTAGATAACAGAATGTGTTTCGAATGTCTGCATCCTTGTTCAACAACTGTTGGCTTGGTTGAAGAGGATGAGAAATGCCGAACAGTAACACCCGGGTTGGCTTTGCAGCTGTCAGTATTGTACCACGGGGCTACTTATGTTGCCTTAGATACTAGGCATTCAAAATCGAATCAAATGTACGACTTCCCTGATTTAGAGCTCACACTCATGTTGCTAAACTGCTGTTTACCACGCATTTAGCACCTGTTTGCACTGTCCCGCCCACACAGAGTCATGTGGTGTTCATGTGGAGCCAGACATGATCTCTGCTGTATCTGGTGGAGCACGCTGGCCCACGCTGGCCCACGCATGCAAACACCCCCGCCTGCGTGTTATCGCCACCACAGTGAGAGGGCACCGTCACTTCCGTGCCAAGACCAGAAATAAAACAAACATCCCACATCACCCCCACCGTCACCCTGTAGACCAGCAGCAGCTGGAATGCAAAATTAAGAGTGTGTCTGTGTGTGTGTGTGTGTGTGTGTGTGTGTGTCTGTGTGTGTGTGTGTGTGTGTGTGTGTCATCATCTCAATGATTATTGTCAATAGCACAGACTCTATTAGTGTGAATCACCATGATTCTCCCCATGTTTGCTGATCTGCTCATGCACACAGCGAGCATGAACGTCTTTTCAGTGTTTGGCAGTAATCCATATCCCAGTACTCAGGAAGCAGTACATCTGCTCTGAGGAATGAGAGAAATAACAAGCATACAGATTTCTCTCCCGTTTAGCTCATTAAGGACTGAGAGGGGGGATCTTAATTACTAATCAATGGCTGGCCATTCGTTGACCACCAACACCATGGTTCTGAGGATCACGACGGAATATTAATGAAGTGAGACTTGCATAATCAATCCTATTTGGAGCCGTACACTCTGAGCTCTTTGCCACAGTGGTCTGCATGCTAATAATTCTAAAGAACAGATTTTCACACACTTGGAAAATCAACTGCATCCTAACCCGCCTTGGGTTTGTTTTCGACAACAAGGCACACGTTATTTAATTATAATTATACGAAATTATATAAGAAATTATAAGTTCCGTTTTTTGTCTCCTGGTGGTTCGATTTGAAAGCATATTCCAGTCACCTACCTCTACGCCCACTGCCTCTTGCCCACTTCCCTCTCCTCCCCAAACCAGCAGTGTGTGACTCATAACAGCTAACACACACCAATAATCCAGAGGCATGCAGAGGATAAAAGGTCACTGCTGTCATGTTTGCTGAAGTAGTACAAGGCCCATTCCAAACTCATTCCCCCATCCTTCTCAGACATTCTCCTCCCTTCAGACCGGCCCATTAATTGACAGGTGGAGTACGGGCCACTCCTCCCAGAAAGGACGCAGCAGGTTTTCATCAGAGCCATTGAAAGATGGTACCCTACGTGGTGGTCTCTATGGTGATAGAGGTGGTGGGGTGTGTTCTGGAACAGGGCACAGAGCTGCTGCTGGAGGAGGAGAGCAGCCACGTTAGCTCTAACGGAGAAACCGTGGACTATGTCATTGTAGTTGTGGGATACAAAGCTGTGGGTAGTGTTATTATAGACTGCTCTAGAAAGTTTGCCTGACAACATCATCAGGGCACTGTCTCATCCCAGGGGCTGTGGCTTGTTCAGTTTGCTTACATTATGAAAGCCCATTAAACCCACAGAGGCATACTTTGCCTAGAAGCATAATTTACATTGTGTAGTAAAACATAAAGTTGCCCTTCTTTAGGTGGGGGCAATGCACTCTTTGAATTGATCTTCTTTGTAATTGGTTTCACACTCAAACCCTGCTGCACAGAGGCTGCCAAAGATAATCACAACGGGTCAATGTTGAGGTTGCTGCGTCTTTAGTATTAAGGGTTTATAAATGACCCGCCAGCCAGTGATGGATGGAGCCGCTGAAACTGTCTGCTGTTATCCCTGCATGTTGCCTTAATTATGTGACCTCCATATTTTTACTGTCAGCTTAAACTACGGGCTTTACGACTTTGCCTCAAGTATAATCTCTCGCCCCAGCAACATCGTAACGTTGTTGTTACCACCAGGATCCCAATTGGGTGAATGCTGCACAGCAGTCAAGGGTCTCTTCAAAAGCAGGGGTTATGCTTTGGTTGGTGATGTACTCTGTCATTTTGATATCTCCCATAGTTTTCCTGAATCCCAATTGCTCGGGATGACTTTCTGTGGCTGAAAGCCCCGTTTGAGTTACTGCTGGTCACCTCTCAGGGGACCTTGCTGTAATTAACTACAGGCCGCAGGGTCCAACTTTACACTGTGGCCCCTTAACAATGTCACACAGTTGCACACTGTCATCCCAATACACAGCCACCTCTGACGGGTGTGTACTGAAGCCCAGTGGGCCGCTCCTCACTGTCTTTCAAAACTTTCCCTGACACCCGCCTTCGACTAAGAAACAGTGATTCATCAATGGTTTTTGTGTGTGTGTGTGTGTCTATGCATGGCCTTCACATATTTGCTTTAGAAAAGCTTGGTTTAGAAGAGATCTGAAGATCTGCAGTGTGTTTTGTCAGGAGACCAGACCTCGGCAGGCCTCGGTTGGAGAGAGAGAGGCTCTGTCTCAGGGCGAGCGGAGGCTCGCTCTCCATCAAAGAGAGAAGGGCTCCGTTTAGCCTCCTCACACAGCTCGCTGCGCTCGGCGAGGAACGGGTCCAGGACTGTACTGAGCCTCATCAGCGCCAAAGTAATGAACTCTTGGCGAGTTAAGGGTATTAACATCAGTCTTGTCCAACATTTAAGGGTCATTGTACTCTCTGCTAGCTGCATTTGCAGGCTATAATTTGGGCAGACCTCTTAATTATTAAGATGTATCAGGTCTTTATGTGAGTTCTCCTCATAAATGCATTTTTTTGACGTAATACCCGATTGTAAAATATGAACCTCTTTGTGGATTATCTGTAATTATGTTAAATTGTCTTTTAACTAAATGTATTATTCACTGAACTGCAATGAGGTCACCCATAATGTGAGTGTTAATTATTCATTGTAATTCTTCTGAATTACAGCTTGGAGTCATATCAAAGATGCTGACTATACTTTAAAATGAATTCTGCTTCAATTATCTTGATTGTATTCGATTAATAGCTCAGCTCATCCAAAAGGGAGAAGATTTGACTCCACACAGATATTTCCCAATCCTTTCAGTCATAAGGAAATTAGTTTCAAACATGTCATTAATCAGAAAGCATATCACTTGATACCATAGACTCTTGCATATCATTAATCAAATCATGTTGATTAAGCACGAGGAATCATGAAAACTCATGGTGATAAGTGCGGATCGTGCATAATTGGTTCACTTAACACAGCCATCTTGTTGCATTTTTTTGATATTCTCAATGACCTTAGGACATCATCCAACTCTCTGCAAGTTTCATGGCATTGCATTGGTAAATGTCGGAATAGCAAGTCAACTCAATGAAACCATGACAAGCTTTTCTTCATCTGTATTTTTCACCATCCCTCTAGTGAGGGATAAATGTTTGAAAATGCAATTTGATATAATTATGTCCCAAGAGACACAGAAACTGGAGTCCAACAACACCAACATTAAAGTCTCAGGTAAAACCTGAAATACAAAATTATTTTCCAGTACTGAAAATAGAACTACTACCGCCACACACACATGCACACACCAAAAGATGGACCAAAAAACTCCAAAATATATTTAGATGTTGGCCACAAAAAGAGCTCACCGTGCTATATAAAAAGCTAGACATCACATCTATCATCAAGACAGCATACTGTCTTACTAAACATGACACCATTTTAATAAGTACCCTCATTAGTAATGGGTCCTTAACACATTAGCTAGTGTAAAAGTCTGCATTAAGGTCTTTTGACCTAGTTAAATCAGATGCTTTCCATGCCATATATGTGGTAGAATGTACCATATTTCACTATGTTAATTAGGCTTATATTTGACCTTTTAACCAGTCTGGAAAATACAGATCGAGATACAGGTAGACTACCCAAGTTTAATGTGTAAACGTGAATAATCATTTGAATGATTTGAAAACCATTAAAAATGGTTTCTAGGGTCGGTAATTGTTAAAGTTCACAAAGTGGTCAAGGATGATACACCTAGATCTGAATGTAATACTTTTTACATGTGGTTTTATTCAGGAAAGCTATTCAAATAAACAGTATTTAAAATGGTGTTGATGATAGATGGCATGTCGGTTGTATCTTTTTCGAGGGCAGTTGATACAGTAATTAACATGCATGGAAATGGGATAAAGCCGGTCAAGTCTCATTTAGAGCTGCACCTCCCAAGGACCATTTCAGTGTGTGGAGGTTGCTAATGTGTTGCTCCTAATGTAATTGGATTTCTCTCTTATTGCAGAGCACAAGTGATCACTTAGTAACATTACCATTTTAACAAGGCCCCTCAATTCATACCTGATAGATGTTCAGAATCTTGAGAGCCTCATGTCCACCCTGGGAGAGGAGCTGGTTCTCGACAGACCAACCGACTTCAATCGTACGAATAATCGTGTACGGTCCATGTATCTCTTGTTTTTCATCGTGGCATACAGGGACCAAGTAAAACCAAAGGACTATATATCGTCTAATGCTATGTTTTGATCAAAACGTGTCTGAATCTGAATAAAAGTAGTTTAGTATGATAGTCATGGAACCCTCATACTGATATTCTTGAACTATTGAACTCAGTTTTCCTAATTTGCAGGAAAAGGTGTGAACCCTATTCAAATTTAATCAGACTACTTGAAAGTCAAGCCTGTCATCATGGATAGCATAATATGGCAGACATCACCTCACTGAAGGTTCGGTTGATCCATTTAGGTCATCCTGTAAATATGACCTAGTGTTGATAAAGAATATAGCCTCAATCTTTCATCCTGAAGGCTGAAAAGTCTCTGTTTTTCTATGTAACTTGTGGCTGTGTGCCATTCTTTTCTCTATTAAGCATAGAAGTGCTCGATAAATAATGATCCCTCCACAACAATCTCAGGAAATATTGTTTTCCAAAAATGCTGTTGGAGAGATAGAATTGTATTGGATTTAAATCAACGCCTCAAAAAATATATTTAAACTTTCTAAAACATGGTATAAATGAGTGCTTTAGATTCAGTTTGATTGATTGACTTTGGATGTCAAACAGGTTAGTCTGAAATGTGAGTAGTTAATGGTATATAGAGTTACAGTCATAAATACCTCAGTCTTGAAGAACACACTGTATGTCGCTGATGACTACTCCCTCAAGGTGTTAACCTGATAAACATGTGTGAGCTAACAGTTTAATCTTAGCTTCAGAGTGTAATGTTATACTATATGGATATGTCAAACTTGTAAAACACTGTCTGTGTTTCAAGAATAAAAATGCCAAGTGGTTAATATACAGTTTTTATTTGATTTGCTATATCCGTTCTTGCTGTGATTTATATTGTATGACGAATAATTACATGAAGAAATACCGCTGTGTATTTCCATTTGAGTTGATTTGTTTTATCAGTGTGGATAGATCTATATATAATGATATGATGTTTTGACTGTACTCATGGGATCATACACAATTCACTTAAATTCAATTCACTGTATTAATCCTCAACAAATTCGATGTTCCGGCAACTATGTGTGCACCCTTTGAGATATGAACAGTAGACATTTATACCCTCTTTCCTTTTGTCTCCCCTCCAACCAGAATTCTTTCCTGGAGCTGCTGGAGAACACGGAGAGGTCCCTGAACGAGATGTTCGTGAGGACCTATGGCAAGCCTTACATGCAGAACTCCGAAGTATTCCAGAACCTGTTTGCTGAGTTAAAACGCTATTACACAGGAGGAAACGTTAACTTGGAGGAAATGCTCAACGACTTTTGGTCTCGTCTGCTGGAGCGTATGTTCACGCTGCTCAATTCCCAGTACGTTATCACGGAGGACTATCTGGAGTGTATCAGTAAGTACACGGACCAGCTCAAACCGTTTGGAGACGTGCCCAGGAAACTCAAGGCTCAGGTTACCAGGGCCTTTATTGCGGCACGAACATTCGTCCAGGGCCTCTCAGTTGGTCGAGAGGTAGCCAACCGAGTTTCCAAGGTAATAACCAGCATCTCTGTTGACCAAGAAAGCTGTGTATACAGTACATGGCTGCCAAGTTTGGGATGTAGCAGACATGGCAATATAATGTGTTTTTTTTTGCCATCACATGAAGCAGATAGATGACTAATCAAAGTATTTTATGATACGAATTGTGATGAGTAAACTGAAGCCTGAGTTGAGTAACATCCAACATAATTTGAGCAAGCTCGTCATGTTTCTGTTTTTCCAGCATGAGTGAGGATTTCTTATGGTATTTCAGGGATCAGCATCATGTTTTGCCCTCTATACTGTTCTAGAAGAGTTAGAGGTATACTAGACGGTTGGTTGGCCTTCAGGGGCTCTGAGTAATAACACTGCAGAGACCCTGCATTGTTTGGGAGACAGACTGGCAGACTGAAGGTACTGGGAGACTTGCTTGCCTTAAGCTATAGAGTGAAAAAGGAGAAAATGTGTGCTGCAAATGTTTGTATCTCTATCTCCCAATATTTGTTAACTCCATATAGGAGCCATTAATCATGCTCAGGCCTGAGTATTCTGTTTGATGTGATGTAATCGTACTGCTGCCGCTGCAGTATATCATATTGCCCTGGGAGTGTGTGTAGTTTCGATCGTGTGCAAAATAAGATTAAAAGGAAAAGCAAGAGTCTTAGGCTTGGAATTAGCCTCACTCAACAACAAGGTGGGGGCTGCTTTCTGGATGACTCCTTTACTGGTCATAACGACGTTAATGCAGGTTTTAGTCCCTTGTTTCATCCTGGGAGACTCCAGTGTGATAGATGCCCATTTCACCGCTTCATGATTCATTGTCTCTGTTAATGTGTGTGCACGTGCGTGTCTGTGCACGTGTGCGACTATGTCTACGTGTCTTCGCATAAACGAGTCTGCGTATGCGTCCGCGTACAGTTCTAACTGAAAATGTTTCGTTTCATTTGGTCTTACGCGGTCAACCACTTCACTGTTGACTTCACCATAAAATTTCAATAGTTTCAAAAGGTGAGGAACCAGCATTGCATAGTGTCACGTTCACTGTAATCTATTGGGAGTTAAGCTGTATAATCAAGATGCCTGATCCCTGAACTTTCAAGCATCTCGACATGTTCTCCGTAATGAACTCTGTGAACCCCGTGAACCCCCCCATAGCGAGCTACACGGAAAGCTGCCTCACTATTTCCACCACCGATGAGACCATGTTTATGAGGCCCGCCCTGAGAATGAGTGGTTACTATCCGCCTAGAGACACACATATCCTGGCTGCCAGAATGCCCCTGCTTCACCTCTGGCATTTCCCTGGGACCCGAGACCCGGGTCATGTGGCGGGGGCCGTGTCCTTTTGATCTACGGGGTCTGAGCTCACGAGCCTGGATTGGGTTTAGGCTTAATGGAACGAGACACCCGCAGAGGAGGAGGCGCGTCTGTGGCTGATGTGAGATGTGACATCCACGTCTATCACTGGCGGGGCGTTTATTGAATTACGGTAGCCGGCGTTGTACATCATACCGCTTCACAGCTCATGAGAGACAACAGAGAGGGCACACAGGAACTAAAGACTTGTCTGAATGTCGCCTCCCAGACAAAATTCAGACGGTATCAAAGACTACACTCGGATTCTTCCAAATATATCTCTCCACTGTTTGTGTTTCAGTGTCGTGTGAAGTGAAGTGATGATCTGACTTTTGATTCTAATAATAGGAGCTGCTTTGACGTGCTGATCCACTGTCATTTGGATAAACCCGGCTTTAGTGAGACTGTAATGCACTGAATCCATACTCCAGACTAGGCATCAGGACTGCAGAGCAGAGCCTTTTCATTGAGAACGAGCTGCTTTTTTCAGATGTCAGTGATGGACAGTTTTTCTGTAGAGAAACAAGCTTAGAGATTATGGTTATTGTCGTTCTGACACGAACATTGACTTTCTATTCAGTGCTCGACTGTTCGAAAAAGGTGACGAAATGAAGTTGAACTTGCTTTTAGATTACCTCAGGATGATCTTTCCCTTTGATGTCAGACTCCATTGTGTTTCCTTTTTTTTACCTACCTGTGTGTTTCATCTGTTGCTTTGCAACCGCAGGAACAAAGAAATTAGACATCTCGTAGATACTTCCTACACAACCACCCAGAACTTCCACGGAAACAGTTGAAAGAAGGTTCACCCTTGTTATCTCCAACTCGTCAACCTGCACTCCACTTGAGAGTTTGTAGGAATGCAACGACGACATTGTCTGAGTGATCAGTGCCAGGGTGTGTAACAAGCCAAGCAGCCTTGCAACCATTAGATGTCTGAAACCTGTCTTGTCACGGGTGTGTGTGTGTGTGTTTGATCCTGCTATATGAAGGGAGATGCTGCCTCTTCTACTCCTCAGTGGCTGCTCACTGGTGGGTTGAGGAGAAGCAGGGGTCCAATCAGATCAAACATTTCGACTGCTCAGAAACCACTCAAAGACAGAGACTTCCAACAGCGACAAGTCTTGTGCTCCCACCAAGTTCATGCAGTGTCTGGGTTCTTTAGAAAACTTGAAACTAGTACATGACAACATTCTGTATGTCTTTAAACTAGGACATGACAACATTCTGTGTTCCTTTAAACTAGTACGTGGAACTTTACACTAGTGCAGGGACAAAATCATACTGTATGTTCCTTACATTTGACCAAATGTCCTATCTTTGCTTGATTTGGGTTTGGATAAACATGATTTTTTTTGTTCTAAGCCTGTTGAATCAAAGTACAATATGCTTTTTTGATTTGCAATGCATTTAAAAGAAACTGGATAGATACATACATTGTAAGTACAAATGCCCAAAACTATTAGTCAATGGACCTACATAGAGCACACGCACACACAGTTAAGAAGGCCCACACAAACACAAGCACCCGAAAATAAATGCTTGCTTTTCAGATACCAGTGTACAAATTGGAATTCAGGGAGAAGCTTCTCCACAAGCGTGGGCTTTTGCAGCAATGTTGAGGTAGTGTGGAGCTGGCTTTCTCAGTGTGAAGAAGAGATAACACCCTTCGTTGTTCCCCGTGAGACTTCGAGCATCTGTGTTGACATTCGTATTGTTCATCCAACACACTGCTGTTCACCTGCGTGGAATTTTCGACATCCTCCCATGTTAATATTAATGCATTTAGTCCTCATGCATCCTGAGCCCATGGAGAGGTATCAGAGATATAACGACAGTGTAGCAAGGCAGCACATCCCTCTGCATTCCAAACAGTGTCTTAGCCTTGGCAGTCTCAAACTTAGCTTGACCCCTGGAGAATTGTGTTTTGCAGTGCAGTGCTGTAAACTATTTTACTACCCATCCCTTTGCTTTCTCTTTGAGTTTGTGTGATCCAGCTTTGCTGGTTTTTCCTGTTATGAAAGATGTATGAGTATAATAAGTGTCATTAAAATGGTTTGAATCGGTTTCTTTTCAATTATGGTTTGTAGAAAAGATAATTGCACAGCAAAGAGACACATTTACCAGCATAGCACTGCAGCATTAAAGTGTAACAGTTTAGTCTAATGCAAGATTGACGCTCTGATGTTGCTGTACCCAATACATGATCTGTGGAACAGTCTTGTGGGTTACAGCAGAGGTTCCCATCAATGGTCCTCAGGTAACACCTGTCCTGCATGTTTAGATGTTTCCCTGCTCCAACACACCTGATTCAAATGAATGGTCATAAGCAGGCTTCTGCCGAGCTGGATAACGACCCATTCATTTGAATCAGGTGTGTTGTTCCAGGGAAACATCTAAAACATGCAGGACAGGTGTTCCCTAAGGACCAGTGTTGGGAACCACTGGGTTACGGGATCCGTCTGACCTTCCTGTCCTCTCTCCCGTAGGTGAGCAGTACCCCGGCCTGCATCCGCGCTCTCACCAAGATGCTGTACTGCCCCTACTGCCAGGCCATGCCTGCTGTCAAGCCCTGTAACAACTACTGCCTCAACGTCATGAAGGGCTGCCTCGCCAACCAAGCAGACCTGGACCCAGAGTGGAACCACTACATCGGTAAGACCCGTCCCTTTTGGGTTTGTCTCGGACTGTTCTAGTATCTAGACGTGTCATGTCACAACGGCACAAAAGCAACATGTATACGTTTTGTGTGGAGGGGTTTTTAGTGGTATGAAAAAGCGTACTTTGAGATACTTTGAGATCTCTTTCATGTTTTGAATGTTCCATTGACATGACTTGGGCATTTAGATAAAAGGGTGCATTTCTCTGCTGGTATCCTCCTTTTGTCGACATTTCATAGTGGATGAAAGGGCTTTGTTCATGGGAGTCTAGTCTCCTGCTGTGTTAAATGGGGACTTGGAGGGGGGCAGCAACACACTGATGGGAACAGAGGGTCCTGTGAGGAACAGCAGCTTGTTCAAATGGAAAGAGAAAGAAAGATTACAAATATGAATGTAACATGACATTTATCTATTTAATAGGATGCCTTTTTCAGATCCTTCGTTTAAGATATGTCAAGAGGGCTGGATTGTACTAAAGCTGGAGCGAGCGAGGTAGCGAACTGCACTTCAGAGGCACATGGCATGCTGGCTGTCAGAAACAAGCAGTTGAAAAGGGGTCATAGCTCTCTGGGTAGCTACAGCCTGTCAGAACAGCAGAGGCCCCATCTTAAATACAGCACTGTGAAATGTTTGTGGAGCTGTGCGACTTTCCTATGATTAATATTCCATTCTAACATGGTAGGAGAACCCTTGTCGCTCAAGAGGGGAAAGGTAGAGAACATGGGATGTACTGTCTGTGTGTTGAAATGTGTCTTGGAAGGCATTCAGCCGTACTCAGTTTTGTGCCAACCCCACAGGACAGTCACCGAACCTTGTAATATGGCATTTCTTAAGCGATAAGTCAACCAGTGAGTACGGAATTACTCTCAGAAGCTTCGGTTGTTTGAGTAGGATTTCAGTTTTTTCTCTCCCAGAATGATACATTTCGGGTGTTTCTCCAGAGTCAACCCCACTTGAAACGCTCATTCTCACGTCATCAGAATTCTCCTTAGTCTAAATTGAGTAATTGCTCCCAGGGCGTGGATTAAATGTCATTTTTATATCTTTTGGCTGTCTGACATTTTATTTTCATTATGGACTGAAAGATTTTCAATTAGCTCAAGGTCCAACCACAAAGAGATATTGATTTGGTTCTCAGACGCTAGAGATGCGAGCGTGTGTCTGCCAGCGAGGTGACCCCTGTGGTGTTCACTGCTCTTAAGTAGTTAGTTGGGGAAGGATAGACTCAAAGAAAACTCTAAAACCTCAGCCAACCCTGCAGTGTTTCTTACAGAAGACAGCGATGTGTAAATGTCACCAGAGGTGCGGCCTGTATGAGTACGTATTGAGCGTCGGTGGTGTGAGGAACTAGTGCGTCGTCAAAACAGACTTTTCAGCCATTTCGAAATATGACTCACTCATGTAAAAGTTGAATTTCCCCGAGCTTTTCGACTGCCGTGTACAGAATGAAGTAACCAGTGACTGGAAGGCACAGAGTGAAAGAGAACACAAAAGCCTAGGAGACCGACACGGATGTGGCACCAGAGCTTAAGCTAAGATATTCATCTTGACTCCGGAGGCATGTATCGAGGCCAACAGCATATGTCTGCTCCACTGACCAGAGAAGACGAGATACCACGGAGGTGAAAAGCTAATTCAACCAAGGAGTGAGAAATCCTTTACAGCTGGAAGCTGAGCTCCCGATAGCAACGATTTCTTCTCCCCTCGCCACCTCCTCACCGCATCCCTCCATCCAGCAGGGAAGAACACTCCTAGCATTTAAACTTCTGACAGAAGTTGAACAAAAAAAAAGGCACATAAGGCTACATCTGACCTTCATTTATCCACAGTGTGAGTGTGTAGGGCAGGGGGACTATGGTGGTACTGCCAAAAGCAGGCTAAAACAGCTGTTCATTCAATGCAGCTGTGCCTCCATTCATTCTGCAGAAATATGAATTGCTGCCTAACATCCATCTCCTCTCAGAATAGCTTTGTGCCAATTCTGAGCTTCCGTTTACGCATAACCGAAGACGGAAAATGGGAGAGTCTGAATAAAGCTTGCATTATATTGGTGGATGTGTGCATGTTCTTTTTCGTCTTTGAAAGGATTTAATTATGTTATTTATGAAAACACAGATTAGGCATGGCAGATGCATATTAAAAGATGGGACTATTAGTACAGCATGATAAGCACCAATGTGAACCAATTCAAGTCTTTGTATTTCTGCATATGTCTTTGGACACTGAAGACAACACACTAGTCTTCATGGCCAACTATCTCAATTATATACTTACCTCTGGGAAGCAGCTCTCAGTCATATGTATTTTCTGAAAAGAACATTTGGTTTGTTTTATTTCTCTCTCAGGTGGCAAGACCAGACAGTCTGCACATATCTTAGCCGTAGGCAGAGAACAAATGGTACTAGCAAATACAATATGAGAGATATTTCACTTCGAACAAAAATGTGAAATGCTCTATGAACCTAATAGAATCCAAGGCCCAATGTTGCTTTTGAATAACTCATCATTAATTACATTACAGAGTACAGAAAGGTCTTGCACTCAAGGATGGAGTAGTGTCTTACCACCTGTAGAGATTACAAAGTTTTCAGATGTCTAATGTTAATGTCATCAACAACAGGAAATCAATCACTGATTCTCAAATCAGAGATTCTGAATAATTTTGATGAAATCAATACTATCTGATCATGTCCAAGATTATCAGTGAATTGGACATGAAAGATGTTGACCCAAGAGTCATTTTCAGACGTTCCGTTACTGAAACAGACGTTCAGTTTCAGTATGTAAACTAGATGCATAGGGAGCAGTGTAAGTATGGATACAAATTGTGATCTGTGAACAGCAAAGTATTTGTCTCTCTCTTCCTCCAGAGATATTTGTTTAATTAGAGGGAATATAAACATGGATTATATTGGGTTCACTGATTAGACAGTTTTTAATCCATTTGTGCCCACTGCATCACTCCAAGATTATTATGGAAGCAGATGGCAGGTGAAATATTTCATATTCCTCCCTGAAATGTAATAACATGTTAATTGAAATTGAAAAATAGAGGCATTGTTTGGAGTGTGTTTTGTATGACGTATACAGTAAGTGTGGCCTAGTTGGTCTGGTGTAGATGGATTAGATTGGAGGCCAGATGTTTTTGAAGAGATGCATTGAAGCATTGAGTAACTGATGAACAGATGTCGAGCACACTTGAGCAATTGCACATCAGCATGCTTTATTGGGCAAATTCTCCCAGGTTTAACACCGCTGTGTGCTTCGCATAAATGTGTATTTATTTATCTTGTATAATCTTTTTTTGTATTTATTCTGCAGTTGTTGGAATGTTCTTTACACCTCTTGAGACATCTTGACATGCTTTTGATGGGAGGAACATCTTTTCAGTCGATTGATGTTTTTAAGTATCTTATTCAGGAGTGTTTTTTAGGACGTTGTGTATTGGGCTGTCAGAGGCAGAATGGATGTCTCGATCAGCGTATGGGGTTTGGACATCAGTTACATGCTGTGGTGATGAATACGGCCGTCTCTAGTTTACCCCCCAACATGTCATTATCATTTTTTGTGTTGACAGGTAGGGGTTGACAGCGATGATAGAAACCCATTTTCCTTTTTCCAATGTGCTAATACTTTAGCACATTGGAATCTAAAAGTGTTCCACTTGGCCACCTGACAGCTCCATGTACCCTACTTTTGCTTTGCAGCTGTCCAGAGTTGTCTTTTGCTGTCTGTGGAGACACGCCACCACACTGGAAGTGATCTGCATCGATTCTATCTGCTCATTCCCCTTTAATTGCATGATTTGTTTCACTGAGTAACTGGAGTCGACCACAACCCCGCATTTCTTGAAAATTCAATCCAACAACATTTCCTGTCCTTTGTGAAGATTTCCTCATGAATAAAATATCGGCAGAAACAAAGACTGCACTCCACCAGGGGCTTGCGCATGGCTGAAAGTTAGACCTCACAACTGGACCAAAATATCTCCTATGCAAAGGCTCTGTCGGGAGAGGAAAAAGTGATCTAGTTGTTCATTAATTTGGTGTCTTTGCATTTGTCCAAACATGGATGTAATGAATAGCAATTTACACTTCAACACCACACTAGCTAATGGAACCAGCCAAGAGGGACTTCCACACAAGGATTTGTATTCCGCTACATCTGTCTCTGTCTCTTGGAAAAGGCGATTCACAGCCATGACTTACTGGTGTGCATGAGAACTGTAAATACGGTGGCTTTGAAAGAGACCTCCGCCTGAGAAATATAGCCTTGAGTCAGTTCTGATCAGAGCTGGGTCGGTCAGAGTGCGAGACAGAAGCACCTGATACAGTTACACCTCTGTTCCACAAAATGGAGGATAACTGGAAATGATGGCTGTCTGTAGACTTAATTTCTGGCATGACTTAGGTTTTCATGACAGTTCTATTTTTGACAAAAGGATTGGTATGGCAATTGATCTTTTAAGATACTCAAACGACAAATCCCCAACGTATTTTATCGAGTGTTTATTGAGTTTATTTTACAGATATGAATTCATCTTTCATGCTGTTCCTGCCTTGTAGTAACGAGTGTTTCAGGTTAGCTGAGGGTCTAGGTTCTGCTGCTGGATAGGTGTCAATCGGAGGAACTTCAGCCCAGGAGACAGTTCTTGTTTAGTGTGTGTGTGTGTGTGTGTGTATATGGAGGGCAATGGAGAACATTAGAGGAATTAACCGATAATGTATAACATTTTATAAGCCTCATCTGACAGGGCGTCATTGTCCTGGAATTGTAAAGGGTCCCATTGTGATGCAATGTAGCAAGGAAATCAGTGCAAAGCACCGGACTATCTGTCCTGGACATTTTCTCTCCATTAGTGTGTTTGCTTTTCTTCCATCTCTGAGTCACTGAGGTCTGAATTTCCATCCTGGGTGTGCAAGCCTTTAAACAGGGGTGATTTAGCAAGGTCCTCCCTCATAGCTATTTCGCCCCACCTCAGGAACCTTGGCTAAATGGATTTATAATGGCTGTTTGCTCTGACTAATCTATGTGGCCTGTTTCACCACACATGGACACAGGGTTAAGCAAATACAAATAAGTAATCTTATATCCTCTGTGATATGTGACCACACTTGATAGAACTCAGAGGATGGTGTTAATGTCCCAAGTGGGAGGAAAGGAGAGGGTTGGATGGTCCAGGCTGTTAGGAGAAATGGTTTTATTTAATGAGCCCTGAATTACACAATCCCAAACACATTAAGAATGCATTTCTGAAGGACGATATGTTCAGAATGTGAAAGATTTACCTTACCTTATCTCGCCAGCTTCAAGTAACATATTACTAACACTATGAACAACTCTAGTTAAGTGCACCGAAGCAATCTGTCCTTGGACCAGAACATGGCCCTGGTTCAGACTCGAAGCTAAGCATAACCACTTCCCAGACCCGACCTTTTAGTTTGATTTGACTTTATTTCTCAACTTAAAATACATAAAATAATTCCTGAGAAAAGACAAATGAGTGCATATGCAGCTGTTATCTTCTTAACAGCAGTTCCATCCATTCCTGTGGCATCCTCAGTGCAACTGGTGAAACCGTGTCCAGATCACGATTGGGTTTTGTGGCGATAGTGCCCTCTGAAACATGTGGCTTTACGAGGAGAAAATGTATGTTGACTGGAAGGAAGGATTTCCTCAACATATTTGTGGATAGCATAGTTGAACCCCCCTCTGTCAGCATGCATTAGAGGCATGTGGACAGATGTAGTGTAAAAAACTGGAGCCCTGTGACATTCCCAACCCCATTAGTAAGGGGATCTGCTGGTGACTGGCTCATTATTGAATTCTGCTGCTGAGTTTCATTAGCACTAAGGCATCATACAATCAGTGTTGCCCTGGAGAGCATAAGGTTTCCTGTCTAGAAAGACATGCCCAGTATGTGCTACAGTGACAGGCTATTTACAAGCACACTGATTAGGATATAGAGGGAGCAAACTGTCTCACACTAATGCAACCAAACAGTATTTGTTTTGTTTCCAATTTGACTCTTAAGAGTATGTCGACTGCATGTATATTTTGTACAAAAACGTAAATAACTGTTAAAATAAAGTTGTATTCCATTTTACTACCACTTGGGATGCAACCGGGAACAATATTTTAAGGGTAATCTGCATTGTCAAAAGTCTGTGGTTGAAAAAATGGTTACTCGTGTCGGCCTTATCGGCAAAAGAAGAGGCTATGTTGACAGATATTCTACATCCAAAAAAGTCCTGTACTTGATTTCAGGGATTGTTGTTCTAGACAAACACACACAGGGATTCAAGGAGATGCGACTCTGTTCCACAACAGCACTCCTTTCCACAGGGATGTTTCCATCTGCACCAACTTCTGAGCCCTGTAGAAGTCTGTCTCCACTCCCCCCAAGAGAACCATGAGATTACTGCTATTCACAAGGGGTATTATTTTAGTCTTCCTGCTGGGTAGGATGTGTTACTTGCACATCGTTTTTATCTTTAGGTTAAATATTCATGGGGCTATGTTTTAAAAGAGGCCCCCAGTGCTCTCCCAGATTAAAGGACACCTGTGTCAGACCTGTTTCCCCGGCTCTGCAGTTCCTCTTGCTCGAGCTGCCTGTGGCATTAGCATCAGGGTTCAGAGTACGAGTGAGGAGGGCTCACAGGGCAGTGTCTCCGAGTCAGGTTTGCTGTAAACCTTCGAGGAAAACCACTTATGTTGTTGCCTGTTGCATCGGAGGTTGAGCACTGTCTGTATATTCAGAGCATGGACTCTGTGATCTATGTTTTGGACGTGGTGTCTGATAGCTTTCTGTTTGATTTCTCTTAACAAGTCTCAAGAGGTTGGTACTGTATCAGAGATCTGACACTTTCTGGTAAGGTCATTTAGAAGCTACGGTATAAATGAATTGAAAGCAGGCACAAAAAATATCTGTTGGCAAGTGGGAATTAACATTTTGTTTAAATTCAAGTCAAGGAGACTTTTTTAAAAGTTCTCGGACTGTCTCCTTAAATGTGTTATTGCAATGAATATTTCAGGGGAACAGGGGGCAGTTTCATTTGTGTGAATGTGTGTGGGTGTGTTTGTGTGTGTGAGTGTTCTCAAGGACTTTTTCATCAGGAAGATTTCTCGAACAAGGAGCAATATGCTTTCTTTTGAAAGCAATTTTTTTCCCCACCGTGTCATACAGCACCATTAGCTGGCTGAGTGAACCGCGGATGAGCTATGCTTTACAGAATCCAAATTACACAAGAGACATTTTTCATCCAGGGGATCCTTCACAGGCTAAGAGTCATAGATAGGCCTTTTCACTCCCTTATTTGTCCTTGTCTACAGTAGCATTGCTAGCCGATACTGCCTCTGTTTTGGTGGCCTGCAATCTTGATAAGCAGGCAGAACATGCTGTAGATTGACTGCAGAAAGACAGTGTTTTTATTTTCCTGGCCTTGTAGTACTGGATGTTTCAGTGATCAACTGAAATACCAGACCTCATGGGAAAGAAAAATGATACGCTAATTTATGTAATTGTTCTACAATTTTGTATTACTGTAGCGCTAGTGATATTTTAAATGCTTAAATAAGCACTTAATACAATGCATTTAATTGTGCATTCATATATTGTCCGATCGATTGCTGTCGTTTGAACTCAACAAACCATCATATTTTAATTCTCAACTGCACTGATTTTAGTTTAGTATTTTTTTATATGTAACTAGGACTAATAAAAACATATTCAAACTGTTGTCGCCTTCCCATCGTGCATCTTAAAATAGGACAAGATGAGTCAATTTGCATAGCTGTGTGGCGATGATAACCAGATTTCCCTTTTGTTGGCTGGTGTCCTATCTCCACACTACAAAAAGTGGTGCAGGGAGCGGTTTGGCTCATAGGAGCAGCGCAGGCTCTGTGGACCAGGCTCCATGCTCCCCTCATAAATGAGAGTCATTAATTCTCCATGTAGGTAGAGTCTGCCACGTCCCTCCCTCTCCTTCGAGACAGAGGTGTGCCGCCCTGGTCCGGCTTGACCCAATCAACATTGCCATCTCCTGTCCCTCCTATTCTCACTCTCGCGCTCTCTCTCTCTCTCTCTCTCTCTCTCTCTCGTCTCTCTCTCTCTCTCTCTCCTCCTCTCTTTTGCGCTTTCCCTCTCTCTTCAGTCTCTCACTCTCTCCCGCTCTACCACCCTCTCTTTCATTCGCTCTCACTCTCACTTTCCATCTCTAGCTCTCTGTCTCATCCCCTTACTCACTCTCACTCGCTCTCAGTCTCTCGGGGATTTGTGTGGGATGAGGTACTGTATCCGTTGCTCCTTGTGTTTAAGGATCCCATCAGATAAACATATCTTAACCCAACACAGCTAGCAAAGAAGATTGCCATCTTTTCTGATGCTAACGGCAACTCCATACACTCACCATTTGATGTGAGCCAAGCTGCTGTGTGCAGTGGGCTTGTATCTTCAGAATCAACAGCATTTGCATACAACAGTATTGTTCATGTCTGAATCTCAGGGAATCATCCTTCTTTTTGTCCCATCATAGACTATACCTGAAGCCAGTTCAGGACAATAACCTCTCTCATAATCAGCCAATGGCATTGTTACAGTAGATTCAGACTTTTAGAATAGAATAAATACTAAGAGCAGCAACACACTGTAGCTGTATTATAGACGATGAGTTATGTGACGGCGAGGAACTATTGTATGACATAAGACATATGTTCTGTATAGTTTGTTGATCCAATGTACTCGAAATATAATATAAAAGCTAGTGCCATGGCCTTGAGAGACAGTACCCGGAGAAATCCAGTGCTATCTTTGCTGGACTCAAAAACACCATCACCCGGTACAGGGATATCTACCCGAACATCGCAGGCTATCTCCCTGCCCCAGCGTATACAAACATGAGGCACTCTTCAAAGGCCGAGCCGCAGACATAATTGGAAAGGAAATGGCACCCGAGTAGAGCTAGCACTTGCTGGCTCTTCCTCCAAACCATTAGTGATCTCAGGTCTCCAAAGACGGTGGTCAGGCTTGTACACACTTTCACATTATGGAAAAGTCGCACGGCGACTGAGTTTTATGAAGCAGTTAGATTCTAAAAAGAAGCCATCCTTACAATGTCTTTTTGTGTTTTCGATATTTTTCGCCTTAAAAGCAAGCAAGGTTTTTCGCCCTATGTTTATGGAAAATTGTTTGACGAGGGGAAATTGTTCTTTAATCATCCGCGAATGCAATTTTTACCATCAAAATCACTGTCAAGCAACAAACACAGCAACAAACACTAAACTATTATCATTGTTATAGTCATGTGAAGTTTATTGCAGTAAGCCAGCTCTTTCTGAAGACAGAATACCGTTCGAGTCAGTGGAATATGCTCGGTATTTGCAAGCAATGTCAAAAATAAATACGAAATTTATGAGTGGCCGATGTTTTCTCAGGCCCCCAAATGGAGTGATGACTTCATCGAGCAGGGCGGTAATGACAGAGTCATTAGAGCAGCCTGAGGGTTAGGTCTGGTCCTGGGAGGTCTCTGGGACGGATGGAATCTGGGCAGCGCAGGGCAGAGAGCCTCTGCCTGTCTGACAGCCAGCCTACAGGCCTCGCTGTGTTCTCCTATGGATGGTTAGGACACCAGCTGTCCCTGTGGGGCACCGCTCACACTCCGAACCGCCGTGACACAGACTGTCACACATTAACGGGAATATTCCCCTCGGGATAAAGCAGACTGCTCAGGTTAAGGACAATAACAATTAACCCCTTGAAGCTTGGAAAGGGCAAATCTGGTCAATCTGGTAGACGTGAGGGATCTACGACAGCGAACATAAGCGTGGTCCCTTCTGTGCAGCGCAGGAGAGATACTGACGGCTTCGATTTATAAGACTCACAGAGAATTGTTCTTTTTAACCTGCTATCACGGATTTGTTTTATCAAGAGATGGTGCGACGGATTGTTTGTTGATGACTGAACAGTCGTTTGATTGGCACATGAAAACGCAGGGTTGTTCTAATGATATGCACTGTCTCTTTCCTGTGTGCCGACGAGACCATATGGTTTCAGTTCACATTAAGAACTGATTAGGCAGTGACCTCACACCATTGCATCGGTACCAGCCGCAGATGTAAATAAGACCTCAAAGTGCTGGGCTCTTAGAAATTCAGAATAAAATCAATGACTCATCATCCCTATTCATTTTGGTCCATATAACTAAATTATATTGACTCTACTGAGCTGATATACATAAAAATGTAATTTACTTTCAGAAGCGTTAATGTTACATGATTATGGGGTACCATGATTATATATATCAAGTTACTGCATAAGCAAAAGCTACACATGTTTGTCAAATTGTATTGGCATTGAAATGTCTGATAGGTTAGAATAAATTACGCATAATAAACTTGCATTCTAAGTGGTGTTTGAATTGTATGTGTCTTGGTCAAGGTTAATCATCAAATAATAATGTGTTCAGTATGTTCTTACTGCCATAACGAGTAGATGTGAAAGCAAGGTGCAACGTTACATTCACATTTATAAATGTTAAAGACTGATGCTCTTCCTTCTTTGAATGTGAAGTTCCCCCGACTAAATCTCCCTCCCCTCTCTACCTGCCTCTCTCTCGCTCTCCTACTCTCTGACTCTACCTGTCTCTCTTCCCCTTCCTTCCCTCGCTCTCTACTGCTATTGTGACAGATGCCATGTTGCTGGTGGCACAGAGACTGGAGGGACCTTTCAACATTGAATCTGTCATGGACCCTATTGATGTCAAGATTTCAGAGGCCATCATGAATATGCAGGACAACAGTGCCCAGGTCTCCTACAGGGTATGTCAAGCGAGTGTATTCCTAAGAGTCCACACAGTGTCTAAACTCCAGGTGATTATTAAAAAACTTTTCAAAGTAAAAGATTCACTGAGAGAATATGATTTATATCCTCGTTCTACAGTAAGACACCAGGTGAACGAATGTATAAACTTGGAGCTTTATCCAACGAGCCTAGGTCTTTAAGTTTGTGCGTCTTGCAGAACGTTCTAATTATATGTCCATTTTTAGGTCTTTGTATTTGAATTGCATGTTTTCTCCTTTGGTCAGATAATCTTAGTTCAACTAACAGTAGTTAATGTGTTCCTGTGTTTTACTGCACTTCCCTTTGCCCACAAAATTGTAGTCACAGCTTGAAAAAAATTAAGTGGTTGTAAGGAGATTCTTTGGCCTACACAATACTGGATGCCTAAGATGGTTCAAGGCTAAATGCTTGGTTGGCTTCCTACAGTATACATGCTGCTTTGTTTATCTGGAAAGTATATGGCGGTGCGTTTCTCGTTATCCTCTATAAACTTAACTCCATGATCTTTTTATAAGCTTGGTCATGCCCCAGTTCAAGAACCTATCTACATGGTCAGATCAATGTGCCACTGAGCTCTGTCATGTTGCTGCTGTGGGGGGTGAATCCTCCACACAGCCTTAACTAAACAGCATCCTTTTCCCTCTTTTCCACATCCCACGTAATTCTAGCTGGTCTTGCAGTCCGACAGTTGGATACCCATCTCTGTGTAATTGCAGGTTTTCCAAGGCTGTGGCCAGCCCAAACCCGCAGGAATGGGCAGGTCTGCCCGGGGCGTTTCGGATGTGTTCAACGCTCGCTTCAGACCCTACAGCCCAGAAGAGAGGCCGACCACTGCAGCTGGTACCAGCCTGGACCGACTGGTAAGGCACACACACACACACATCTCTGCTTTACACACACACTAACGCTGACACAGAGCTAGATAAGTGAACAACAACAACAACAACAACACAGAATGATGAGAAACGGAAATGAACTCACAGAGACACAGTGAAAAGCATCCAAGACACAGAGGTGGACTAGTACAACCTTCTGCAGCACACACATACACACACACACACCAGCCCAGACGCTGAGACCACCAGTTAAGGGACATGTGGAGGCAGACAGGGCTTTGTGCTCAGACGGGACTCTGCCTCAGTGTAAACACCATTTGTCTTTCTGACTTGACAGTGTTGATTAAAGCTGATGATTTGCCATGCTAGGCCCCCGGAGCCGGAAATTAATTCTTTGTGCTCGTCGTCCATCCAGAGCTCCCTATCGATCCCTGTTTGTTAACAAATCATCAGCTTTACTTGGCGAGGGCAGGGAAAGGTGAGCCAGGTTCTATCCCCTCCTTCGAGCGTTTGAACTTCACAAATGAAGAAACAAACACAGAAGGGTATTTTTCCGACGCTTGACGGGAGGCGAGAAGGACACAGTTATCTGTTTGTGCCGTGTCGCAAAAGTCCTCACGGTCCATCAGATTAACGCCGGGGCTGTTTCGTTGGATCCAGTCGAGATTTTAATCTCAGACAACCTTGACACCGGAGCTGTGTGCTACTGAGGCCAGAGGTTAACATGGAGCTGGCAGGCCAATTGAGCTGAGGGACAGTTCTCATCAGGGATTATCCCTCACAGCAAGTGCTCTGCTCTCCTTAGCATCCAGAGTGGGAGAGCCAGAGCTAAAAGTTCCACAAATTGTCTGATTTTGTCTCTCGATCATCCAGTACTATTTATATGTCTTGCAAAAAGTCTTCTCGGTTACTATTACTGCTACCTGAATAATATTCAATCTTAGTAAAGATAGGCTTTTTTGTTTTTTCAGTTCATACTCAATCTACTTGTTTTTTGCAAACACATACTGTGAACACAGACATATAAAATCCCCTTCCCTCCAGAAACTGTGCTCAGTCATTGAACTTTATTAATTAGAACAGAGACATTTCATACACATTCATGGAATTATACAATGTGAATTTCAGAATGACTCGCAATTATAATTGTCCTAACCGTGTCCTCTATAAAATAATATTTTAATCGGATGTTGGAGTCTTGGATCCTGTGCTTATGCTCTGTACCTTGTGTTCTTGCATATTCACGTTCCTCCTGTGCTTTGCTGTGTTTAATCAACTCTCTTCTCTCTTTCTCTGCTGCACATCAGAGGATTGTCTGGAGTGCAATGCAGCACAGCGTAAGCTTTACAAATTTCATAATTAATCTCGGCTTTCCCCCATCAGGTGTTTTCCAGGCACCATTGTCTCTCATCTCCCCTCCTTTACGGTGCCCTTAAAGTTGTTGTGACTGGAAAATAAATCACATGTATTTCATAGTTGCCTTATACGAGATCCTGTATTACAGGTATATTTTAAATGGCAACGTTCTAAACCAGCTCTGTGACATCCAAGCTCCCGTCGTTCAAAGCACCTGATATATTCCACAGTCCCACACTCTGCTCCCACAAGAACACACTTCAAATGACCTTTTTATGTCATGACGAAATAGTCCTTGTTTGATTTACAAAGAGTTGTATTTTTGGAATTCTCCAGACCATGGTCGCAACCTCTGTGTTTTATTGGCCTTTTTGTCAAATGTCAGCTGTATGAACGTCGTATTAAATGGTTACCACTGGGAAGAGCTGGAGAGGAGTGCTGCAGTTTCTCCTCTCTGGAGATGTGCGACATGTTTTTCCTCGCCCACTCTATCTATCGAGACACATCTGAGACCTCCCTTGCTTTAGCTAATGGAGTCAACTCCTGGAGGGCCGCAGCCAATCACTAGGTGACCTACTCCATCAGAGCTGACACAGTAACAGTCTGCAGGTGGAGGAGGAGCAAGTGGAGGAGGAGGAGAGTGAGGAAGAGGTGGAAAGGAGGGAAAAGCTTGGAGGAGGGGCTGGTGGCCATGGTAATGGTGTCCAAGGCTGCTCTAATGCACAGTAAAAGGAAGACTCCAAAATGCTCATGAATAACTAGGCAATTAGCCTGCTTGGAGATTCCCATGAGGTGGGTGGTGAGTGACAGAAGTTTATTTTGGACATGTGATCGCTAGACAAGGACACTTGAGCACAGGAGCTCCATTATTGGTGTCCGTGTGCTGCTGGATCTATGAGCAGACTGGGACCTGCA
The DNA here is from genome assembly GCA_903064625.1 of Mallotus villosus. NCBI lineage: Eukaryota > Metazoa > Chordata > Actinopteri > Osmeriformes > Salangidae > Mallotus > Mallotus villosus. Next base: position 29,955 of record CAEFZP010000825.1, read on the forward strand.
GCAGACTGGGCAGACTGGGACCTGCAGCTCTGTTTGGCTGGCAGGTTCTCCTGGCAGGGTCTCTCCCCAGCTCAGAGCCAGACACCATGGTACCACGCGGTTCTTCAAGTCCTTACGAGTTTGGGGAATCGGCTGCACATACTTGTGTTGTGCACTCTCCCGCCTGTGAAGTCTGTGTTTGCTAATGTGAAGCTGGGTGTTGTCTCAAAGCAATAGACATTTGACAATGACAAGCTTCTTTGAAACGGAAATGCCAGTCATGTTGCAACAGCTTTGAGACCTTATCCTTCTGTATCATTGATAACAGAAGACATTCACACTCGCACCCTGAAGTTATAGAGCTCTTCAACAGCAGTTTTGACAGCTCTGTGTTAAGTCACTCATGTGTCACTATCTTTGACAGCAGTAGACTGAACGCATTTGTGTTCCAATGTGGGGGCGGCGCTTCTCTGTCCAGATACGACACAAACACACACAGTGAAAACTCCCCCCACAGCGAAGCGGCTCGCCTCCCTTCGACCGTCATTAAACAGGATCCTGCCGTCTCCAGTATCTGCAGCACCCCCATCCCAAACCCCCCCCACCTCCTACCCCCCCCCCTCCCCCCCAACCCCCCTGCTGCTCAGGCAGTTATCAGTGTCACAGCGTCTATCTGTTTATTCATCATCAGGGACGTCTGGATTCCCAGTGGGAGGGTTCCTCCCCCTCACATCTCCCTCGTCCCCCCACTCGCCGTCCTGGTTTACATTCCGTAACATAATAATCACCGGTGACAGTGACATTGCTCGTGATTGGAGCCGGGGTTGCAAAGCAGAAGCGTCCTTTGATTAGGAGTTTAGGCGTCTGACTTCCAACGCTGCGAGCGCTGAGTCCGGGAGACGGGAGGGATCCCAGGGTGCACCTTGGGCGCGTCGCCCGCGCGGGTTTTTTAACGGAGCAGCCCGCAGGAGTCGACCCACCTTCAGCTCGATGAGGCACGACTGCTTAATTGCCTGACATCCTGTCACAGGACACCATCACTGCCACCAGAGAGGAATGGCTATAGGATGGAGCAGAGAGACAGGAAGGCACCAGCAGTGTCAGGCTCCAAGGCCCTAACCGCTGGTTGATGAGGACCTGAGGGTCTTTAATGTGTAATTTAGAAGATGTCGCGCAGTGGGTTGGGATTCGTATTGAGCGGGCCATGCTTGGACAGTCAGTTGGTGTCTCTCCCGCTTGTGGATGGATTCTAGTTTCAGTGATTGTGGAGATGATGTGGGATGTCGCATGAGCAACATAAACCTTGTCGGTGGGAATTAGTAACTGGACAATTTACAAGATGACAAAAGCTTGATTTCCGTTTTTGTGAACTGATACGCCGAGATCCATTTGCATGCACTTGCAGAACCCATGTGATCTCTAGTGTGGACGGAAATTAATTGTGGTCTCATTGATTGCTTTTGGGAGACTGAAGTCCGTTCTCTGTATGTGGACATGGCGCCTTATTTGCAGTAAAGGAAATTGGATAACTCCAGAGCACTGTTATAGATACCAGGCTACAGCCACTCCTAATTAGATGATCATCATCTTGCAACCCAGCAGTCGGCTGCACACTGCCTTATCTGGGATTCTGGCCTTTGATTACAACCATTAAAAATATCACTTCATCTCACCGTTTCTAATGCTGTAATCTGTGCCATGCTGGCATTCATTCCTTCCCCTCTGTGAAGTTCCTTCTTTAATTTTCCAGAAAAAGAACATAGTATGTGCCGTATTTGTCAATGTGTTGCCGTTCACTAGGCCAAGGGAACACAAATATGAACTGCCAGTGTGGTTTGCTAAAGTCATATGCCATTGCCAGAAGACATCCATCTTCTCCTTCCCCCAAGTCTTGACCCGTACGTAATGCTTCCACAGTCCCTGGACCATTTTAAGCCACCGAAACATTCTGGTTTGGGATACGGCTTAATGGAAATAAATAGGCCTATCCACATAGCTCTTCTCACAGTTGTTGTATTTATTCTTTCTAACCGAAGACATGCTATTATGTAGATTCCACAGATTCTCACATAATTGTTTTGAATCCTCAGACCACATGAAAATAAACATTGTAAAACCAGAGTCCTTTTATATGATCGCATTCCTAGCTCTGAACAAGGAGCTGTCTGGCAGACCAATGTAATAGTTGAAAATGGTAGCCTGACAAATTCAGCAAAATACCAGCAATCATGGATAACCACCCGAGAAACTGGCTACAGATAAACGTCCAAACACACAGGGACCTAACCTGTTTAGTGTGCTTCTAGAGTCTAGAGCCACTTACGTATCAAGTCATTTACCAGCCTGTTGCGCAGGAAATTCACACTGGTGACTTGAGAGCACGATAGCTTTATTAGTTGTTGTTGCCTACATACAGTGCGATCTCCAAATGTCTCAAACGAGGTGAGTTGTGTTTTGTGTTGGAGTTGTATTGAAGTTATCATTTGTGTTGGAGTTGTGTTGAAGTTGCCGTTGGCAATAATGTGTTGGTCTCATTGGAATGAAATAAAAAAAGGTTACGATTTTGTTTTGATTAGCTCTCAAGCTGTCTTCACGAGAGTGTCTTCTTAGAATGAAAAGTTCTCTCTTGACAGCATAGCCGTGTTTAGAGTTTAAAAGCCAAGTGAAAAAGTAGGTTGAATCCCCAGAACGTCACTCTGCTCTGCTTGTGCACTTGAACAGATGAACCTTCCTGGCTCCAAGCTGTTCTTTAGCTACACTTTGCAGGAAGTTTACTTTTCCAAGTTTAAGTTCCAAGCAACACTCCAACTAATAGGAAACTTGCATCAATACCCTGATCTATATTATCTCTGATTATATTCAAAATAAACTATTTATAAAAAATGAACATTCAGCATTAAGGTGAACCGAAGCTACTTTAATTCATGCACATACTCATTGGAAGGCTGTAACCGGTTGCAAAAATATCAGACTTGAAATACATTTCAAACTTCAAAAACAAGACAGATCTTCCCAGGTATGTGAGTTTTTACGGAGAGGACAAAACCTATGATTATTAAGAGGTCCCTTGTCATGTTTTCTGTCATGTTCTCACTGTGTCCTCGTTCTCTGAGCTCCACCCATAGATCGCTCCTTCATGGAGACTAATGGCCGTGCCATTAAAGCTCTACTTCTCTTCATATCTGTCAATACGTTAATGAGACACATTGGCCCCATTACACTTTGGCCCCACTACCTCCCTAGGGATCTTAGAGCAGCAGGGATGGAGAGAGAGAGAGAGAGAGAGAGAGAGAGAGAGAGAGAGAGAGAGAGAGCAAAAGAGAGCAAAAGAGAGCAAAAGAGAGAGAAAGAGAGAGAAAGAGCAAAAGTGAGAGAGAGCAAAATAGAGAGAGAGAGCAAAAGAGAGAGATAGAGCAAAAGAGAGAGAGCAAAGGAGAGAGAGAGAGCAAAAGAGAGAGAGCAAAAGAGAGAGCTTTTCAGGATCACTTTTCTGTTCTTCTCTACGGCGTCGAGCTCCCCTTTAATCATCTCCCACTCTCAACATCTTCTCCTCTACTAGCCTGGGGCAAATCACCAGCACAAACTCACCACCATTTCATCAATATTCTGTCATTTTTCTTCACCAAGGGAAGCTTGTTTGATAAATTGAGCTCACCATGATAAAGTATATAGACTAACTGCTTGGTCACCTGGGGAACAAGCCCGAGGTCTGGAACAGTGGATATGTAAAAAGGGCTGCTTGGAATGTAGCGTACTGTAAGGTCAGTTACCCAGTGTGTAGGTAGTGCACAATGCCTTAACAACAACTGAAGTAGCTGAATAATTGGTTAGCACACTTCAACACTGCGTGTTGCTCCTGAGGTCTGGCTCTGGAACAACAATTAAAACACTTAAAAGCGGTTTACATTTCATCGAACAAAGGACAAATGACATGTATTTAAATTAACAAAGAACAAAGAAAGTTGATTTCTTTGTAAATTATGAAGAGGCATGGTAATGAGTACCAATTCCCTTTACTGGTTAAAAGTGTCGAGTTACACTGAAACCCCCTCATTATCCCAGGTATTGTTAGGTCTTAATGTGTCTGCTCCTGTAATGTTTTGTGGAGGCTGAAATGAGACATCACACAGAAGTGGACACATCTCCCTGTGGTGGAACCTGACCAAATTAGCCCACAGAGGGTGAAGCCATTAGCAGGTAATTATGCACCCCTTCAAACAACACTGTTTTAGCTATTTTGGGATCCAGGCAGTGTTTTTTATTATATTACAGGTAGTCGAGGGCTAAATTGACGTGTCTGATGAATAATTTCAGCAATGCATGTGGCAAGCCCAAGTTAATAGGATGTGTTGAGAGTTGTAGAGTGATGAGACACCTCCAGGGTCTATCAGAACTCAGACAGAATGCAATATTCAGTGTGCTACATATTTAGAGGCGGAATCAAAACTTGCCCTTGACAAGAGCTGTCACGTTTTTTGAAGCATTCAGCACTGTATTACAGTTTTTGTAATTTTTTTATGGAGTTTCCAAATCAACACCAATCTGCCTGCCACTGCCACAGCAACTACAGCCTGCCTATAGACGGAAAAATAGATCAGAATAGTGTTTCATCACTGCTGCGCGTGTGAACCTTATCTTCTTGTCTAAAATGAAAATTGCCTATATCAAAGAGCGATGTATGGGAAACCCTGAACAGTGATAAATATTCATTGCCTTTGTTACTTTGCCTTGCTTGCAACTGTGTCATCCTTTCCATCTTTGTCAGGCTGTACGCAAAGATGGATCTCTCTGCATTTCTCTCATTGTTGTCAACCGTTGCCGCTAAATCAAAGATAGCTGGAAATAATAGCCCATTTGAATAACAATAAGATTTCAGCTTCAGTCAGGTAGCTGGCGTGCCCAGGAAACACAGTGCTATCAGCTGGAGCGACAAGGCTGGAGCGAACATATGGTGCCGTCACTGGGGGGATGGGGGTGATATACTGGCAGTATAGCCACCGCTATGCTGAGATCTCCGTGTTAAATCATAGCCTTTCGCCTGGTCAGATATGATGCACAGACGTAATCAGGCTTTTAGGGAAACAGGGCTGGTGACTGGGAGTGAGGCTGGGAACAGAGATAGTGCCAGGGCTGGGGCTGGGGTGTAAACTATGGTTGGGGCTGGGTCTGGGGCTGGGGTGTAAACTATGGTTGGGGCTGGGGTGTAAACTATGGTTGGGGCTGGGGTGTAAACTATGGTTGGGGCTGGGGCTGGGTCTGGGACTGGGGTGTAAACTATGGTTGGGACTGGGGTGACTTGGGTCTGGGACTGGGGTGTAAACTATGGTTGTGGGCTGGGGCTGGGTCTGGGACTGGGGTGTAAACTATGGTTGGGACTGGGGTGTAAACTATGGTTGGGGCTGGGGCTGGGTCTGGGACTGGGGTGTAAACTATGGTTGGGGCTGGGGTGGGGTGTAAACTATGGTTGGGGCTGGGGGCTGGGGGCTGGGCTGGGGTGTAAACTATGGTTGGGGCTGGGGCTGGGACTGGGGTGTAAACTATGGTTGGGGCTGGGGGCGGGGGGCTGGGGCTGGGGTGTAAACTATGGTTGGGGCTGGGGGGCTGGGTGCTGGGGACTGGGGTGTAAACTATGGTTGGGGCTGCTGGGGCTGGGGTGTAAACTATGGTGGGGCTGGCTGTGAAACTCTGGTTTGAGTCGAAGTTGGGTTAGCTGTAGGGACTTTGGGGTTTGGTGGAACGTGACGACGTTGTCGAACTCATCAAGCGAGACACTTTGACTCAAGGTACCGTTTACTCAGCATAAGTATTACTGGTGTACTTTCAGAGAGTGATGGTGGCGTCGCCTGAGTGGCAACTGCAGGAGGAGCTTTCTGGGTGTAATGTTCCTGTGTGTACAGACTGCAGGCATTAACAGCTGGTTGATCTCTTTCAGGGGTGACCTAGCGCCGAGTCACAGAGGGGAAACATATTTGTATTTGCCCTCAGTTGATGGGTATTGATTAAACGAGAGAAGCCCACGAGTATGTTCCTCCTGCCGCCTGCTCTGAGCACTAACCCCAGTCACCTCGTAGGGAGTACGACTGTTTACCAGACAAGGACAAAAGCGCCAATGCAGACGGAAATCCATGGTTGAACCACTTGCTATTCAAACCATAACAACGAAGGTCATTTACTTTGTGTATTCTTTCTCCACCAATATTATCTTGCGCTACGGTTTATTCATATGCAAAAAGTGTTTTTGGAGACAGATGGCAAGTTGTGGTTGAGAGCTTCGCTGTTTATGGGTGGACCCAGGCCCAGCAGGAAGGGCTTTATGAGGTGTAAGACACCAGTGATTAAATAGCCGTGTCGGGGGACACACACCCGCAGGGGCGGCAGACTCAGAGCCCCCCCCCCTACACAGGCACACACACTCACATACACACACACATATCCATTCACACACGTACACACACACACAACACACACAGACATACACAAGGCTGATTGTACCACTCGTGGGTTGTGACCTAGCTGTATGTTTATGTTCTTAGTATTTCACCATGAAATAGCTGAATATCTGAATAAAGGCTTTTTCAGAGAAGACCGGAAGATGTTTTCTGAACTTTTGCACCCTTGATCTGTCCTTCCGGAACATTCATTGGAACGACCGTAATCCTGAGGGTTGCTCCTTATTGAGTAGAAAAGAAACTGTAGTTTCAGTATAGAGTTTTGTACGAATCCAAGTTCATGTTCAAATGGTTTGTTTTGATGTTATTCTTCCAACTTTGCACATACTTTGTCTGATGAATTGTTAACCTTGCAGTGGACTGTTATTGACAGACAAGGATGTGTGCTAGCTGGGGGGGCAGACAGACTCCTTGAACTCTGGCATTGAGATGCACGTTGAATCCAGCATTCATATCAAATGAAAAACTATTTTAATGCAGACAGTAACAACAGTTGCCAGGGAAAATATGTTGATCACCGAGTAGTCAGGCCCTTGCGGTTTCTGTGGGGAGACCTGTTGCACAGGCTATGATTAGATTGAGCCTGCACTAATTTAGCTCTGACCAGTTGCAGAGGGGTACTTATGTTAGACATTGAAGACGTCTGATATATGATCCTTTGATTTACTGTAAGAAACAAAGGTTTATCATTCACATGTTTCCTCATAACATCCTCAAAAGCAACAACTAGAGAGAGAAAGAACGAAAAACAGAGTGAAAAAGAAAGAGAGAGAGACGGTATGTTAGTGTCGTGCGTGTGTGTGTGTGTGTGTGTGTTAGTGTACGTGCATGCTGCGTGCTGTGTGTGTGTGTGTGGTATTGAAGACGGTCTGGTTAAAGTCATATGAAAGGCAGATTGATCCTCGGTCAGCCTGTCAGCACAGCACCAGTGTACAGAGGGCTGGGCTCCTGACGTTGTGAAGCAGCCAGGACTGGGACTGCAGCTTCAAAGCCTCTGACATGTCAGCCTCTGATCCGCAGATAAGCAAGGGCATCTGAACGCTACTGATCCAGGGACAGTGGACGCACACTGGTTACGCTGGGCTGAAAGGTGGAACCCAGCAACTGTTTGATCAACATACATACACCCCCACCGACACACACGGACACATAAACACACATGCAAATCAGGGATTGGATTGTCATGCACATAAACTCACATCCAGCACTAACCAAGCAGCTGCTACCAGTATGCTTAGCTTTCAGTGATGAACTGGTTTGAACGTTACACACAAATTACCATGTGTTCACCATCCTCATTATCTTGATGAATTGTACTGTTTGTTTGCAAATGATGATCATTTGTACATATTCCTTATATATTTGTCTACTTCTAACTACCCAATTATTTTCTACTGTGGGTAAATATTGTTTATGCAGTGTTAGGCTTGGAACATGCTGCTTTGAATTTTAAAGCATTTTCCATGGTCGATGATGTGAAAGGGTGAAGCCATGCCTACCGTATGACAGGTACTGTTGTGTATTATTTACCGCGAGCATTAGCACATAACAGGCTCCTTTTTAATGAGGTTTACAGCTGGATTAATCCCCTGCATTGCTGTTTACAGCCATTAGTTAGAGTCCCTGGTAATCCCTCTCCAGACAGCTACAGAGGGGGACAGACAGAGAGAGAGAGAGGAGAGAGAGAGAGAGAGAGAGGAGAGAGAGGAGAGAGAGAGAGAGAGAGAGAGAGAGAGACAATGACAATAGAAGTGAAGTACCGTTTTTATCCATAGAGACAGAACACTAGACTCGACTGTCGCCTCAATTCAATCCTCAAATTTAATTTGAGGTTTAATCTTCAATATAGACACTCCACTCCATCCCCTGTTCCATGACCTTCGTGTAAAAAGCTTGTCGCAACAATATGCAGACAATCTTTCCATCAATGCTGCAGGTACTGTTCAAAACAAGACTAGAAAGCTCTCCTAAGTCTCTGTGAACCTGTAAAAACCTTTATCCTCACCAATCCACGGACAGCCTCGCATTTCCTAATTACTTTTTCCCTGTCGTGGTTTGTTGGTCCGGACGTACAGCTCCCCCTGTCTGTCTACCTGGTAGCTCCTGTCAGAAAGGCATCATGGGTACACAATGTCCTGTAGAGTTACAGTACAGTAGTCATTAACCAAAAGGACTGCTGGTGCTTTGAGGAGTGATGGATTATAGATGACATGATGCATTAAGCAGAATGTAGGGCACAGGGGTTTGGCGACACAGGCCCTGTAATAGGCTGGTCCAGGGTCCTCTTACTTGGCATAGCATAAGTACCTCCACTGTGAGTATAGCATATGCATGTTTACAGAGGCTAAGGAGTGATTGTGTCTGTGTGACAGTCGAAGGAAACATAATTACACTGCTTAGTTGTCATTTATCTTAAGTGTTCCTCTAAGTGCCACATGAGAGGAAACGACATGATAAACATCAGACTCACATCTTTTGACAGTCAACACCTCTCCTCTCAGCCATCCTGTCATTGGTCCTGTCATCCATGAGGGACAGAAACATGTTTTACTGCATCAATGACACCTTTCATGTCTCAAGCCTTTGCAATCATCCAACACGTAGACCTGTAATCATCCGTTTGGATCACATTGGTTTGAAAAACAAAAGCGTGGTTGGTTCCTGAGATGCTGCTTGTCAGGCAGTGCTCTTCAGGTCTCAGCCACCTGCTGATCAGCTCCTCATAAGGAGACGGTCTCTCTGTCTGGCCGCCTGTCACGGGTAACAAGAAGGTTGTTGCCAACACCTCTTTATTTGCTTGATCATGCTGTCTCTCGATTCTCCTCACTTTAATCCGGGCCTCTTGATCCAACTGTGTTTGTCTTTAGGATTGATGCAGAAGGATATACCTGCTGCTGTTTGCTACCTACATAATGCTAGCTAGATTTATGCGGAGATTAAAATATGTTTATTCCAGTCTGATGAATATTAGTTCCTTTTGTTTCAATTAAATGTGTGCATTTATTCACTGATGCAATCAGCATATTTCTTCCTCTTCTCAGGGCGGGTTGGCTGAATACATTAACTTACAGTACATGTAACCAATTTGTGTTATCACATGCTAGACGCTTGCCCAGTTTGCCATTCCCATTTGCTATTCCCATTGCATATTAGCACCGCAAGAGACTGCACAGTTTAAACGTGGCCTTGTTACATGAGTATTAATTATGAATGATTAGTATAATCCATGTGTATTTATTAATTTATTTCTTTATTTGATTTGATTGGAATTCTGAGACTCTCCTTCTCAATTTGTCTCTTTGTCTCTCTTTCTCTCTCTTTCTCTCTCTTTCTCTCTCTTTCCTTTTCTCATTCTCAATCTTGCTTCTTTTTTTGCTCTCAGACGCTCTTCGTTTGGAAGATAGATAGTGCCATCTAGTGATCACCCTGATATCACACCAGCTCTGCTTGCTTAGGCTGTCCCCAGACTCTCTTTATTTATTCATAGGGGGAAAGCACAGTAGAGTGCCAGACTGACTCTGACTGAAAAGCAGTTTAAAGAAGTAAATTGCATCTGTGCTGCTCATATGAAAGCACTTTATACCCCTTTTTTTCTTCTCCCTTCTTTGGTCTTCTGAGGCATTTGAGGTCAAATACAGTACAAAAGTCAAATACAATTTCAGAAAATACTTAAATCTCTTTTTGAAGCACTTATAGTGCTCTTTGGGAGTATCAGTTTGTATTCAAGAGGATGGAGAGGAAGACAAACATATTCAATATTAAATATTTTTGTATGAAATTGCATACCGCTGGCCTATAGAGAATCTAAATAACTCCATTTGGAATATATATTATTTCATTCACTTCTGCATACAGCTATTTGAACCTGTTCAGTCTGAAACCAACTGATGTGATCAGGTTGCATTGAATATGGCGGGAAAATATATTGTAATTACAGTATATGGTTTATCGGTAAACAGTATATGGTTCATCACAAATGGGCACAACCTGTTTTGGCACTGTATGTGTCTGGTGCCTTACTCATGGCGGTACTGTATACCGTCTTAACTGTCTCTCTGCACGGTGTTTGATACTGGGGCAGATGTGTGGTTAAGTTGAACATGGTGGGTCATTTTGTTGCAACGAGTGCTGACCCTCTGGGCAGGATCAGAACTGTTAAAGTGCTTTGGTATCTGTGTGACAGGATTAACACATCAAAAGCAGTGTCAGGCCCTACAGCAATGCCACACTGGCACAACAGCACCTTTCATGTTCTGCTCAGGTTCAGTATTCCAACTCAGACCTGGGCATGACGGGGGAGACAGGTAATGGGGCCTACCTTTACCTATCAGGTTTCCCCACCTCACTTCAGTGGAATATGGAAATGTGAACTTTTTTTTTGGCACAAGTCAGATTCATGAAGCTTAAGTGCTGAAACATGCTCCAGTTGTTGGTGTGTGACTGTCATGCAAATGTGTGAATTTCACTCTGCGGGGGTGGTAAGCAGGGAGGGCCTCCGTGAACATCATCCTCCAGTGTGCCAGTCCTCCACCAGCCATCTGCATCACACGTCACATCTGATTATTAACCCGTCATTCTGACTCGCGTGGCAAGCAATGTTTGTTGCTTGAGTTTCACATGCAAGCCCATCCATTGTTTGACCGGTGTCCCTACTTCTTGTGTCCAGGTGATTGACATTAAGGAGAAACTGAAGCTCTATAGGAAGTTCTGGTCCAGCGTGCCTGAAGCCATCTGTCAGGAGGACCGGGTCACTGCTGGGGACGCCAGTGATGACCAGTGTTGGAATGGTCACACCAAGGGCAGGTACCTATGCAGCCACTAACACAAAGACCCAGACAAACAAAAATGTTTTTTAAATCCTCCCAATTAATTGTGTAATATGTCTGAGCTCTGAATTAGGAACCCTGGATTATGTATTTGCAACGACCCACATGCAGTCGCTTGAAGAGCCTTGCGTTCTTAGAAGTAGACTTTTGGCGGAGGCAACACAAGTGGAAGACAAACAAGCTCAAGTCCCTCCAAGGATTTGTTCAACAGTCAGACCAGGCAGCGTCTTACTGTAACTGGTGCCCCCCAGAGAGACCCTTAAATGTTTGCTGAAATTTGCTTTGATGTTTCTTTGCAACCAGCTCTCTCACATTTCTCACTCTGAAAATGTACATTATTAACCAGAATGTTTGAAAATTGAAGCTTAAATGTTCCCTTGCCCCAGAAGGGAAGACAACTGTGTTGCTTTCTGCTCGACATCCATGTGTTCCATTCCATTTATTTTTGTGCTTCCATTTATACATTAGTATAATTAACAGAAAAATGGTTTGTTCCAGTGAAAACTAATTATGTTATCCAACCAGTTCAGAACAAGTAGTTTGTTGAATCACACGTCCTGGATACATCCGTCGAGGATGTTTTCCCCAGAGAAATATCTTACAATTGTGTCAACACATTCCCCAACATACGCAGGGTCAGGAGTTTATCCTACCCTGACAGACTCTGGCTCGGCCCTCCTGTCACAATGTGACCAGTGGACAAAAACAACAAGATGAAGAACTGCAGAGAGAGAGAGAGCGAGAGCAGCCTCTTCTCACCCTGCCTTATCTAACTGAAGGGGAGGGGAGGAGTGGGTGGGGGAGGGGAGGGGGGTCAGCACACAGCCTCCTATTCTGGAGAGTTCTCTGTGACATCACCAGCATGCCAGAGAGGCCAGGACAGCCTGTTATGAGGCTGTCTGGTGGAGTTAACCTCCCTGGCTTCATCCCCATTCACCCCAACGCTCCATGTTGCTGCAATGTTCCACTTGAAGCGTTTTGCTAATTTTCAAATTACTGGTCTTGGCCTAGGTGTGCATAAAACAGAAGAAGAATAGAAAGGAAAATAGTTGGCCGTGGATATGGCAGGTCTTTTCAGCGTAACCATGGTAGCTGTGTTTTTGTTTATTACCACGTTTGTTTACGTCTGGACCATCAGGTATTTCCCAGAGGTCCTCAAGGATGGACTGACCAATCAGGTCAATAACCCAGAGGTGGGCGTGGACATCACCAGACCAGACACATTCATACGCCAGCAGATCATGGCTTTGAGGGTGATGACCACCAAGCTAAAAAATGCCTTCAATGGCAATGACATCTACTTCCAAGACTCAAGTAAGTCTTCGCTGCATACTTTACCGTCTCTCATTTGGGTTAGTATAGGGTTAGTTAAGTAAACAAGTAAACAAACAACTTCCATGTTGTTTCCCATGGCAATCATGCATGAAAGTGAATAGAAAAATAATATAAATACAAAAACAATTATACATTTAGATGTCAGCAATATGTGATTTGCACAGACAGTATAGCTATAGTATAGTACATATGGATTACATTACTGTATATATAACAGAAGGCAGTGAGTTCTGTGGTTCTGAGCCGTCCTCTGTGCTGCTGTGCTTCTCCAGGTGACGAGGGGAGCGGCTCGGCCAGTGGCAGCGGCTGCACGGAGGCCTGCGTCACAGAGTTTGACTTTGTCAGCACCGAGGCGCCCGTGGTGGGGGCGGACCGCAGCGGCCCCATCGACGACTCCGCCACGCTCCCCGCCCCCTCGCTAGTCCTGTCGGCTACGCTCGCCCTGGCAGCCCTGGCACTGCACCGGCTCTGGAGATAATGCTGGGGGGACCGGCCCCCACGTGGACAGCAGGGCTCCTCTCTCCCCGCTGGGTTTTTTTGTATTCAGACTGGGGCTGTGGTCAGGTTTCAGTATAGTCTTGGCCTCTTGGATACAGAGGGGTGCTCGGAAGAGAGCCCCCAGGCATTCTGGTTCTCCCCCCCTCCCAGAGACTGTGCAGTACCATGCTTAGGTGTTCGCCTTCAGCCACAGCTCCGCTATGTTAAACAGACGGCCCCCTGTCAAACTCTGTTCCTTAAGCTGAATGGAGATCACTTTTTTTTGCATCCAGGAAATGTAGGTCTCCATGAGAAAAGAAAAAAACATGCACTTTGATTCTTTTGGTTTGTTGATGCTGTAAAAGATAATGTATTATTTTGTTGTTACCACTGTGAGAATATGAGATCTCAGCTTGAAGGGATGAGAATTAGAACATGTTTACCAAAATTATAAGATGTGGTCTAAGTGTTGACTTGCACATCTTGCAAGTCAAACTAAATTATCTTTTGAAAGGTGTGTAAAGATTAAACTTATTAAACAGCACCACAAAATATTATTTGGCTGCTCCCCTTACATTTTTGCTTTGAAACCCTTTGTTTATTAAATATACAGTAACATTTTACATTAGTATTCTTGTTAAAGTTTCATTACATAAGTAAGTACTACAGTATTTACTAGGCAATGTATCAAGTTCAACAAAATATCCTTATTATACACAAAATACTTATAATTGAAACAAAATATTATAATATATAATTTTGTTGTGGAGAATTAAGTATATAGTGTCATTGTATATGTGGAATATATACAAGTGTAAATAATTGGAATAGGAGAGAGCACAATTGAAAGAGCACAGTAGCGTTAACAGTGGTGCATATAGTGTCACAAGATTGCAGTGTGTAAATACATGTTGTTCATTTTCACATTGCCTATTACTGTACACAGTACATGTACTTATGAAATGACACTGTAAGGGGACACTACTGGAAAATGTTACCAAATTGACAAACCAGTTGCTATTCAGGTTTAACTTGATAACTGAAATCATATTCAGTTCTTACCAATGATTGTGTCTCGTTGATCCGAGTGCAGATGAAATAAGATCCCATCCTGTTTGCGTTATTTCATACTTCACTGTACTTATATTGTCTTTGTATTATCAACTCTTCATTAGAAAAAGGTCAACTTATAGCTAAGGAATACTGCCTGGTTTACCAGGCTTGTCATTGGTGCACCTATAGGGTTCTGTTGACTTGATTCAGCAAATTATTTCATTTTCTCATAGGCATCCATAGCAGGCTCAGCAGTGGACTCAATTGTGTTGGATTTCATACATTATCTAAGTGAATCATAACAGCTTGATCAGCAGGAAAATGTTTACATGGGTTGTGTTGATGTCCAGTACTCATTTTCTGTATCCAATTTGAATCTGTACCTGGTAACTCAGGTTGGAATATTTTTGTGTGTTTTATTGACAGCATTTTCAACTCAACAGGCCTGTCCCCTAAACTGTATATTCATATTTTTACATTACCTGAAAAAGGGGATTTTTGCCAGCCCAGTTGTCATGTAGGTTCTGCTTTGAATATCAGATTGGTCCTAATAACCACCTTTCATATCAAATTCATGCATATTCTGCAAATTATCGACCGATGGAGTATGGACTAAACTGTTTTAAATCTAAATTATAAAATGTTTGGTAAGGTTTTAATTATGATCATTAATGATCACTCACAGTATGAACATGCTGTAAATGCTAAATAAGAAAAGAAGAGTAAAAAATGTGCCATGTTGTTGCAGCTAAAATTCAAAACACATTGAAGACTTAAACCGCCAAAGGCAACAAAAAAAAAGTCATTGAGTTTATCTCTGAAGCATGAGTGGTTGTGTCTGTGCAGCCTGGCCTCGGGCCGACCACAGCCACCTGTGAAATGAGAATCTGAGGAGGTGGAGAGGGCCTGGGCAGGCTTGGTCGCTCCAGAGAGGATCGTCAGCAGAGCGTGCCTACTGAGGCTGTGAGAGGCCCAGCATTACTGGAGGGGGCATACTTTATTTAGCCCTCAGACACAGACCAGCCAAACCAGTCTCAAGAAGGACTGTACGTCCACTGTTCTCCAAAAGGCCAGTCAGCTCAGTTAACCATGAAGGCCAGCTACGCTTACATATCAGGGGAGTTAGCCAGTATTATAACCTTTAGCTCTTATCATGATCTCTGTGGGGCGTTGCAGCAATTTTGTTGGCTTGCTTGTTGCCTTTTGATAAGTCAGTATTATTGTTCACATTGTATGGATGTAGGGGAAATGATGTGCAAAATCATGGAGAACAGTTTGCCCCTTTGTCAGTTTGTCCTTGAATAAGATTCTTTATTATGAACAATGGTCAGAGAGGATACTGTTTTTATGTTTTGTATCATTGCACTTTTAATGGTAATATTTTTGCAATAAAGTCTTGAAAATGGATGTTCATGAATCAGCAAAAGTAATGTACAAATAAAGGTTTCCAAAACATTATTCATTAACATTTTGTAAAATCATATGTACTATGATCTAGCTGACATAAAAATCTTACAATTATGCCTTACAGTTTTTTATTGCAATTAAAAAGATTTGTTCCGTTTTTTGTTACTCTTTCTTGCAAATAAACATTTGATAAAAGATGACAACAACTTCGTAATCTGATTACTTAATTTTAGTATAAGTGGGGGTGGGGGTGGGGGGGGGAATCTAGTTTTACAAGCATTCAAATGTGTTACAATAATTACAGGACAAAATGATTCATGCCCAGAATTCTAATTTTTCTATTTGGTTCACTTGTAGTGATAGCTGTAGTGGTAACCTCAGCCTTTAAAGATAAAAAGGTTTGTGGAGGACTTAGGTGTGTATGAGTGCTGAAGAACAGTTCAATATTACCACCACTTTATTTTCTAGGCTTCCTCTGTGTATTTTCTGTTTGTGAACTCTGCTTTAATCAGAGGTTCAAAGCCTCTTCTTCGTCTCCGTTGCAGGGTGAGCACCACGATAAAGAGGACAAGCAGGAGGCCCAGGAACACGCCACCCAGAGCGGACCCCAGCACAAACACTGTGGCTCCACCTTCGCCGTCTGTGGCAATATCAAAGTACATCAATTGAGAGAATATTACTGGTATAAATAGCTTTGGAAGATTTCTGTGCAGGCAAGATTTGCTCACCTTCCAGTGCAATGGCATAGGAGTAGCCCAGTTGTTCAGCCGACACGTAGATCTCCTCATTGGTGATTGGAGGGAAGAAGGGCACCATGTTGAAATCTCTGTTGTGGCCAATAGGAGCCATCTCATCTGGGTAGGTGGAGTTTGTAGGAACAAACCTCTTCATCCACTCATCAAAGATGGCATCTGTGAATGAATGGAGCACCTACAAACACAACAAGACGATATTATATTATTATGGACAGCATAACAATAGTATTTAGCACATTTCCATACACTCAAAAAACATTTTAGATGGTTATGGTGGGTATACATTTCGGTCATATCATCCCAAACTATGTTGGATCATTTATCACTTTCTTTGAAGGAACATGAACCCTGGGTCGGATCCTTCAATCCTCACCAGGAAGATGGGGTCATTGGCAGCAGAGTGGGCCAGAGCACTGGTCCCATTGAGGAAGGAGTGGACCAGATTGTGCAGGTTGTCCACCGATGAGTCAAGCTCTCCATTTGGTTTGTCATAACCTTCAAGAGCATTCCTGTAAAACACCAATCACTAATATTTAAATCATAGCATCACATTGCAGTTTAAAAAGTCTCACCATCCCCCATTTAGCCAGTGTTAAGGTTCAGATATTATTTTATGTTAGTAGTACTGCAAAATGTAAAAAAACATAAAATTGTGAAACACCCATGGTGGTGTCCTTAAGTTTAAATCTGGTACATACATTAGTCCATCTGGTCTACAACTGACTAGTCATGGTAATGTGATACATGTGATATATGTAAGCATGTGTAGAAGACCTGAAGCTGAATGTGGAGTTGGTGAAGTAGGGAGGGCTGTCAAAGTCCCTGAGGGAGAGGCAGCTCCTCACGTCATTCATGGTGGGCAGAGTCATGTTGTTCCTCTCCACCACACCTCTCCTGATGAAGCCCTCGCTGGTCCCGTTACACAGAGTCACCAGTTGGTTGTATTCGTCAAGACTAGAGGCAGAAGTTCATATTTTTACAACCTTGTTGTTAGCCCATTGAGGTGCTATGTAACTAAATAATTAAAATCAAATTAGATGAAATTATTGGTAACTATTGATACATGAAATGTTTATCTGTAAAATGTAAAAAATCTGTAATTATTCATTATTCAAACATGTACATGTACAACTGTATTCTTTATATATATATATATGTTTTAAATTAACAGAGAAAAGCAAGGCACATAAACATCAAATATGACCCATGAAAACCTTTGTGTTCCCATGTGTGACAGACCTGTTACACACCACCCCCCAGTTGGAGAACCTGGACTGGTTGCTGATGAGGGAGGGGTTTTCTGGGTTCCGCCCCCCCCAGGAGAGAGTCTGTGCAGACGTCACACTCACTCTGGCCTGTGGCAAAGTTCCAGTACGGCACAGCAAAGTTCTCATTGCCTGTTAATCTCTGCAGAGAAAAGAAAGTTGTTTTAAAGGGGGGAAAAATTTACAATCTTAAAGTGATCCTATAATTTCTAACTATAATTTATGCCTGATTTAATATACATCAATGCCAGTTTGTTAACAGAAGTGTAAATAATCTCTAGTTTTTTTACCATTACTACTGTTATGAATGACTGATTCTTGATCACTTTGCAAACCCTAAAGTTGAGGATTATCGTAGCTCAGTTTTATTGAGCAACTGGATAACTGAAGCTAAACCTCTTAACAAACATACCAACAAGTGAAGCATTTTTCAGATGTCTTCAGATAGACATGTATTAAACACATGGTGGGAAAAAAACATTATTATTGAGATGATCATACTTCCTTGTGTATTGGTCTGTTTATATAATATCTCTTACCTGCAGCTCTCTCTCCAGGCTGAGGAGGTGGTACCTGTGCCAGGTTATGAAGGCTGGGCCCTTGTGGGAGAAATCAATCGCTTTGAATGGACGGCCTGGACCTGAAAAGGAACCATATCCAGGTTTTGAGAAGAAAGCTATTTCTCAACATATCTAACAGCTATACAGATACACAGATAGAATAATACATCGAAAATACAAAGAGATATGCCCTATTGATTTACAGAATGCATCTTTCAATAAAAAAAACGAGCATTATTCTAATTAATTAGTGAGAACATGGTAGAAAGACGTTTACCAAGGAGAGTGTCCCTGACAGAGTAGTAGTGCTGCCAGACAAAGAAGTCGTAGATGGAGATGTTGGTGAACTGGGGCTGGGTTCCATTGGGTCCCAGGAGGCCCAGCCAGTGCTGCGTGGCGATGACATAGTCTGGCTGGGTGGTGGTCTTGGCCAGGTCCAACACATCCAGGAACTGCTGGAGCTCAGCTGGTGTCAGAGAGTGGATGTTCTTCCTCACCACTGGAGCTTTTCTCTGGTCACAGTTTGGTCCTGCCCAGCCAAACTTACACTGGCCACAGTCAAAGCCAGCAAAGTTACCTGGGAAAGGAGAAGAGAACACATAAACAATTGAAAAACATACAACATAGAGTTACACCGACAATGTGCTCAAATGTATGCTGAAACTTCCGGCATGTCTGGCTCATGTCCAAGTCCTGGTCTACTTTTAGTCAGCCTATCTTACTCTTTTGTAACTCAACACTCTTATCCAAAATCATCGATGAGGGTTTACAGACAACAGTTTACAGCATGACTCACCAGAGCATCTGCATGTCTGATTGAAGAACTTGGTCGGCCATCTCTCTCTATCATCCACATTTCTCAGTCGATAAGGTCCTCCCCAGGGTTTGCTGTCCACCCTGATGTTGGAGCAGTTTCCTCTCCCTGATAAACTTCCACACACGTTAGCAGGATCCGAGCCCAGAGACGGGCAGCACTGCTTGGACACGATCCCCTCCACCGTGCAGCACACTCTAGGAAACTGAGCCCCTGTAGGCTCGGGCCTGAAGACGAAACAAAGCAACCCCAAAACCAAACGCTTTCATCTTCTTTCACACTTCTGTCTCTTCTCACTCCTTCCAATAAAATCAGTTTGCACACCAATTCACTGCGATGATGTCATCAATTAGTTCCTCCAGAATGGCATGGAATCTCACTGTGCTATGCTCCTCTGCTGTGTATTTAAGATTAGATACAGTGATAACTCTAACAGCTATGAAGCAAGCCCTGTGAGGAAGTAACTGAGTTCCACTCACTTTCATGGACATTAACCAAACCTTCCAATTTATCTGCCGCCTCTTAGTACAGCCAGAAAGGATTAAGCCATTGGTCTCGTGGTAATCACCTGACAACACAGGACTGTGAGCTGGGCTAATACCAGGGAACTGCCTGGAGGGAAATGTGCTCTGGTGGTCAGCTTGTGTGTCTGAGAACAAATAAACTGACTTAACTCCATGTCATTTTTCAACAATTGCTCATTGACATCAGGATTTCTTACATTTTCACTTAGTGATTGTGATATTCATACTGGAAGGAGTGTTTAATAATGTATGAAGTTTAATCTCAGTTTCATTGTTGACTACTTAAACTAATAAATCTGCTTAACTGTAATCCATTGTAATCAATTCCACAAAGTTACACAAAAGCACTGGTTCTACAATGATAGATTTGCTCACAAGACACAAGTTCACTCTTGTGACGTTAAAGGGCACAGACCACAGCTTAATCATCCACTTCAGGCGGTTGTAGCCTAGACTTTAATACTCTTCAAACTCATTTACAAGTTTGCCTATGGAGGGCGTTCTAAACCAATAGCTAACACTGGGTGCTAGAGGGGGTTCCTCTCGTGTTCTACTAAAAGGAAATCACATATATTTCAAAACGACCAATGAACTTATTGTTTCATGGCAACGAAGGCATATGATGCATGCGGCGCTGGTGTGCACACATCTCATATCATGTGCTCTATCCTTGAGTGCGTAGAAGTCTTTCTCCTCCCCATTTGAAATTCCTTCGTGGGCTTCCATGTGATGGCTGCTGATGTTAACGAGAGAGTCACAATGCAGATCACAGCACAAACTGTACTCTCTCTTATCAGCTGTCAAAATTCTATGTAGGCCTACCAGCCATTCGTATTAAGAGTTTCCTTCTCAACCCCTAAATCTAGTGAGAGCTCAGCTTAGTGAAACTTGTTGAGATCAAAGTATTTTCGCCTACTCTAGTCATACAGAGTTACAAAGGTTTATAACTGTACTGTATCCAAACTCAAATAAAAATGTTTGTTGCACGGATTCATCAACATCAAATTGTATATATTTTGAGAAATTCTTGAGACTGAGGCTTTTCCTCAGGATTAAAAGATCTACTTGTGTGACAACATGTTTTTTTGTAGCTGGTTCTCTGGGGTTCATCGCACATGACAGGATTACAGCGGACATTCCAGGAGAACGTCCAATGGAATGTGTCTGAGGGAATCACTGTCAAAGTAGGGAGTCAGGTGGCTGAGCGGTTAAGGAATTGGGCTAGTAATCAGAAGGTTGTCGGTTCAATTTCTGGCCATGTGAAATTATGTTGCGCCTCGGGCAAGGCACTTCAGCCTACTTGTCTCGGGGGAATGTCCCTGTACTTACTGTAAGTCGCTCTGTATAAGCGCGTCTGATAAATGACTAAATGTAAAGTGTCAGTGTCAGGCGTAGGTTTCATTAGACATGGAAGGGACACATCCCGCACAATTTTGAGAAACGTCTCTTTTCATGAAGAAAGTCCTATTTAAACGGCTCTTTTCACGAGAAGAAAGAAAGTCCTATTTAAAACGGCTGTATCCTCAGTTATTTTAAAAGCAGTCCCGCCCACATTTGAAAACAAACCTGTGTAAACGATTCAAGGAACTGAAACATGAAGACAGGAAAGTAAGACAGTTTTATGATAAATTTGTACAGAGAATAAAATAAATTACAGTTTAATCAACTGTGATATCCCCACATGGTGGTAACAAATTAGTCACAGTGGGGACAATTTTCTTTCCTGTCCCCATCATAATCTTTCTCAATAAACAAGCCCTTACCCAAAGATGAAAAGCAGATGTACAGTGCCAGTCAACTAGTCTCCAAATATTCTTGTTTTCACCAAGAAAGTAATTGAAATAATGTATTCCCTTACTAAATCTATTCATTATGTATCCTTTAAAAATATACAACTTCAAACACCAACTCTGTAAGTTATGACCGCACCTCAATCATTCATTAAAGAGGCACTAATTCCATCTGTTTCACAGGGGACAGTAGAGTAGCACTTTATTAATCCCAGGAGTGCACTGTTTCAACAGCAGAGGAATCAACAAAAAACTAAATGTACAGAGTTTTGAATTTCATAGGGCTTTATGGAGCTACTCAAACCAGAAACGTCATAAAGCGGCCTCACAAATTTGAGACATTTGCATAAGTGACAACATTTTATTTTAACATTTTGATGGAGAAACAAAACACCTCAAATGTAATTTCAGTCAATTATATCTTGTGAACTGTCTATGCTATTTCAATCTGTAAATAAAAAATGCCAATGAGCTGACAACACACTTCCCAACACCTCATGTTGATGCTGCCATGACGATGATCTCCTCAACTTATGAGTGTGAAACTTTGCGGCCTCTATGCAAAACACCCCCTGAGATCCTGAGATGGCGTGACAAATATCAGAAGACAGGAGGATGTAGACCTTGAAAGCACTTTTAAAAAGCACCAGAAAGATAGAAATTGTAACAACGTTAAAATACTAATCATGTCTGTCAAATTTTAACCATTTTATTTCTTGCACACCATTGTGTATTTCAGAGAGAGAGAAAAAACGGATTAGTCTAATTGTAATTAAATATATCAGAAATACAGTGGCTCCAAAAAAATAAATAGATTCTTAGTATGATTCTGTGTACATTCTGTTGGAGTACTTAATAAGTGGTTCATAGCCACTTCTCCTTCGTGCCCGTACATAAAGCAGGAACACCACTAGGAGAACCAACAGACCTATAAAAACTCCACCCACTGTAGATCCCAGAACGAGCACATCAAAACCGTTGTCTGTTTCTGAAAGAAAAACGCCGAAAAGCAATAAATTCCTGTACGTCGTACAAAGCCAGTGAACAACCCAGAAAAAGCGTATTCATATTGGAAGCTTTGATTGGGGTAAAGAAATACAGTTGGTCACTTGTGTTACCTTCAAATGAATACAAGTATTTGTATTTCAATAACTAACCTTCCAGTGCAATGGCATAGGAGTAGCCCAGTTGTTCAGCCGACACGTAGATCTCCTCATTGGTGATTGGAGGGAAGAAAGGCACCATGTTGAAATCTCTGTTGTGGCCAATAGGAGCCATCTCATCTGGGTAGGTGGAGTTTGTAGGAACAAACCTCTTCATCCACTCATCAAAAATGGCATCTGTGAATGAATGGAGCACCTACAAACACAACAAAACAATATTATATTATGAAGGACAGCAATAACAATGTATTTCCTAACACTCAAAATACTTTTTAGATGGTTATGGTGGATATACATTTCGGTCATATCATCCCAAACCATGTTGGATCATTTATCACTTTCTTTGAAGGAACATGAATCCTCACCAGGAAGATGGGGTCATTGGCAGCAGAGTGGGCCAGAGCACTGGTCCCATTGAGGAAGGAGTGGACCAGATTGTGCAGGTTGTCCACCGATGAGGCAAGCTCTCCATCTGGTTTGTCATAACCTTCAAGAGCATTCCTGTGAGGAACAGACTCAATCGTTGCCAGGGAAGATATATTTGTTTCACTTGTTTTTCTAACCTAGACAGTCGAAGAGATTTGAGAATTCACAACAAAACACCACCTGAAGCTGAATGTGGAGTTGGTGAAGTAGGGAGGGCTGTCAAAGTCCCTGAGGGAGAGGCAGCTCCTCACGTCATTCATGGTGGGCAGACTCATTTTGTTCCTCTCCACCACACCTCTCCTGATGAAGCCCTCGCTGGTCCCGTTACATAGAGTCACCAGTTGGTTGTATTCGTCTGGACTGGGGAAGAGCAAACACACTCTTATCAAACACCATAATGTTGGTAAACACACACATACAATTTTTTGGGATGTTTTTTTAAATGGCCAGGATGCATTACTGTAGCTACAGACCTGT
This sequence comes from Mallotus villosus, assembly GCA_903064625.1. Taxonomy (NCBI): domain Eukaryota; kingdom Metazoa; phylum Chordata; class Actinopteri; order Osmeriformes; family Salangidae; genus Mallotus; species Mallotus villosus. The sequence continues at coordinate 53,255 of CAEFZP010000825.1, forward strand.
TACATACCACCCCCCAGTTGGAGAACCTGGACTGGTTGCTGATGAGGGAGGGGTTTTCTGGGTTCCGCCCCCCCAGGAGAGAGTCTGTGCAGACGTCACACTCACTCTGGCCTGTGGCAAAGTTCCAATACGGCACAGCAAAGTTCTCGTTGCCTGTTAATCGCTGCAGAGAAAAAAAAGTAGTTTTGAAGGAAATTTTTCCAAAAATCTTAATATAAAGTGATTCTATAATTTCTAACTGAAAAGACTAAAGGACCTGCAGCTGTGACTCCAGGCTGAGGAGGTGGTATCTGTGCCAGGTTATAAAGGCTGGGCCCTTATGGGAGAAATCAATGGCCTTGTACGGACGTCCAGGTGCTAGGGCAGATGAGAAACTGTCAAAATCCCTGCTACATTCCTCCCTGTATTGTTGTTGTGTAGGAATGCATCACATTTACCAAGGAGGGTGTCCCTGACAGAGTAGTAGTGCTGCCAGACAAAGAAGTCGTAGATGGAGATGTTGGTGAACTGGGGCTGGGTTCCATTGGGTCCCAGGAGGCCCAGCCAGTGCTGCGTGGCGATGACATAGTCTGGGTGGGTGGTGGTCTTGGCCAGCTCCAACACATCCAGGAACTGCTGGAGCTCAGCTGGTGTCAGAGAGTGAATGTTCTTCCTCACCACTGGAGCTTTTCTCTGGTCACAGTTTGGTCCTGCCCAGCCAAACTTACACTGGCCACAGTCAAAGCCAGCAAAGTTACCTGTGCATGGGAAGGTATAGACTTTGACTATTGGGGTATTCCAAAAAGTGCAATGTACAATACTCTTAGTAGTATAATATCATGGTACACACAGTGTTAACTCCTGCAGAAGCATCATAATCTACTATTGCAACTGTTTACCTGAGCACCTGCAAGTTTGATTGAAAAACTTAGTTGGCCATCTCTCTCTGTCATCTCTGTCTCTCAGTCGATAAGGTCCTCCCCAGGGTTTGCTGTCCACCCTGATGTTGGAGCAGTTTCCTCTCCCTGATAAACTTCCACACACGTTAGCAGGATCCGAGCCCAGAGACGGGCAGCACTGCTTGGACACGATCCCCTCCACCGTGCAGCACACTCTAGGAAACTGAGCCCCTGTAGGCTCGGGCCTGAAGACGAAACAAAGCAACCCCACAACCAACACTTTCATCTTCCTCGAGCTCTGCGTTATCTGTCTTCTTCTTGAAATTCAACTTGTGCATCAATTCCGCTAAATTAGGAGGGTCGATTAGTTTAAATGAAATGGTCAAATATATTAAAGTTTGATCTGCTAAATGACTAAATGTAAATCTCAAAATAAACCACCAGGAACTCTAGTTACTCTAACCCTCACTACTTATATGGCATCTCTGCCCCGTGTTTTTATGACAGATGACAATGTTGTTACTTAACTGTTGTTAAGATCTCGTGGGATGGCATGAACCCCTAAATAATCTGCCCTGCAGACAAATAATTATGTAAAACGTTTTTTTTAATTATCCTGATAGTTTCTCAGTTTTCGAAGCTCACTTTTCAAAGCTGGGAAGACCTTTGCAGTGGCTCTTAGTTCCTTTGTCACTGAGATGGAACAGCAACTTTTCTTGTCCAGTCTATGGTGGACATTACTGTAGCTTACATTGTATTATATCTACCATAGTAAGGCACACTATGAGACTGGACACAGTTGGCACACTATGAAGACCAAGACACACACTATTCAATAGAGTGGTTATAGTCACACTGTTAGCTCCTGATCAGGCCCTGAGGATGTGTCTGGAATCATGTGTTCAGCTGTGCGGTGTGACGGTGTCTTCTCCTGCATTCTGTTCATGGGGACTTTATCCACTATCTCATCGTACATGGATTTTTCAGACATTTTGTATGTTTGCATTTCAATTTGTTTGAAATAATCATGCAAACACATTTGAGGTGATTTGCTGTTTATTTATGCTCAACAACAAGGAATCATAATACAACAGTTAGCTGACATACTGCGGTTAAACCACAAGATGGTGATAATCCTCCATGTAAAATGTTGACAGTTTCAAAGAAGCAATTGTAGGGAGTTGATGAGGATTGTACTTTCTGGTGTAACTTTTTATGTAGATTTTTACATAATGTCACTTATCCTCAAAACCTTTTTGAGGGAAAATAGGCTTTTAAAAGGGAACCAACAATACACCACACAAAATGAATTAAAACAGGAAAAACAATGATATTGGGCACAATGAAGTGTATAACTTTACAAACATGAATAATGATCAATGTGCATTACTAATGATAATTGTTATTATTGTTATGAAACAATAGTAAATAAATAAATAAATCATCAACAACATCCTCCTATTTATAAATCACTAAGAAAAACTTCTAAAGATGCAATTCTCTATTCAATATGTCCCAACCCATGGAACTTGATAATGCATTTATAAGTTCCATTTGCTTCACCCACCCCCCCATTATCATGTAAATTATTTTGGTATTAGGCTTTGATTTTGCACTAAGTGGTTGAACATTGTATGTGAACAATTTGAGTGCTGTTGATTTTTGAGCTGCTAATTGCACCAGCGTGCAATATGCATGGATGTTGGCCCTTTTTGTTCCGGAGACAATTTCGCCCGGTGGTGTCTAGGGTCCTCTACATCGCCAATGGAAGTGTCATTGTTTTAACATGGAAACTTCCAAACAGAAGGCCAGCTTCGCGTGAAGAGAGAGAGTGCTCAGCCCTTTGAAGTGGTGAAAAAACGAAAAACTCTCCCTTTTAATACCATTTCAAAGAGATATCGCAGAAAGAGGTGACGCTCCGTTTGTGAAATGATCTGCTTATTACCATGCTGATGGAGAGATGCTTACATTCTGCTAATGGCTATGTGAATATTCCACTTAGTGTGTTGTGCCCCTGCACACATTTAGAGGAATATAATGTGTCGGTTGGAAGACAGAGAGCCTTTTCAAATTGTAATCGAGAGCACTTCAGTTTTATTCACTGTGAACAGAGCTCAGTAGGCGACGACCGGAGGGACTGATAGGAGACGAGGCTCTCGCCTCATTGAATCCAGAGTTCTAGACTACCTCACACTTATGTGGCACCTTACAATGAGAAATTGAAAACAGCTACTCATTTCTCCTGCAACTAACTCACAGTGATGGTAACACCCGTGTTTAAAGGCAAACTGTCTAAGAAATGAATGCAGTGAAAGTGTCTGGTCTTCAGCCGCCAAAGGAAGAATATGGCCTTGCTTCAGACACAATATCGTCTATTAACTGAAAGGAAGCTTTTGACACAACTTTCAGCAGCGGTATACAGTATAACCTGTCTACCTCAGGCAGAGAGAGCATTCATTACTCAACATGATCTGCCATCTTGAAGGTTAAAATCATGAGATCTGCAGAGCTCTGGGAATAAATATACTGGTAATGTCTCCATCCATCACCTGAACATTGTAACTTCACTTTATCTGAAACATATTTGTGATCCCCGTGACAAAATCTACATACAGCACAGAGGTATATGGCTGCTACTCTATACGCCACATAAGACTTACAGAGTTACATAGATAGAGAAAGAGAGAAATAGTTGGAGAAAGACTTAACCGAAATGCAGTACTTCTGAACAGCATGAGGGGGCAGTGTTGTTCACTGACAGGCCCTCGGAGATGATTGACAATCCCTCCTGAGTTGCCTTCATGATGCTCTGCCAAATATGCCATGAAATAGTCTAGGTATGGACATCTTTGTACTTTGACAGTCACCATTTCAAATTTCAACCATGCCAGGCAATGACTTACAGTATACGTTGGGCTGGGTGGTGTGTACAAACATAGATTGAGTGGCCCAGTATCCCGACTTAATCCTCTTTAAGGCTTCTAGCCACCTTCAAACTAATATCTAGGGGCAACGCATAGTTCACGATGTACCCTACTTATGTACCCTACTTCTCCTGCAAACTGTTCTAATTAGCAACTGGAAAATAAGATTAATAGTTAGTGCTAAGCAATACGCTTTAGGTCAATTATGCTGAAGGTTCCTCCGATGTTATCATTACGTTGTAAAGCAAAATTCAAGGACAAGTAGCGTAAAAAAAAACCCTAGTTTGATTTATTTCCATGAAGGGTCAACAAGCGTTCAAATTGATGGAGATGATATCTGTTTCCATCCGTATGAGGTATACGTTATAGGGAAACCTCTAACGCTCATTACATGCTGTTAAATGAATTTATCCTCATTACTAATCTGTCCCTTGTACCATTAGAGATGGAAATTAGAACTACAAACAGGACCTTGGGCACTTTTTAATCAGAATACATTAAAGTTGCATTTGGAACGACGTGTGTTTTAGCTAGTTTGTCTCCAAAACCCTGTCAAAAGCCAAACGCATGATCCTCTTACAGTGAGAATCTGGCCTGAGTTCCTATGGCCTGGGCATGGGGTCTGTCAAGCATCTGACAAGCATTGTTAAACAATTATAGGAGGGAATGTGGTATATTGTTCTTTAAATGGCTCCTCAAAACAAAACTAGCAGCTAACAAAATACTGTTTATTTTGCTGTGCCCCAATCAGAACATTGGCTAGACCCTTCAGTGAGTCTTTCTTCACCGAGTCCCGCCCACCTCTCTGGCAGCTTACCGATTTACATTTGAGCATAATGCAGGCATTAGAGGAGGCACAAGGCAGGCCTGATAAGTTACAAAGTGCTCCAGGGGTAAACCTCGTAAGAGAGGGTTTGGAGTTATTTACAGCCTTCAAATCCTTCAAACGTTCATGTCTGGAGGATGAGATTGGTTTTGCTGTTGGTGCCTTGCTCACAAAGCAAACACAATGCTTGTGTAGGGTGTTTAGCCGTAAATGACCAGATGACATTAATTTTAATAGACTGATCCCATCACATGCTTTGGACTTGTGTGTATGATACTGCTTAGGACATAAGAGCCCTGTCAAAGAAGGATCCACACTGAGAAACATCCCAGAGACACAAGGGTTGGCTCTGTATAAGAGGAACACAAGGAGACTAAAAATGATTTTTAAATGCAATTTAATTTTCAATGAAGCACTACTTAAGTTGTATAGGTTTTTCTCAACAAAGATATGTTTTATTTGTGCATTTCGCATAATAATAATGCTCAGAAAATGCAAAAGCTTCACAAAGGAGGTGAAAAGCAATGGATTTCCTTCTTATCAGAATTGCTTTCTGTACAGTTGTTCCGTTTGAAATGCATTTAATTGCAAATAGAAAAGAAGAGAGAGAAAGCCAACAATGCGCGGGGCTGAAGCGGTTTCTCATCTTCAGCGAGTGAAAGTATTCAAATCTAAGCGGGCAGACAATGAGGGACGAATCGTGCTCTGAATAGTCTCTCCCTCTCTCCCTTTCACTCTTAGACCAATCCAAGGTCTTTTCCCTTTCCTGCTCTGAGGGGCGGGCTCTCAACTCTACAGCAACTTCCTTACCACTGTGGAACAAAATCAGTTGGATCGTATAGCAAGAGCTGACATGTAGGCATTATTCATTGTGTTGCTTTACCAGACTTGAGTTTGAATTTAGATCTTATACAGCTCTTGACAATGTATTGCGAGACACTATTCAGGGCTAAGGCCGTGTTATGCTGTGGCGTTCTGGAAGCTTGCTTCACTAGGTGGCCTGACAGAGACACGTCACCATGCTTCTGCCAAGCTTTACCAATCCGTTTTTTCGCAAAGCCCCAGAAAAAGGCCTCACCCAGACTACCTCTCCCTTCTCTTTCACTGCTCAGAGGGAGGAGTGCTGGGGGATCACGGGCTACAGACTGGTTGGTGAACGGACCTTTGAGGGGCTAGCCTGGGGGACAACACCCACCCTATCTGTCGACAGTCTCATTGGAGCAGGAGGGGGAATTCGAAAGAAGAAAGTGCACCCATCAAACTTTCCAGTGCAGCTAGGAATTCTATTTTTTCCCAACAAAGATTTATACATATTTATACAAGCCCAAATGCTGATAGGAAAGTGGCAGGAAAAAAATCTTGGAATTGCAGAGGTAAACTATATGTAAATGCCATAAAGTAATAGACTTGTAGTGCAAATCACACCATTTTATCTTTAATTTTGCTTTCGTACCCCCCTCCCCCCACAGCCCCCCCCCCTCCCCAACCTCTTTCCTCTGGCTTAAAGGTGCATCAGAGATATGCATTTAAGCATATTCAGAACACGGGGCGTGAAATTAAATGTGTGGCAGAGTGAGAAAAATATACAGACGCTGGAGATGCCTTAAAAATAGTCATTTATGCAGATGGAGAGGAGTGAAATCATTTGCAATGGGATGACCCTCTCTCCAAGCATTTCTCCCCTCACTGTTCTTCCCTAATCTTACACTGTATCTTCCTTTTTCATTGAACTCGCCAGTTTGCTGCTAAGCAGCCTTGTAGATAAGGCAAAGTGCTAAAGGAAGACTACAGAAGGAGCTCAGTGGGGCCGTTTCTATTGCACTTTCACCCAAGGCAATGGGCAGAATTTAACGGATTCCTTCCAACATATGTTTTTGCCAGATAAGTAAACAGTGTGTGTCGGAAATGAAAAAAAAAGCATTTGCAATTTAATGACATTACAGCTCCCAGCTTAGCCCGCCGCGCTGCGAGGCGAGGAGCAGAGAAAGGGGAAAGCGGAAGAATGGAACCGGGTGTCATCAATGTTTTTTTTTCTCTTTTCCCTTGCAAGAAGCAGCACTGAATTCTTCTTATTCTTTTCATAGCCCTTCACTTCTCCATCCATTCCTGCTATTTTCTCCCCTCGCCCATAGTTTCCTCTCCTTTGTCAGGATGAAATTATCTATTATTTTATTCAGAAGTCTTGATATTTTTCCCCTGCCACGGGAACTTCTTCAACATCAGATTCCCTGGGCTAGTGAAGATCGAGCCTGTCTTTTTCTTAGCTTCTCCTCTTCTCTCCCACCCTCTTTCTCTTTCTCCTTATCTTTCTTTGTCTGGCTCATCAAAACACATTAGACAGCTTGGTACAATAAGACAGTGTCTCCATGTTGTCAGGACATTCAGACTTAATACAAGGACACACAAAAAGAAAAAAGTCAGAGGGAAAAATCAACACAGCCTCTACATTTCAGAGGAGGTAAAAGATCTATCCACCCCTGTGGAACTCAGTGATTTTCCCCTTTTCTTCCTGCCGGCTGTCAGGCAGCAGCCTTATTATAGAAGGCTAATTGTGCAGGAAAGCAGATTATGAGAGTGGTGGGGTGTACTCCTTGACCATGTGCTAATGTGATGACAAGTTTGGGGACCCTCTAAGCGAAAGGCGTTGCATGCCAGGGCAAGTTTTGGCACTGGCTATAATCTGCCTTTGGTATTAACTCAGCAAACCGGTTTGTTTGAGTACGGATCAATCGCTCGCTCATTATTTTTACAAGAAAGCTTTATATTCAAGACGCTTTCCTGGTGTTGATCTCTCATTAACCATGCTATGTAAATGCACTGGCAATCCCTGTGTAAGGGATACGATGTCTGCCCGGGGCCAAGGCTTGCAGAAGCACGTTAAGAAGGAGAAGGGGCAGGAAATTTGGGTCAGTCGCCTTCGCCAAAACTTGAATTTCTGGTTTCCCTTAAAGCCGCCTTTTCTCTTATAATGTGTTTTCTGTTTGGTGATGTTATGTTTTAAATGTCAGCCCTAGAGCTGTCCAGCAATTTAGGAGACAGCTAAAAAATGTCTGCCTCAGAATCTGATCCAATTGTTCATGATACTTCTGTAATCTCTCCTGGCTGCAGTGTGAAACACCCTCCATTGGTTCCCTGGCTGCTGTTGTCCTGGCTCTAGGTTCCATGTGTGTTGTGTTCCAAGGGGTTGGAGGAGAGCAGGGATGTTAAGGATAGAGGAGGGGGATGTCGATATGGGATTATAACACCCCCCAAAAAATGGATCATTAAATGAAAGGGTCATCATGATAAAATAATAGAAAATCCACATCTGATTTGACTATTCCACATCAGTGTTCAGGGTGCAAAGCAACCAGGATGAGGCCTGTAGCCTGTATCTACAAGATATAACCAAGCCGTCAAGAAGCATTGTACATCAAATTAGAGTGAAAACATTTGAACATGTTTACTTGCTGTTCTCAAGCTCACAAACAAACATCTTTCGGAGACATCCAACAATGAGGAATATTCTTATATCTGGTGTTGTATGTTTGCAGATCAAGATATGTGTGGTAGGAGAGATTGTTGAGGAGTCTTCAGTGTCTGGTGATATGCACTCTGGCATGGTGAATGATGCAACAGGAAAATTATCTTGACAGCCCAAGTCATGGGCTCTGCATTTCTTTAGCGCCCTACATACATAAATCTATGTCTCATTATTGCTCTATGTCAGCTACATGTATTTTTACACCTGTCTGCAACAATATTGTTTAATAAAGTTTGGAGGTGTTTCAACTCATTCAAGTATGCCCTGTCGTGTCACTTACGAGAGTTCCATTGGTTCAAATCTAAGAAAAAGTTACAGTGCAACTGAAGGCTCTAACATTGGAAATATTACAGTAAAAGACCGTTTTTCTACATGACCCATTTCTGATAGTACCACAAGTCAATGTCGTGTAAGTGTTAAAGGAAATCAGTTTATGTGTAAGAAAATGCCTGTCCTACATTAAGCAACACACAATTAGACCTTGAGCGATGGTTTACGATCAATGAAGAAGTGTAAGTTCTCCCTCTGCTCTAAGTATTCGACTCTGAGGGGCCTCTGTGTGACTCAAAAGAACGTAAGGTTGGCAGGGAGTACATGTCATGTCTGGCCTTGTGATGCTTTTGTAAGTCAACACAAAAATGGGAGAACGTGCCTTTGATTGCTTCCTTTGTGACCCGTTCTTTACAGCACTCTCTCCCTCTTTCTCCCTCTTTGTTCCATGCTCTGTTCTTCAAACTTACAAGCAAGACCCATACAAATGCTGTTTTGAAAAGGTTAGGTTCAAGAGTAACTACCTTTCTATAGCCATTCTTGGAAAATTACAACAGTTTGTTGTATGAATTGACCATATAGTTACAGTGGTTGTGGGAAAGAAAAATACCATTAATAATAGATTTGTTCTGAAGACCTTGACATTATTTCTCAATTAAGGCATGGAGTCATGCTCTTAATCAGGAAACCGAATGGAATGTTCCATGGGTGAGCCATGTTTTAAGATGAAACATGTCTCATGAGAGTGTTTAAGTCACATGTTCTGCTGAATATAACCACACTATCAAATGAGAAGTGCTTTTGTTATCATACATACAACATTGGGGAAGCATGTGGGGAAACCAATAGAAGTCCTGAATCGTGTGGGCAGTTATGCCTTCAGCATCATTTCCAAATGACGAGGATATCACAGCTGCAAACAGGAGAAATACGTTGCCATTGTACACAGGTAACTACCATTATTAAGTCAACATTTTTACCACAGCAATCCAAGGAATTACCGATATGAACAACATTGCCAGCCATGGAGACACTTGGATTTGATTCACCTCTCCTTAAATGACTGCCACCCTTGCAGAGAGGAGTTATACTGGGGTGACTATACCTCCCTCTGCAAATGGAGCCCAAGCCAAAGGTTCTCAGCCACCAGAGTGGGGGCTGAGCATCCAAACATTTCAGGACATGGAGATTAGCTATGGAACAACATATCATTTGGCAATGATCTATTTTGCCACTGTTGTTAATTACAGCAAGTATGCAGAATTTGTGTGCAAAACCACGATACCACAATGAAGGGAGTGAATCCCAGCCGGAGATTTGCATGCCATAATCCTGTTGAAATGTGAATAAATAAAGACTAGGAATTAATGTGGGCAAGATTTCATTTTTAATAAGTGCTTGGAGAAACGAAGAGGAGAGGAAAAAAAGAAGACTATTACATCTCACTTACTTCAAGTGGAGAGTTGTGAGTGTGCAGGAAGGAATCATTCCTTCTCATTAAAGGTGCAATCTCAAGCCCCCCAGATCTCCAATGTAATAACCAGAGAAAATAATCTGTTTTATTGATAGGCACATGTAGCAGAGAGTATGCCAACTGCCAGGTACTTATCTTTTTGCCTGTGTCCTGTGTTATAGAAGGATATAATTCTTTGTGACTGCTCCTGAGGGCATCAGCTCTTCAACTTCATTATTTCTACTTCCGATAGATATGTTTTGCCCTAAAAACCTGAGAATTTAATACGAGAGCTGACAATCTCTGCCAGCGGTCATTTGGAAATGGAACAAAAAATGTCATGTCAGTTGACAGAATATTTTCTTAAAGCCACACACCTTCCATCTTATTTAAATTTATTGATGGATTCACAAAGTAATCCTGTGCCAGTTTACTGATGTGAAAAAGGGATGGTCGCAGAGCATATTGAGCAGTCTTTGAGTATGAGTTAAGCCGCTCAACAGAGAAGGATTGATTTTTGGTCAGTTGTCATCATTGTTGACACTGTTCCTGTTGTAAACATATTTGACATTATTATTTTTTTTTAATAAAAGATTTCAGTCATAACATAATACGAGTAGAACTGGAATGTGCTACAAATTCTTCAGTAACAATCACATAAAGCACTTGCAAATTTGTAACAAATTCCTTCCTAATGCTGGTAAACCAGGAATCATAAACACTGTTCATATGAGTTGTGTTAATCATCCGCAACCTGACAACGCTCTTTGTCCAGGAAATACATCTTCACAAAACCAAACCTTGTTTATACAACAGTTGATAAAAATCCTTCCATTCCTCCAAAACGTATCCCAGTCATAAGTACTGATGACCTCAAAAGAACACATTAGAGTTGACAAAAGCTGTGCTGTCTCCCTCAGAGGAGGTCAGTGTAGTTATGTGTTTCAGACAGCAGTGGGAGCTTTAGTGTCAGACAGCCTGTTGAGAGCACAAGAGGTTCCCGCTCTTTATAAACTGCAGCTGCATGCATCACCTACTGCATTTTCACTGCATGCTTCACTGCATCTTCACTGCATGCATCACCTACTGCATCTTCACTGCATACTAATGTCAAATGCAAGTACACCACAACAACTTCATCTCAATGTAGAAAACAGGTCCAAAAGAAAACTATGAACTTATTGTATCTCATCTGTATTTACGGAATCTGTGAAGCTGAACATTATTATAACAGTGCTTTGCAATTATTGGAATAATACATACTATATACAATCATATTAATACTATAGTGCTTTCCAATAATTCCATTGATAAAGTTACCATAAGTCACGTGGAACCAGTATACTGGTAGAGACCTAGAGACGGTTTATCAGATATGACACAACAGAATACTGCCTCCACTTAGAGAGAAAGACAGCTTTATCTTCACCAGTCATAATTGATGTCCTTCCGTGCAAAGATCACAAGTAAACCCCAGCTATCTCCATCAAGACATCTTTTGTTATTGCTTAACTTCACTGGATGAGTTATATGCCCTGGGCTAATAAGCGATGAGTAATTTGATGACCACACAAAGACAGACAGAATATTCCCTGTGTAGCTGTATATGGATATGAACAACAAAGTTGATCACAGATATAATTTGCCAGAGAATCTAATGCAGGATGTGCCACAAATAACAACCAGAATAAAGTGCACCTTACAACTATTTATAAAAGACGCGTGTCGAATAAAATGAGCAATCAGCCACCTGTTCAGAGCGGCAGAAAAAGCCTCACGACAGTGATGGATTAGTAGAAGAGATCCGTGAACATGTGACTAATGCCACTAGGAATGTTGTATTGGTTTTGCTTGGTTTCGTTGATTGGTTAGTGTGGTTGTGTTTGTAAGTCTGGCATGTGTACTGCTCTTTGTCAGCAGAGAATGGGTGCCCCATGCCCACTTTGAATGTAAATTGTGAGGCTAAATTGTGAGCCTTAAAGTTTAGAGAAGCTCTGAAGTAAAGCTGAACATACAAGCCAATAGCAGTGTTGGCAAGTAGTTCTAAAGTGAGGAGGTGCACTGCCATTGAGCTGACTTAGTATGTAAAACAGAGGAACATCACTATTAGGAGCAAATGTGTTTTATTGTCAGTGGGTACTCTTTGAGGATGGTCCTTTTTAATGTCTTGTTTGGATGTAAAAGGTAAGAACAGGAATGTAATGAAAGCTGTTTAGTGACCCTCATAAGACAACAACTAGATAGGTAGAATGCTGAAAGGAAACATCAGAGAGGATGTCCACACGCTTTAAGATATGTATTTATGCAGTGTCACTCCTTTTTTACTTAAGATATTTAATATAACAACACCAACGAGTAATCCTAGTCGACATTTGAAGACCGCAGACCCCACGACAGCCTCACCTGAGTAAGAAGTAGTATCCTGGACACACCTCTACTTCTCCCTTTCCTGGTCCTAATTCAAGCATGCCTTCTCTATGCCCCAGCAGGGGTCTATATATCCCCAGCATTATGCACTTTTAAACAAACTTGGGTCTCTTAAAAGTAGAGCCAGACTTCAGAGGACGTGGCATGTTTATGGGAATGTGCTGTATGTGGAGATTTTCTCATTTTCTTCTGGTGACCTTGGGCACAGTGACATGTATGGTTTTGAGGCTTTGATTTGCCACGTTGGGAGTGTTGCGGAAAAGGTGCAATGCAAGATAATTTTGGGGCATTTTTCCCCTCCTGGGAGCATAGAGAAGTAAGAAATGTACCAGGTCCTCCTCTGGAGATTACAGGTAATACAGCACATAGCCTTCATAAACATTCTTGACACAACCTGATGATGGGAAAGATTGCTTCGGGAGAGACTTTTCACACTTTGATTTGCCTAAAATGAGCTGGGGTAAGTCAGTGATGGCTTTGAGGTTTTTAACAGAGAAACTTGCCCAGGCAGTAGATCTCCCCCCATCCACCCATGTTATGATATCCAGGTGAGACCACAAAACACTATGTCAAGTAAACAAATGAAGGCAATAAAACTGTGAAAGAGATAGTGTTGATTTGTTATTCATGTCAGAAGAAAATACTCTAAATGTGATCCATCTGAGCTATTGAAGCTAAAGGCGTTAATCCAGGCCCTGTGGGCCAGCCGTAGGAGAATTAGGAATGTAAAAACCATCGGTGGATGCCTCTGAGGTCAACACAGAGTTGAACTGGTGCTACATATGTATGTTAATTTGCCTAATCTCCCTTCTACAAATGTCTTACAGGCACATAAAGAGGTTTAACACCAAGACATAATGATATCAGGGCATCTGAAAGGGTTTATGAAAATATGAGACAGATGTGGCTCCAGATCTTCTGGAAGAGCCTTCATATTACGTCTCCATGACAGCGGTGCCGATGTTATTTTGTTTTTACAATTGACGATTAACATATGTATTTTTTTATTCTATTTTATCTATTCAATTTTTATATAAATATGTCCGAGCATCCTATTTACCAGTTTATTATACATTTCCCAGAAACAGTAAACAATTGTAATTAAGTAGAATTGATAGACTTACAGAAAAAAACATGACATCCTGTAATTCGTCAAATATATATATATTTTTTAAATGGTCCAGGTTAGTTGACTGAGTGTTGCATACCGTTTCTTTTTATACAACTAGGTAACGTATAATGCTATATTTTTAAGGGATTATACATAATATTACAACTACAGTTATTACACTACTCAGAATTTTGAGAATAACTCAGTGTACTATATAACAACAACTTTTTGCCAATGAAAAATATGATGTTTCCTCCCAGCAGGAAACACGTGATATAGACACGTTGTCATCCCCAAGCTCATTTTCATACACTGGGGAAATGACATCAATAAAGGTTCCTGTCTCCCAGGAGTAAGAAGTAATTAAGATGTCCATGAAGTACCTCAGCAGGTGGATGCAGAGGAAAGTCTTTCAATTAAGACTGGAGAATGGAATATGATGTGTTTGATTTCCCTTCACACCAACCTTGTATAAGTGGCTATCTGGCAATTATAACTTAACATTTAGTGGCATTTTACCATAAGGTACTCGGCTGAAAAACTCGAGATATTTGGCGAAGAAGTGTGATGGAATGTTTATGGTGACATGAGTGCATGTCTGTATGCACATCCTTGCTGACCTGTATGTGTGGACAGGGGAGAACATCCCTGTATGATGTGTTAGACAAGCTTTAGTTTTCCTTACAAAAGTTGACCTGTGAGCACTATTCACCTCAACAAGACCATGTGTCACTCACGTCCCTAGAAATCTGATACATTTAAGATGTCATTTCAATTCAAAATGGCTTTATGGCCCAATAATAAGAGATGGTTGTATAGATGTTGTTGGTGCTGTTCTACATAAATGGCATGATTGATGACAGGTCTAACGCAGGTGTAATACATGTTCATATTGTTTTACAAGACAGATGTACAACTTACAAGTGTAGGTTGGGTGAAGAAAAGGGCAAGTAACTGGTTGTCCAAAGAGGGATTCAATGTTAAATTTAAAGGACAACAATATTAATAATTATAACAATATATTAAATAAAATATATATATAATTATAATGTGGTAAATCGTACAATTGTCATGTTAAAAAAAGTAAAATATATTGAAAAACAATAGTAAAGAAAATTGATCGTTTCATCAAACCACTCCAAAAAAATCACAAGGGTGTCCGTGGTTACCTGACCTGACAATCTTGTATCAGCACCGGAGAATGATTTCCTGAGAAAAAGTTTTCTCTCAGTTATTTGCATAGTTGCATCTCCACCTTTCCTATTCAGTCTGCTTTTTCTTCTACGAGAAAAAAAAGCATATCTATTCAAAAGGCATTTAGTCCATTTCTTTCTTGGCCGGTAAACCTATTCATCAATTGTTCTGCCTTGTAGATTGCATTCTAATGCTAATCTAGCGTGTTAAATATCTTTTTGTTCCCCTTTCACCGTTTTGTCATTCAGTTTATCCAGTTTTGGCCACCCATTTTATTTATTTATGCGCCTGCTTCTATTCATGTGCTCATGTATTTTTTATTATGTTGTTTCACTGTCATGCAGTGTCAACTCACTCTATTCAATGTGGGCTACTTGAAGGGCTTGGACGGACAAAGCGTGTACACATTGCAGTGCTATTCACTCCGGCCAGCTGGATCGGCTGAAAAAAACCTTGTGAAAAGAAATCCTCCACAATGGACACAGAAGAAGTGCACAATGCTAACAGTTTTCCAAATACCACTGATTGCTTTCATCACAATGAGGGAAAGCAGCCGCTTTTTGCTGAGCTCCACTTCAACAAACAACACTCTCACAAAAACCTCCCAACCCACGTTTTGTTCCCAGACAAAACCTCCTCGACCGTCTAAACGCTCCCAGAGAAGAGAAAAAGTTCTTTCAGGTTTCTTCCCCTTTCCTCAAGTAAAATATAATAAAAGGGCGAAGAAAGAGAGGGAAATGGTCACTGAGCTTGTAATGTGAGTTCCTTTATCAACCTGACGACCTTTTCATGCATTTTAGTCAGCAAAATGTGTCATGCTTCTTTTGCAAAAAGCAGAAAATATTCTAGAAAATTAGCATACAACATTCAAAATATATTTTAAAACGTCAGAATATCTTGTGGCTGTGTAGGCCTATATGTGTAACATATACTGTATTTATGCAGGGCCTATAAAGCTATGAATTAAAATATAAATAAGACACCAGTTTAAAACATAAAAACCGTTTCTCTTAAGATTTGTTTTGATCCACAGTGGTCTTTGGATATAATTTGCTGAATTGGTTTAGACAAGATAACATTTGAATATCTATACTGTAACTGCTTGAAACAGGTCACTTGCGCGTTATTACCAGTGCAAAGCAGGAAGTTCCGTGGAGAGAAGTGATCGGGGTGTTACAATAGAGAATACAGAGTGGTGAAAGGGTTTAATTAACCGTGACGGAGATAATTATCCCTGGACAGTCCAAATTAGTTTTGCATAATCGCTCTGATCCATATGAATTAACTTCTTAATGTAATCGAGGAGGGGTGGTTTGCTTAAATAACATGTCCAATGTATTATTGCATGTCCTAATATGAGCATAGATTCTGTCCACTCCCCCAAATATAAGCTATAACCACCCAACCTCCCTTCTCTCTCTCGCCAGCTCTCTCTCCCTCTCTCTCTCTAACTCACTCGATCACTCACACACACACACACACACACACACACACTTAAGGACCAGAGATCAACTGTTCCCAGTAGTGCAAGGGAGGCCTTGAAGAATGTGCTTTTCATTGGATGATTTAATTAATATAAAACATAATGTAATTAGTTGTGTTTTGGATTTGGAAGTAGACACTTCATTCAGACCCTGTTTTAAATCTCAAAAAGATCCTTCCTCAACAGCCCTAAGGGGATCTTTTTACTGGGAATAGAGGGCTTAAAAGAAACCCACTCAGTTTTATCTTCCTTCCTATTCACGATTAAAATTGTGATAAATCAGGTTTTGGCTCTTGATTACAATGGGTTGATTTAGATTTCCGGGTAATGCTATTCAAAGCGCGAACAAAAGCGGCCTTTGGAGGATACCTTACACTTCACCTGGACTGACCACGTCAGGGCAAGATAAACATCTTGTTAGCAATTCAAAAAGAACCACAGCGCGATTCTTTCCATTTGTCCGCATACGCTTTATTATAATCCTTTGTTCAACAAATGAACAGAATAGCATTTAAGAGTTTAAAGTACATGTAAGTGGTGTTAAATAAAACACAAAACATACAACTTCAATAAGAGTTAGTAAAACGAATTATGCTTCTTATATGCACTTAAATGCACATAAATGCGGATGTCTCAAGAAACAAAAATGTTCAGTGATAGTTGAAAGAAAGATCGACGTTTTGTAGTCGATTCAAAACTTTGGGGATACTTGGCAGAGTTTCTCCTTCAATAAATTACATCATATAAGCACTTCATATTTCCTGTGCAAATGTTACAGGACAACGTCCTCTGGTAAATCGCTTGGGTCACCATATGCTTCCACCAAACAATAAATATTACAGACATCCATAAAACAGTGTTTAAAAACGTAAAATATACACCGGATTTCTAGTCAAACAACCATGCCTGTTCCAGGGCCTATCTCAAAAACTAGTCTAATGAAAAATCAACTAGTATCATTTATCTGTACACATTTACAGTAATTCTGATTGCGATACGTTTTGAAGATGACACAGGTAGCAGGTGCATGAGAAATTTTTAAACCCATCAGGGTGTGATTAAAGTTCCTAAATATTACTGAATTATCAGAAGAAATAGTCAACAAATTAAAAAAGTGGTCATCATTGGTCTCATTGGACGCTGTCAGCTACCCACCCACTTGATTCCAAAAGGTTGGAAGCAAGTGCAACTGCAACAGATAGAAATCAAATATGGTACCTTTCAAATGAGTATTCACATTGACAAGGGTAAACTGGTCTCCTACCCTTCCCTCTCCGGTTTCTGTATTATGCCATCCGTTTGTTCCTTTCCTCTGCCAGGTGATAGCTGAATTGTATTTTAGAGAGTTCTCTAAATAAGCATAATAAGCTACCTTAGATAAAGGCATTAATCAATATACATACACATGTGATATCTGAGACGACGAGCACTTCATCACATGTACAAATTTGTGCATGCATAATAAATTCTTGCATGAATATTTTTTTTCACATTTAAACAACTTCTAGGTCCATATTATCATAATGCCGCGGCATATGAGGGGTACGCTTCTAGTTGTGGCTTGCCCATTCCAGGAAGCAGGATATAGGCTAACGGTGGCTGGAGCCCCGCTGAGGGCCAGCCTGCACAGTTACAGGGGATCATGTAGCCAGGGTTGCCCGGAGATGGATGTGAGTGTGTGTGAGCTCCGACACCGCCAGTTCCAGTGAATGTGCCACTGTGGTACCCCAACGGAGACCCGTACGGAAACGATGGTTGGGAAAGCTCTGCCATCTTCGACCCGAGGTCAAAAAATGAATAGGGGTTCGTGGACATGGACGGGTTGAAGAAAACCCTGGCAGCTGCGGCTGCCGCTGCCGCTGCCGCCTTGTCGGGATTTCCTAAAAGGGACTCGGAAAGTGCTCCAGATAGACCGCTAACTTTGAGCGCGTCATGCTCTCCAAGGTTGTAGGGCACTGGGAAAGCAAACTTGTCTTTTTTCATTAGAGTCTTTGGCTTCCGCCTAGGTCTGTATTTATAGTCTGGGTGTTCCTTCATGTGCATGGCCCTCAGTCGTTTAGCTTCGTCAATGAATGGCCTTTTCTCTGACTCGGTGAGAAGTTTCCACTCCGCTCCCAATCTCTTGCTGATCTCAGAGTTGTGCATTTTAGGGTTTTCCTGAGCCATTTTTCTCCGCTGAGCCCTGGACCAAACCATGAAAGCATTCATCGGGCGCTTTACGTGATCCATTGGTTTCGACATGTTGGTACAAAGTACTTTTGGCCTGAAATACATCCAAAGACAATAATGTCAAGTCACTCATGAAAACAGCTACACCCAAAACAATATGTCACATCATCGGAAAAAGGTTACATTTAAGAGCATCGATGTACATTTCTGTAGTAAAACGTTATGACAAAGAAAGCTGCCATTAAAAAATACAAGTAGCCTACTATATACGTCTTCACTTACTTAGATTTCAGTTCTTCATCCCCCCGTTCGTATCCGTATGGAAAAGAGAAAAATACAGCGCACTGATGAGTAACTGTGTAAAAGTTAGGTTTTCTGATTCATGTTGATATCCGACGACGACAATAGCACACAGAAGTCAGAAGCCAATACGCCCGGTGTAGCAGTTGTTATCTTGTATTTGCTCTATCGCCAGAGAATGTTAACCGCCACTCAGCACTTGAATCCAGCATTTACGCAAATGGATGATAACTCCGGGCTGCCCCATGTGAAATAAGGATTTGTGAAGCAGGTAGTGAAAGTGCTTTAGGAGCATGCGCAATGCGCCTAATACACTGAGCGCTCTTTTAATCCCTCCCTGTTCGCGCGAGGGAGACCAAGACCCAGAGGAAAACGCATCAATATTTTCTTGACTCAATCTTACGATTCTATTAGCACCAATTCCGAAGATAATAACATGTATACCATAACAATTATGATTGCATGTCGTTCTACCTTGATCACAAATTAGTATAACAATATATGAAGCAATTTACAATAACAAACATGTAGGCTAACGCCTTTATTTATAAGGGGCCAATACATCGGACTACAATTTATCATCAGAATGAAAACACTGATAGGCTACTGAAAACCTTAAAGATGGCTCACATCGACTATAATTCCGTGGTCAGATGAGGATGCAATATCTATATATATCCAGCGCTAGTCGTTGGCTGGAAGTCTGGCATAGCCTACGTTTTGGGATGACATAGGCCTACTTTGTATCAAGTATAGTCAATTTGTTGTTCAAGTGTCTAAAGTAATCCCAAATCACGAGCATCCTTCAATAAATGTAGCCTACATGAGCCTGTATGGCCTTTGATATTGTGATCTTAAAGATGAATCCGTCTCTCTCCCCCCTCTGTTTATACTTTTTCCAGAAACATTTGAAAATTGTAAGCCTTTACGTGACCATCATGTTTGCAATGCTATTCTATTAGGCCTACAGAATAGGCTGTATGTAATTAGTAATTGATATTAGCCTACAGCCCGTTCTGAACCCAAGCATGGTCGCCTCCCCTGTGACTGTCTTATGGGTGGTACAGAAATGGTACACGTCTACACACACAATGTACCGACTTAACGAATGTCTTCGTTACATGTTCTTATACTATGGGAAAGCATTTGTCATAAATACTACTAAATATTGAGGAGGGTAAAATGTCTCTAATCGCACTTGGTAAATTAATTATTTTACCGAAATTCCCCTTTCACTCTCACTTCAAAGAACTTTCCCAAGGGCGGTGAATCGACAACTGAAATTAGGTTGTCGAATATTCAACTAAGCAATTACAGTTATCTAAAAGACTTGTTGAGTAAATTGTATGTAAGTGGTTTGTTCCGTACTGTTGTGCATAATTATTTAAATGAAAAAGTAAAAAGGGGCTGCATCAAACAATTGATAATGCTGAATGGTCGGACATTTAAATTGATATATAAATGAATCAACTTGCACTGTGTTGGAATTTTTGACACCTCAGTTTTTATTGGCAAAGAAAACATTTGCCCTTTTATATTAGGCCTATTCCAGTAACGTGAAGCTATTACTATTATTTGTAGAATTTATAACAGCAGCCTAGTATTGTGTATTGTAGTTCTAATAACGAATATTAATATGTTTACCATTGGCAGTTGTAGTTGTATATCGCAATTACCATATCCTTTGTGATAGTAATTTGAATGACAATCATTTAGATCATCATAAGATTCCCATAGTCCTACAAAATTGCAGTTGAAAAAAATCATGCATGGTATATATATTTTAAGAATTAAAGGGAAAAAAGTTCGAGCGAGTGAATACCAATCTGCTCAATAAATAAATATATGCGCAATAGAAAAAATGCGCTCCATATCCTTTCATTGAAGGGAACGATAACATTTTCAATTTTAATAAGCCTAACGACCAAGATTAATGTTGTTTCACTGTCAACGGGATATACTGCCCTCCTCACTGAGAGACTTGCATTGTCTCTGGAAGGAAACCTGATGACAAGGTGGAGATGATGCGCGTCAAAAGAACCGGCCGCTGATTGACAAGTGCACGTTGACGCATCTCAGAGAGACAAGCTGCTACCTCTACTGAAAGTACCCGCGTCTCTCAACACCATGGTGTGTCCCTATTGTGGTCTTGTCATTGCCTAAGATAACATTCCAGCAGTGAAGCGCGCGAATCACTCTGCGGGAGCTTCTTCTTTTATGACACAAAGAGGCAAAATGACTATGAATTATATGAAAAAGTTCTTATCGGGAGTAGATTCTACCTACACAGGCAAATGAGCACACAAAACAATGCTTTTTATCCCCCTGTAATTAGACTCTCTCAAAATCATAACTCCATATTATTTCAATTCGTGAGGAAGCAGATAAACGTTTAATTCTGAACTTGGCAGCATTTAATATTGTGTATAATTAGGCAACTGAATCATAATAGCATGTTTCATAATAGCCTGTTGCTCAACCATGACCACAAGATTATGGTGTGCACTGGGAGTTTCCTGGACATGCCCATAGTTCTTTAAATGATAAAGAGTAGCTGAGAAAACCTTCAATTCAATTAGTGTTTCATCACCTGTTCTGAATATGATTAAACAGATTGTTAATGATTCATTGGCCTTTCTATTAGGTGAAACAGTGCAGTACATTGTGGCTGGGCAAAACACATGCAATTAAGATCTTATAAATTGATGCAAAAGACACAAGTGTTTGGCTTTTTCTCTCTGTTTCCTTTTTTCCCCGGGGAGGGGGGGCAAGGTTCGAGAGGGAATAACACTTCAATAATTCAAGATGAGCTAGTGAGAGTGGGAGAATTACCTGGTGATAAAGCCTGGGTCCAGCCTCTGAGACGGAGCAGAGCAGAGCGCTGCCACCTCACAGCACACTGGTGATAAGACTGAAAAGAAAAATATCATGCAAATGGCAGGCAGACAGCAGCACAACAAGCACAAGGGGACCGTTTTTTGCGGAGAGATCACCCACATTCTGGGCTCCAGCATCTTACAGCACACTGAGGTGGGAAGTTATTTTTTTTAAGGTATACCACCAGTTGGTTTTTCAAAAAGAGAACATTCATGAAGACAGACTGTGGTCTAGATTAGCATGAAAACACACACACACACACGTCTGCAAAAAGACGTTTGTCTCTTTCCTTTCAGTGGTAATTACAGAACCATAGGAGAACTGCACTCCAATCATTACAGTTGCTTTCCACAGCAGAAAGGAGGGAGGATCGCATTGTTTATAAATAGGAAGTTGCGCTCAAATGCATGTGGAGTTGACCTCTTGGTATCAGAGCATCTTCTACACAATAAACGTCACAGAATAAACAACAGCAGTTACTGTCCGCCACATCAAACCCAATGGGCCAGATTGTATTTATGGGCAACATGAAAGTTTACTCATTATCAGGGAGAATGTGGGGTGGAGAGATGGAGGGAGGGGCTCAGATTGTGGCCCTGATGCAGTCTTTTCTGCTTGTCTGATCACAGCAATGCCTTGCCTGCCTTCCTGGTCCATCCCCCTTCCTTTCCATTAGATTGCACAGGGGTGAGACTCAGATAGGATGTAAACCTATTACACTCCAGGTATTCATGCACTCATATTCATTTTGCCTGTGATTTTCATTAACCTGCATCCTTTGTCCAGTTTTGTCAGCTAGGATGTTCACCTAGGTTCCTCTTTCTCCATTAAACAGATGTGTCAGCATTGCTGGGGAGATGTCAAAGCTGATAGGAGGGAAATACATAGCGGTGTCAGTTTCTTGTTCATAATTGTAAGATGGCTAAGCCTGTTTTGTGGTCTGATCCTTGCTTGAAATAAACAGCTATTGTGAAAATGTACAATGGCACAAATTAGAAATTAGGATTTGTTTTTTAAGCACCTTCCTGACTCTATGGAGAGGAAAAACTGCTCAGTTTAAAATCAATCTCATTAACATACTGTATAAGAAGGAAATGTTCTTGGCTTGATTTCCTGAGCCAGACAGTATTGAAAGTCAATTTGTCACCCATTAAATACTATTTGCTTCAGTATCTTATCTTAATACATAGTCATTTCTTGATAGAGAGCTAATGGCTTTAACAGTTTAGTCTTGTGTAAAATCCCATTGATAACTATTAAAAGATCCTTGTATTTAGATTAAATAAGTAATATTGTCTCATGTCTATAGTGTGCTACTGTTTGTACAAAGCCTAGTGAGTGTTTCAAATGTCAGTAACATAAAGACAGGTTTGGCAAATCAACAATAAGGTTAGCTGCCTTCATTCTAATGAGTCACATTCATCTCTGAATAAGTCCATAATTAAAGCAATAAAGTTAATATTTTCCTCAATTTCAATGTGACCTATTTTATGATGTTTTCCAAAAACATATTCAATAGGAGCCAAATGACTTCTCCAGCTCTGTAATCACTCTAATTATACTGTGTTTATTTCTCCTCAGGGCACACTTTTGAATCTTTGTTTCTGTTGGAATTTCTGCTCTAGAGAACCAACACGTTTGCTTCAGCACAACCTACATATTAAGCATATCAAAATAATTCAGAATTAATCCTTTCATAGAACAGAGTATTAACTTAATCACATTATTTTGTGATACTAAATTGAGCATAGTGGTCATGTTGCTACGATTGTGAAGGAATAGCTAACCCTTAATAATAATAACGCTCTTTTATACACTATGAATGAGTATAGGCACAACAAAACACTCACCTTTTTCAGAGAAGGATTGTGTGTGTGTGTGTGTGTGTGTGTGTTAGTGTGTGTGTGGGTGTGTTTGCGTGTGTGGTTTGAGGGCAGACATTGTCAGTACCCACACGTGGAAGGTAACGGAAAGCGGCACATTTTTGAATGTAAAAGACACAAAAGGACCTAGAAGCTACAAGGTTGATAGGACCTTCATCCTCAAACCAAGTCAGTGGCTCACATTGAATAATCTTCCATTGAGGGATATCTTCACACCTCAAGGCATAAACTAAATAAAAGTGACTTCCTGCATCATTATAGAATGACCTTGATAGCCTTTTGTCATGGAAGTCAGATTCCAGAGCGTTGATTCCTACAATCTCCCACAGGGCAAAATGTTCAGCTTAAAACACCCACATTTTCTCTGTCGCTGAGCCCTGTGATTTAAATCCACAGATGCTACTTGTATCCCTACAGGCTCTGAGTTGACTTTTGCCATGATACACTGTTTTTCAACCATTTAGCAGATGTATTATCGCTAGCCTTTTCCCCCTCATTATTCGCCCCTTATCGCCATAGCATCGCTGCACACAGCCCCAAATAGAGAGTTGTAATTACCCAGACTGCCACCTGATAGCACAACCTCTATCAGCTTTATCAGTCCAGGTCCCGCTAACTCATCATAGGGACAGAGGGAAGAAAAAGCCAGCTTGTGGCGCACAGCCTGCCACAGATAGCTCATCTCTCCTGATACATTTATAGTTCCAGTTGGGATCAGAGAAAACTGATGCACCCAGGCAATTTTTCATCCACCCTCTCCCTCAGCACCACAAAGACTGCTCTCTCTCAGCCCTCCTCGAGTCTCTATCCTTATTGTGGAGGCAGAATTGAGGCCGTTTGGCACACACAAAGTGATCCAATCTCCTTGAACCAGTGGCAGTGCGGTGACAAGCCATTTGGGCCCTCATATTGTGCCATCGTCCTTCCGCTAAAGAGAGTGAGTGCCTTGTTTATCGGTGACATTTTCTGCAAGCTCCAAAGCAAGGGGAGAGGGAGAGTGCTTGTGCTCCTGTGTAAAGGTTGAAGAAGCATCTATCTTGTTCACAGCCTTTGACTTCCAGGAACACTTTTACCGATGTTACTTTGGGACAGAGAAATAGGAGCCTTGAAGGGGATACATTGACTTGGGTCACAACACTACATCAGTTTACTGAAAGCCTGGACCCTAAGCCATGTTCTGAACTCCTAAAAATTGAACAGAATTTGATGCAAATCTAACTGAAGGTGATGGCAATCAATCCAGCTTTAATCTCCAATATGCGCTGTGTCAAATGAATGCATAAAACATTTACTATCGGGTGAACACACTCTGAACCCTTTGAATATGCCATTTCCTGGTTGCTTCTCATTGATTGACATTAGCCATATTGCTGCAGCATTACCATTTAGCAAAGAGAGATGAAAAAAGCTAATTTGTACTGTTCAGGAAACGCCTGTGTCTGAAACAATGACATGAAAAAATATCAGCAAGGTGACCATCTAGTTATTGTGATTCACGTGTCTATCAAGACTCACTTGATAATCACAGGACAATTTGAATAGCATGTTGGCATTCATAGAACACACGCAGAACCCTATCTCTTCGTACCGTGCATTGTGGACATATCTCTGCTCTTCTCTATCAGTTATTACAATGAAAGAGGCTTTGTTTGTCTCCTCATCAGTATGTCAAGGCAACAGCCACAGTAACTGTGACCTCTATCAAATGGAGAAATTGTGAGGATGCATTGGAACTCCATGGTTCCCATGGCCTGGTTACCTTCAAACAGAGGCACTCTAACCCTGCTTGAAAGGGGAAATCAATCTTATTTGAGGAGATTAAGTGACCAGGATAATAACCATGTCATTGAGAAAGAAAAACCTCCCTCTTTTCAACAGAGTGAAATAACAGCGGTCCCGCAGATGGTTCATTGTTGAGGCTGAATGTCACATCTCTCAAGGTAAACCTATTATAGCAGTGGTGTCTGACATGCCAATGTGACAAAACAAGGGGCTATTTTCCAGGTTTACGCTTGAAACAAGCGAGACCAGAGAGGTCACCGCGGAAACGGCTCGGAAGACACGGATACGGTGTGGCTCACACCGCATTTCCTGTATCGCTTGTCCTTTTCGACGCGGCCCGTGAACAGGTGCGTCCGTGTGCACGCGCGTGTCCCCTGTCCTCCGCCGGCGCTCGGGCGAGCGCGCCGTTTAACTCGAGCACGGGCTTGAATGACACCGTGATCAATGGGAGGGCAAGTGTCCTGTCAGCACGTCCTGTCGCAGGGGTCCGTGGCAGTGGTCGTCTCAGGTGATCTCATTATTTGATGGACACACCAGCGGGGAGGCTGCGTCCACGCAGAGGCCCTCACATGAGGCTTAATCAGTCCGTTATTCATGCAGAGCACACCAGACACTTATGGGTGTTATTGATCGCATTTTGACAGAGTATTCTCTCCTCTCCATAATCAGCAATACATTACTGCCATGGCTCTGTTAGTGTGCACACAGCGGCATACACTACATCATTATTAGAAGCCACTGCAGAGGGAGGGCCCTTATTATCAGCGTTTGGAAAGAAGGCTGCCTGAATTTGTGTGTTAAGATAATTTTGGGTTTAATGAGGTAAATAATCTGTTTATTTCCAATGTTTATCTAAATAGCCCGTGAGGGGCGGTGCGTGTGTAAAGCAGGGAAATTCACAAAATCAAAGACATCAAAGCGCTAATCGGTTGCGTCAGGATTAAAGGGGGTGCCCATTATGAATGCTCCTCTTGGTTTTCACCAGCGCTGCTTTTATGTTCGCCAAAAGTCGATCCCCCGTGCAGTGAAACACCCTGAACCACGCCACACCAAAGACCTGCACCCTGACCCAGCCCTGCCCTGCCCTGCCCTCCCCGGGGACGGCCTTGGCTAAAGATACCCCTGTGACAGCTCCAGCTACACCTCTTAAACTGAGCTGACACGCAGGCAGCACCAGCCCTGACTCTGTCTGCGTGAGCTGCCCCAAATTAAGCCCAACTGAGGGTCAAGTTAAATCAATAGGGTGATCCATAAATTGTCCCGGGTTGATAATTACTGTGGGGAGCAGTAATTACAAAGAACATTCATTTACTGCTTAGATTTTGTGCCAGCGGAGTGTTTCACCCGGTCTGATTCATCTGCAGGCACACAATTGGAGGAGGAAGCGTCTCCCTTTTCTAAGAGCAGGCTGATTCTTTGAAGGAACAGTAGGCGAGCACAGGCCGGGGTTCAAAGCAGATTTGGGGTCGGCCTCTGGATTGTCAGCAGGTTTGTGAACCCCTGTGTAGCCAGCTCCAGGGTTCTTACATTGACCAGTCACTAACTGTGTAGGGATGACAAAGGTTTCTCACAATACACACTTTTGTTGATCCCGACAATGCGTCCTGAACATTAGCATCATAAAACAAAAAAATCCACAGGGAATATTTAGGGCTAAAATCTTGATGTCCTGGGTGCTACTAAAGATACAAAGGGCCCTCCATACAAATGCCATATTGCTTTGGCGGGCGGACAACCTGTATACACTTTGGTCTTTTTCTTCCCAGCCACTTTGAGGCACAGCACAAACGTTGTACAGGCATTCTATTCTAAGCCCCAGGTTGCAGCTGTTCAGTCACTTGCTGTGCAGTGCCAAGTGCAAGGAACGGGTCTCTTTTATCAGAATAGAGCAAATCTGGGCTAATGTGTCTGGTAGAAAGAGTCCTAGGGAGGCCCGCGCTCCTCCATTCTTTGGCCATTCTTCCCACTTTTCTCCTCTCCTGCACTTGGGATAATTGCAGTTTAATTGGGTGACAAGAAATGAAAACTGTGTCCACATTATCTAGGATTATCTCTTTTTCCTCCAGCCTGCCATCAATTCAAAGCAGCCCATTTATCAGCGCAGGGAGGCTGGGGCTTGGTCAGCGGCGGGAAGCTTTGAGCACCAGTTAGCAGACTGAAGAGAGAAGAGGGCCGAGAGCAGTGGGAGGAGGGCTGACAGTTAAGAAAAATGCTCTTTGTATCTTATCGTAAAACGTACATTTATCTTCAAGATGCATATCTTTTTCAAGACTCCCAATCAATAGAAGTACTGTAATACTATGCCAGAGAACAATTTTGCCCCCAAAAAGAATGATGGAAAAACAGCGTCAGTTGTGCCAGTATACGGGCTGAAATTCAACTGCAATAAAAGGTTGTGTTTAATAAGAAGAAAATATTTCACTAAACCCGTGATGCATCACATTACTTCAGCTACCACAGTCAAAATATGTCCATGAATATAAATAAGCTAGCTGGTATTGTGTCTTGGATGTGCTCTGGATCCAGTCTCATTCATCTGTGCTGGGTATTCATCCATTTCTCAGCGTTCTTTAGGCCTGCATGGTGAGGTTATAAACATTGAGTCATTCTCAGGCCAGCACTAGCCTACCTTCCCTTTTGTCTGAGCTGTACTCAACTTTAAAAGCCCCTTTCAGAGAGCATGAATGCACTTCATTTTCTCTCAAAGAACTTTGCATTGATAGCTGGAAAAAGGAAGGTTGTTTAGAGAAGGAAGGAGAGACAATGAGAACAAAAATGAAAGCTTTCAGATTCCATTATGAACATTGCTCTCTATTCTTCTTGGCTGTTTATACATTTTCCACACAATAATGCCCCCTTGCCGTAATATGTGTCCCCATCATTCAGTGGCCCTTCTAAATGGGCCTTGCATCAAGGCTAAGGTAAGAAATACTCCAGAGAAGATGGAGACGCTGTTTCTTGGCCTTCTGGGGGAAGATCAAGGTAAAGAGAGCAGATCAGAAAACGTATTCGCTAATACTTTTCTAGCCTATGCACCGAGGCAGGTAAAAGAAAAGGGGCCTTGCCAATGCACTATGTATCTATTCAGACCCAGGTGCATTGAGTAAATATTTAAGATGGCCTGATCGCTGGGTAGAGAGAGGAAGCTTTGTGCGGATCTGAAGCACTGAAATCTGTGGTACAATGTTGTCGCTGGAGTGCTTTCTGCTCAGAAGGGCCAGTAGGAGACCTTAGTCCTCAAAGCACAATGCACATGAAGGTTACATGAGGTATTGTTGGTTGCTTTTAGATGAGCAAGTGTGTGTGTGTGTGTGTGTGTGTGTGAGTGTGTGTGAGAGAGGGAGGCATGGGGATGTAAAAGGTTCAAGGGTGTCTTTGGTACACAACAGCCTATGCAATTGCTTACTGCTCCAATCATTTGTTCATCAATGTACTCTTTGTTGGACGCACTCCTACTCGTAAATGTAATTACAGTATGAGAAAATCCTTAAGATCTCATAAGGGGAATGCATGTATTTAATGTTCTCTCGCCACCTATACAATTATTTCATTGATATAATGACGGGCACAATGTTCAATTAGAATAACATGCCTAACTCAGATAATTCATAAGTTAGATTTGAGTGATTTGGGCCACACTGGGACACTAAGTCACCCTTTGTTTGTCAAAGTGAGAGAGATAAGATCAGAGCGTTCGAGGGAAAGGTTGGTCTCTGCGTTTTGGGAGGTGAAAGAGACCTCTGTCTTGCTGATACAGCCAGCCACTGGGTGGCCCGAATCCACATCCATCTGTTGAGGGAAGTCGTGACTAGATGTGGCTGTCTCCGGAAGCTCACTGCGACTCCAACAGCCACACAGAGCCTCCACACCAGGCCCCTTCTGCCGTCTCTCTGCAGCCACACAACACGGACAACACACCTGGACGTGAGCTTCCGTCTAACGCGTGGCTTCCGAGCGCACCGTCTAAACACATTTCACATCTTTGAAAAATTGGGGCAGAAACTAGATTCGCGAAAGGATAAGGAGGAAAATTATACGGCTGCTTTTTAAAGATACGAGTCGTACCTTGGAAACGGGGCGTCCGCTCTGCTACGTTTATCTGTCGTCCGTATGTGCGTGATGTCCCCGTGGCGTGGAGAGCTGACGGGCGAGGGCTCCGTCTCAGGACCCGGGCAGGCCCGCGATATTGCCGTGGTGACCGGCAGCGCCTTCCTCTCCGTCGGTGTTAATCATTTTTATGCTGGCCAGCCGTATAACATTACTAAAGGGGAATTGCTTCAGTCTGGTCAGTGCAGGGAGCAGTTTGTCTAATCAGAGTGCAAATAAGGTTTGATCACTGTCCAGTGTAATCTACTCCACGAGCAGCATTTACAGCACTAAATCAAGCGGTTTGGAGGCTGCAGGTGCTGCCTCACAGACAGCCCTCCCCCGGGGGCCCTAGACTGGGGAATAAACAGCAAATAAATGGCAGTGCTGTGGAGAGGGATGAGCTGATTAACTCGCTGCAGGGCAGTTTCTCATTATCCCTTCGCCTCAGCCCCAGACTGTCCCAATCTTCCACTCTGTCTCACACAGGCTGCTGGCAAACACCCACCACACACTGAGGCCACTGGCGAGATAGCGGGCGTGTTCCCTGCGACGCGCCGCGTGGAGGTGACCGTGTGTACGCACGGGGGCTGTGTGTGTGTGTGTGCTGTGTGTGTGTGGGAGGGGGGGGGGAGGTTGTGTGTTTATCCGAGTCCCGTGCCACCCAGTCGTCCCAAGCGGTCTCAGGGGAGAGTGCTAATGTGTCAGCTCCATGGCTCATTTCTTTCAATTACCCTGGCTGGAACAGGGGAACCCAACAGAGGGCTAGCGACAGCTCCATATGTGCAGGGCCATCCCTACTTATCATGGCCCACTTATGGACTATTCATATACCCTTCATTGGAGGTGACATATTGGTATCATATATCAACGAGGACCGTTTCCATCTTACGATTCGTATTTTTATCAATTTAGGTCATGTTTTCTCAGAGGCATATTCAAAGAGCAGATAGCAGTCATATATGATCATCTTGATAACCACAGTCAAATTGTGGTAATCATATTTCACCACAATCAGATTTCTATCAGCACACTCTCCCTATCGCATGCTATTACACAAACACTCAATTGAAAACACAAAGCACAACGCCACAGTATACACCAAATGCAATAAATGTGTTTCAGCCTCCTAAATTACAGGGTGGGAATATTTTCTGTTTGGACCGCTCAGGTCACAGTGAAAAACAGCCGTGTTATTAACGTTCATCTTTAATCTGCAAGTGATGCTCCAGAGAAATACAGAGAAGAATTATTCCATTGTTATAATTTTGATTTAGCACATCGCCAGAATATAAAGCGTTTTCTGACATAGTTTAAATGAGCCACTCCGTTTGCCATTGTGCTTTCCCTTATGGTTTCAGAGCAAATTAATTAACATGATACAGAAAAAGGTAGAATGCAAATGTTGGAGCCCTCACTTGATGCCCGCGTATCCCTTTTGTTCCCCTTTATTGTACCAAATTATTTAATTGGGTCTCTGTGATTGTGTACAGACACAGGAAGGAACACAGCCCATTGTCAGCCTCCATACAAGCCACAATGCAGTATCAAATTCAATTCCCATCAAAACGGCAGGCTGCCATAGAGCCCACAGCGGCCCCAGAGATTAATGGAGATCTGCATTAAGGCAAAGCGTTGGTCTGAGATGGGAGATTTCTCCCAAATAAAAGGCCCCCTTCACCAAGAACAAAAGGGGGCCTTGAAAAGCAACGGGCCGTTCTGAGAGGATAAAATAAAGCTAAACTAAAGAAAGGAGTCTGGGGAGGGGAGGGAAATGGTCTGAAATAAACCAATTTATTTCTTCTGTCATCTGGTTTACTTTCCTAAATCAACAAGTTGAGACGCGTCATATGGCGGTGGGATCCGTTTGACTGATGGAGCTTACTGGTGGAGTGTTACACGCAAGTCATTATGCTAATGCTATTGCTAATGTATTCAGAAGCATAAACTTCACATCTTAATATTTGATTTGATTGAGTTTACATCTATGTAACTATCACTGTTAAGTTATTACAGTTTGAAAACTGACATTGTGTAATCCCATAGAAGAAGAAAAAACGAGCACAAATTGCTCTTTTCAGATGTTTCAACAATGATGAGATATCTAATCAGTTCCTCTCACTATGACTTGTATTGTAAGTATAATTGAATATGAATCATGTATTCAAAGATACATACAGCTGAGAAAGGCATACAATGACTAACTGGCTGAGAATGTCATGTCTATGATACAGAGCATTTCCCAGCTTTGTTCTGTGTATAACAGAAACTTCTTCAGAGAGCTCGACTTGGAATGTGTTCAAATTGTGTGAGAACAGATTTGCATTCTTTGTTTGTTAGAACATTAATGATTGGATAACTTGTTTTTTTGACTGTAGCTTGTTGACAGAAGTGCTCTTTCAACTAGAAGCACAACAACATTGTTTTGTCTGGGACATTTTGAACTCATTATTTCATTCTGCTTGTACCTAGGCGTGCTTGATTGACTCTGAATGAAATAAGCATTATTTATCTGAATCTCATCTCTTAACACTAAGATTGGATGCTTTTAAATCATTGGCAGGGTTATATAATGATAAAATAAAAATGATAATTTTCTAACACAAGTATCATTTGAACAACAGGTATTTACAATAAAGAAACAGTATTTAGGACTGACCTTGATTTCAGGTGAATTATGATAATGGTTCATTGTTAATGCATGATATAAATGTATTTGGCTTCTACCATTCTGAGAGAGAGATTAAACTGAGATCACAAAGCAATATTGGATTCTAAACTTTTTGGGCCGATGCCACCCAAACAGCGCTGCACTCTTTCACATTCAGCGCATGGTGTGTCCCGGCCGGCCATATTTACTTCATTTCCCCCGATTCATAGATGCTGCTCACTGGACCAGAACATTCCAGCTGCCACCTCAACATCTCATTATTTTTTGAAATATCAAGCTTGTATCGTCTTGATAAATAATTCGCAGTAGTATAATGTATCAGACTAAAACATATTTTCAGGGGGCCAGGGAGGTTAAAGTGCCAATCTCACCTTTTTAATTTTTTTCGCCCTGAAGACAGAGATTTCCATATATAGAGTGACCAGGGTTTGTGTTGAACACGAGCAATCGGGATGAAGCGCGAGGCGACACATATTGCTGTCAGAGATTGGATATGAGGCCTGCTAACCTGTAGGCAGCCTCTGCGGACCAATCAGCTTTGCGCCTTGCCAATGCATTATCCACCACTAAAAAGAATTGTGACTGTGAAGTTTTTATCTGAGTCGTTGACAAACATTACTCTTTAATGCAGTTTTGTAGAAATGCATTCTTATCCCTCTTGGAAGGCATTTATCTACTTGAAACCTGCAAAATGGTTGCCACAGGGAAGGATTTCTTTTAATAGACCACAAAAGGCTCAGTATGGGCTACATTCTGATTTTGGTGAGAGATAGGGGCCCCGTCGTATATTCATGGGAAATTGTTTATCTTCAAGCAGGGGTAGTGAAAAGGCAATTTTACAATAGCATTTTAACTTTCATCTGAAATGATTCTTTTCACTCGAATAAATTGTTCCTTAGAATCTGAGACAGGTGCTTTTCAAAGTGAATATCAATCTGTGAAAGGAGACATCATCGAATATGAATACTAACCACCTGGGGGACTGGATGCTACCCATGCAGCTTGTATGGCACACAAAAACAACAATTGTCTTCATTCGTGAAAGAAAAAATACAAATGCCATTTAGTAACTTCAAACTGATATACATTTATAGAAAATTTCTCTGTGATTTAAGTTTGAACGTATATGCACATATTCGACAATTCAACCTAACCCATACGCACTTTCTTCCATAAATAAAATAAAAACATCCGCATTTTGGACAATGTTCAAATGAATCACACTTTTTTTTTCTCCTTCTTCTCTTAAACACAGCGCTCTGTCCGGAGCAAATGACCCGTGGAAACTCCCATTCAGACATGGCAACATTGTGTGCAGGCACTTTTCCACCAGGCCCACAGCCCGGGCTACTGTCTTGTGAGGTCCGTGGGCCGGGCCTGCCTGTGAGACAGAGCCCAGACCGCAGGGGACACAATGCAGCAGTAAGGAAGAGCAGGCCCTGAAGACGGGGGGCCTTGTGCACCCTTAATACCGCTCTCAGGAAGCAGGGCACAATAAATCAATAGACTGTCCCTCTCCGGCAGGGGCCAAATGTAAACAAATTGAAAAGAATCCAGAACAAAACCGATTGGTGACTGAAACACACAGGCTCAATGGGGGGAGTCCTACAACTGGAATGCCTTTGTGGGGACTTCTCTTCGAGCTCGCAGCCTCAATCACACGACTCACAGAAACATGGCAGTTCATTGAAGGTCCTTTTTGTCCTTTTTTTTTGGGGGTGTGTGTACGTCCAACTCAAAAAACTTTAGACTCCAAACCAACAGGTACAGTACGCAAAACCAACTGAGACCCAAACGCAGTATGCGAGCGTGTCTGTGCTCCTGTAGAAACATCTAATTTCAGACTGCGAGCGCCTGCTACCATGGCGAAGACGTGTGAAAACAAACATGACAGAAGGATCCAGCCTGTCAGACCACACTTCTCTCCGTCACCTCGCTCTCTCTCCAGATGAGCCCCAGTATCATCCTACTCTTGCTCAAAGGCACGAGCGTGGTACTCAGGCTGTCAGTGCAGCACGCCACAAGTTCAATTAATGAACCTATAAAAGGTTTAGTTTTTTTTTAATGAGAGAATCTCTTGTAGCGCTTTATCTAACCACTTCATATTTCAGTGAGGTGAAATGGTGCTTCCACAGTTGCGAGGCAGAACTAATGCTATATAAATCTCAAGTAATAAGCAGGCCCTGGGGACATCGTCTAAATGAAGATTTTACACCAATTTGAACCTGCCTGCAATTTGATTCCTGCCTAAAGTGTATTTGTTTAACAGGTGCTTGAGATGCAAGCGTTTCCCTCCAAAGTGTCGCTATGTCTCCTTTATTAATTTCTGGATTGTGAGTGGGCGAGGGAGTGTGAAGAGAAAGGGGAGTTGACAAACACTAATCAAAGGTTCAGAGGGGCTGTCTCTTACATACAGCCAATCTACTTTTTGCTTCATTTGCAAACTAATGATTTAAACCCCCACAATCTGTTTGGGGTCAGCTCCTGTGTGTTTTGGATACGCTTGGCTATTAGCATCACTGAAAGCTTCAGATGTGTCAAGCCCGCTCTCCCTCCAGTGGTAGTCACCTACTTTAATTTCCCTGCAGGCCTCAGAGGGGGATGAATTCAACTAAAATCACAAGCTGTTTTGTTGGCAATCCTTTGTGGCCTATAATGAATCTAATGAATATAAAGAGAGTGGGGGCAAGGAAGGGAGGGAGAGAGGGATGGAGGCGAATACATTTTGACCACGCTGTGTGGCTTTTACTTGACGATTTGTGACCCACAACAATGGGACAATGGCGAGTGTTTTTGTACCCTTAATTTGCCTTTGTGTTTCAGCTTCATCACTTTCACAGCCAGCCATTCAAAGTTGTCAGTTGGAGAATAACTGCTGACTCCACGGTCTGTCAGACAAAGGGGGAGGCTTTAAGATGTATCCCTAACTATCATCAAGCCAGCAGAGCAGAAAAGGAAAAGGGGCTGAAAAGAAAAACAGACAAGTCTAAAGCAGGATCTGCCAGGGTTCCTAAAGCAGGATCTGCCAGGGTTCCTAAACCAGGATCTGCCAGGGTTCTTAAACCAGGATCTGCCAGGGTTCCTAAAAACGGATCTGCCAGGGTTCCTAAAAGAGGATCTGCCAGGGTTCCTAAACCAGGATCTGCCAGGTTTCCTAAACCAGACTCTGCCAGGGTTCCTAACCAGGCCTGAGGCACTTCTTCCCGCCACCGACACCATGTTCCCGGTTACCCAGACACCTTAAAAAAACCTGCACAACATTTCTGCTCCCACCTCTGAGAGGACTTGTAGCAGGGGTTTTGGCGCGTTAATTAAAGTGCTACATCTGATAGGAGTGTGAGTGTGTGGAGTTAGAGCCCCATCGGAGCTGTTAGAGCAGTCGTGTTTCTGAGTGCACTGATTTCACAGGCCCCTCAGGTGGCAGGATCGTATTAACGGCGCCATTGTTCACCTCTCCAGCCCACATTCAGGTCAGGGCTTAAAGTTAGGGGAGACGAGAAACTTGGAAAAAGTCTCCCCAACACCTGTTCTACAAAAGACACGACATAGGTAGGCGAGAGCACACAAGCAAGATGTAGAAAACTGTTTGTAAGTCAGACACACGTGCAAAACTGAAGTCGGAGTGATACCGACAGGCACACTGGGAGTATTTTGGGGGTTCTTCCAGTGGGCTGCTGTGCTCATCAACTAGCTAGACGATAAAAAGACAAAAAGTTCTGTGTCAGTGGTCCATGCGAGCGTGCTCCCCAGTCCCTGTAATCATTCCTATTCATAAACATGCAGTGTGCTACCCTTCACCTAGCAGCTGCCTCTGTGCATTAGAGATTACCATTATGCATCTTCCCAGTCCCAATGATAACAATCTTCCTCCACTTTTAAAGTTTGCAGGCGCGAGGCATTTTTTATACCACATGACTCGAGCATCACTTCAGGTATCACTCGCCATCTATTTTAAAAAAATTCTATATACATTGTTCGACTTTAATGGGTATCTAATTTGTTTTATCAGCTTACAGGGCAGTAAGTAATAATTTGCATGACTGCCCTAAGTAAATATGCTTCCATAAGCAGCCCATAGAATAGACCGGAGGATGGATTAGCCTCTATATTGGCTATGCCCCGATGATCAATGTTTTTAGAAATAGAGAGAACAGATAGATTGGTCTGTTGGAAATCTTCGAGTAAAAATAGGTTTTTGTGAGAAATTGTGCTTTCTCCTCAATTCTTTTCCCCCCCCCACCCAAGGAAAACATCCTCCACTCACAGCAAGTTTGAGCTTGATACTAATGGATCAATTTTCCCCCACTGGGTCAGTGACAGATTCTGAACTGAACCAACACAGCACATGGATTTGTGCTTGAATTATTTCATCCTCTCTATGAACTGTGGCTATACAGCCACTACAATGCTGCGTACAATTATGTAGACTCTTTATCCTCAGTGAATTATATTGCCCTCTCCCTTGGCCCATGTCATATATTTCTAAAGTACTTTTAGTCCTAGTCTGTGCCAATTGGTATCTAGGTATTTATTCGACCTATTTTCCTTCCCTGCTAAACCTCTTTCGTCTAGAGCGTGATAACAAGGTGCAGAGGACAGAAGGTCACTGTGATTACTTGAACTTGTCAGCTTTACACAGAGGAGGCTATCACAAGCGATAACCTTGTGCTCCCACAACATAAGTAATACTCCTTATAAGACACTGAACAAGCCCTCGGTAGCATGTGTGAGATATCTGTAAACACATTGGTTCTGACAGCCAGCATAACCCCCCAAATCAGGAAGGGCTTTCCCTCTGCGGCTCTGAGCGGATAATAAGACTTATTGCTACAGCTCCTTTTTCCTCCGTTCAGAATATTTTTCTAATGTCTTTAAATACTAAAACAAAAAGACACATGGGACACGTGTGGGGAAACTGGTTGTTGTTTGTCCTGGGTTACATCAGACCTGTTTTTTCCGGTTGTTAGCTTGGTAGACAGCCATGGTGGGTGGTTGGAGGGCTAGGAGCCTGATCTTAGCAAAATGTTAATGGGTACAGCCTGTACCCATTGTTAATGGGTACAGTTCATGGGTACAGGCAGATGAAAATGACGAGAGACACGCTGTAACGTTCACTGCAGGATTGGATAGAAAAGCTGATTTTAGCAACGTTTTCAGTCAGGAAGTTTACTGTTAAGTGCATAAAGACAACCAAACCACCCACCGTCTGCCTTTTGGGCTATTCGGCATTAGTTGAGCTATTCTATTTCAGCCTTTCGAGGAGAGAGGGTCTGAGAAAGAAAATCCCTGTGGCACAAAGAAAAGGTGTGGTTTCTAGGGATGCACATAAAACTTACACAGACACAGTCTAACACAGAAGACTATGTCGTAAGATAACCTGCAAGTGTGCAAACTGGTTATTTGGCCGTGCTACCTCATTGATATGCCAAGAATGATTTGTAATTTGCAAAACGCTTCACAAAAAAACCTGACAGCGTGGTCCTGCCTCTTTAAAACCAAATGCACAAATGCACATTGAGGCTATCCATAAAGATTGATTAAAGTGATAAAGATTTTGTATCAAAGTGACTCTGATTAAATCTATCGGATTCCCCGACATAGAGAAGATCCTAGTTTGCATCCGTCTCCTAATCTCCCTCACTTGGTGGGATTGTTGTTAACGCAAAAATGATATCAATGCAAAATATATTAATAACCATGATCCGAGAAGCTAGGGAGATGTCACTTAATCAATGCAAACAAATCATGCAGACCATGCTGTGATTATCTGGAGGAGTGTGAATATTAATGCCACTGTGTAAATCAATGGCAGGGTTGCATACATTGTCTCCTCTGTTTACTCATGGTAAAGGCATTTCTTTTCATTATACAGCTGCTGCATGCTGGAGAAGGATCCAACAAGACGACGCTAAATGGGCTGAAGATAACAGATCACAGTTCAACAAGACCTGGAACAAAACACTAGTGATTTTACTGCTGCCTACTATAAAGAAGGGGATGTTTAAATTTCAATTAACATTGGTTTGTGTTTGGCTACAGTAATTAAGAGGGTTTTGCAGAAGGACATAAAAGGGACAGGTTCATTGTCTTGTATTATTCGCATGAACGAAGCATTAGTATGTAGTACGAGGCTACTGTACCCAATTAACTGGTATGAAACAAGACATTACTGAGGAAACCTTTTGATTTGGAGGAGGTACTCTGGGTGAGAAAACGATTCTTCATTTCATTATTTGATAAGAAGGCCTTTAATGAAAATATCAGCCAGTAGCAAAAGCAGTATCCTACTTAGCAATAGCAATAGACTCCTGCTTGAGTAAAAAAAAGAAGAAGATGATTGCTTTGGGAAATTTTGTTGGAGCATCTGAATTATCATATGCCACCAGAGTTCATTAATAAAAAGACACACCTGAAGAACAGATCCAAAACAAAGACTAACCTCTAAAGCTTAATGAAAACGTCTGGGTCTGACTCCCCAGTGTGTGTGTGTGTGTGTGTGTGTGTGTGTGTGTGTGTGTGTGTGTGTGTGTGTGTACTGCAGCCCGGTGCTCTCAGGGAACACACCTTCTCATGACTGTACCTTCCAGACTCTCTGACACAGCAACTGTATCTATCCAGGTGAGTAACGTGCCATTATTGTATCAGTGTCACTAAGAGCTATCATAACATTCCTTTCCTCAGGGGTGGAGGCTGCCTGTAGATTCCCTGGGCTGCAGGAGGCTGTAGGGGGGGTCAAACACACCGAATCTCACAACAATAAGGACTGGAATATCAGTTACATTTCTCACCTATAATCACTGGCCGGCATTAAAAGCATTTTTTTTCCTCAGAGGAGGGGAGTTCTTCATACTAGACAGTGAATGCTTTTGAACTGGATATAATGTAATCTGTGCTGCAGATATCTGCTGCTATTGTGTGCCTATCTAAGGGGAGAATGGTTGGGCCTATCAGTTACACTGTGGGGGTGATGTATTTGCTCCCTGGAACAATGTTCGAAAAAGATAAAGACCATGATACGTTGCCCATTCCTACTTTTTTTTCTGTCAGAAGCTTTTTTTCCATACAGCACAATAACAGGATCTCAAAAAAGCTCTTCAGGGGCAGAACAAACATGCTTATCTCTTCATCTCAACTTCAAGAAAAATTATCCCTCAAGTGGCAGACGAACACGAACTGGAAAAAGACACGCCACTTCAGACGATTAAACTGACCACATAACGTTAGCGGAGGGCGGGGCTGGCGCACGTTACTGGAACACAACCAGGGGTGTACTGTACACCAGTCACAGGACTGACACAGGGACACCAAGACCAGGCCTGGGACAACAGAAGTTTCTTCTACACTCTGAAACTTCTACGTGCGAGTTCTGACACAAAGCTGACTGGCAGGCTGAGAAAGACGGTGCTGCTGCGACTGATCGCGTCGCTGCTGTGCATCAGATAGCTACAGTAGGCTGGTGTTTTGACATCACCTTCTCGTCGGGAGATGCCAGGTTGCCAGACACTTTCTTGTGTGTCAGATTATCCATCTGGCTGGGCCCATCTGCATCCCGGTGTCAGATTCATGCAGATGGTTTGAACAATAAAGACATAAGGCTTAGATCAAACCTTCCACTGTGGGTCCATGTTTCCACAGATAAGAGTCAGGAGAACCGAAGGATGCGACTCTAAATACAGCGGATGTGGATTTAGAGTTGGTGCATTCTTAGGGTCATGCCGACTCTCTCGGTACAAAAACGAACGGTCAGAAACCAGCATGTGACTAAACCATCAGAGAAGGTGAATATCAACGGTCAGCAGCGTGAGAGACGCACACAGAGGCTGGGTGTGATGATGATGATGATTCACTGACAAGTCCAAGTCACCGAAGAGCAACCCGGCAACAGAGAGACAGACAGGGAAAAGTCCCCAGTTCGTTAGTATACTTTGTCCTACTTTATCAGCAAATCTCTGTCATTATCCGTAAGGGAGTTAACTTTTAGACTAGCTGTTTACCGGCTGAAAGGCCAGCCATGCATCTGAAGCCACACAGGCAAGATTATATATCCCTGGTCCACAAAAGCAGGCGAATCACTGTGCATTAAGACTGCCTCGACAAAAGGCAACAATGGCTTGCATAAACACTATTTAAAACTATTCACATGGCATTGAAGAGATGGGCGTCGACTCAGTATTGCGGCAAAGCCGGCGCATTGTGCGGAGGTGAAAAGAAGTCTAATGAACAGGAAGCCTTATTTGAGAGAGCTGACAGTAACCATACAACGGGCGCATTGTTAGCCTGCCACCAACCCTGTGGGTCTCTACATTAGGAAAAATGATGAGAAAGTAACCCCCGAAAGACACAGTGGGCCCTCGGACCCACGCAGAAAGAGGCCAACAGTAACGGGGGTGACACAGGCTGTCCGCACCTTCACCCAGCGCTGCACGTTTACATGCACAGAACATCACCCGCTCTCATGGCCAAGGAGAAAAGCACCCCCGGCCACATGGAACTTTGAAGTACATTTGGAGGAGTTTAACCAGGCCGAGCCTTTTCAATTTCACTGTAGCGGCGGTTGCAATCTTTTTCAAGCGTTTCTGGTCACATTAAGTGTCATGGGCAAGTTCTAGATTAAGAAGTGCTGTGCCACACACACACGCACGCACATACGTAAACTAGCACTGACACAGACGCGAGTGTGCACACACCCACACACGGATACACACACACACAAACACATGGATGCGCGCACACAAACACACACACGCACACACACACACAACAGCCCCTGCCTCAAGCTCCATCAATCTTTCACAAAAGGGTGACATCACCAATAAGTATTCTCCCTCTTTAAGCTTTAAGCAATAAGTAACCCTTATTTACTGATGAGATAAGCCCTCCCCCATTGTCTAGGCCTCCACTTGGCTCCTTTCTCTCCCAACTGAGGAATCAAACAGCATTTTGCTAAGGTGCCAGACCATGCACAGGATTTAGGACTGAGTCTTGCAAAGGAGTTTCCTATCTGGTGGCCTTTCACAGGGCCACAGGCTTAGCCAGTTCAAAGCATTAGGGCCCAGGTAAAGACTGGCCTTCTAAGCCTGTTTGTTTTTTTCTCTGTAGTGAATCCTGTTTTTTCAACCGTATAATAGCTAATGATGCTTTGTGATTGTAAAGGGGAACTTGCTGTATTTAGATTAAATCCCTTTTGCCCTTTAGCCAAGAAAGGGTCCTGGAGAGGCCTTTGTTTGTGTGTTTTAGTGAGGGATGCAGACTTTCCATATTCCTTAGTATGTTCATTTCATGTAGTTGCAAGGAAATGTGGAATTGTTTGACAGCTGTTGGAACCCAGAGCAGACGGAGGGTCGGTTAGGGTGGGTACCACCATAATGCTCATTAACATGGTAAACAATTGGGAAGGAAATCCTTATAACATCTTAGTTACACACTTCATCCAAACATGTAGTGAAGAGCACTAACCTCCCAGCTTGTCATTGACATTAACAAGTCAAAAGTTGCAAATCAACTAGATGTCTAAGTACACAGAACTCTGCTTTCCTGTTCAAGTTTCACAGGAAAAAAGTGAGCTAGGTTGTTGGCAGTCATAATCACAGCCTAGAAAACAGTATCAACATATTCAACAGCGGGTGGGTGGGGGAAAAATAATAATAAAACCTCTATTTTTAACAAGAAACTGCATAAAGCCATTCTCTATCACTCTACACCCAGTGTCACAGCACGAATCCATAAAGGTGTTTTTTGTTGTTTGTTTTTCTGAACGCTACACAGACAAGTCATGTCAGGTCTTGGGAACTTGTCAGATATTCAGTTTGCAGTCGCTTTAGAAAGGCTGAACACAGTCTCAGGGGACTCGCTCGAGACTCCCCCATCTCTCCTCCATGTCAGCAGCCAGGAACAAAGAAGCCATATTCAATTCTTCTAATTTCACTACAGCCTGTCGAAATCCTGCTCTCCTTTTCTCCTTCTCTTCAACAAGTACTTTATGCCTGGATCAGTCAGGACTGAGCCTCTCACAGAAACCTGAGGCTCTCTCTCCCTCCCTCTCTCTCTCTCTCTCTCCTCCGTCTTTCAGCGCGGAGTCTGACACAACGCCGCTCCCTGCCATTCACAGCCCTACACCATGCAATTTGTTTCCATTTGTCAAACAGCAGTATCCCTCCACAAAAGAAAATGCTGGCACAATAAAAAGTTTGAAAAAACAACAATGTCCCATCCGCCCAAAATGGCCACCTGACAAACTGTTAATGGGCCCCTGACAAAAAAAAGAAGAAAAAAAAGAACCTTTTTTCTATTTTACATCACTTTCAGTTGTCATGGATGCTTGTTACATTCTGTTTCACTTCATAGATAAGACAACACTATTTTTTAAATATTTTTTTTCCACAGAATACAATGTCTCACACAGTACCTCTTCAAATCAGCATCGCCATATGGCGTCTCCTAAAAACGCACACCGGTTAACTGGCACGGTCTGAATTCATCCCTCATTTCATTCATTCCCTCCTTATTGTGCCGAGTCTCATTTTGTATTTTATTTCTTTGGGATTAACTTCATTGTGTGGCCAGCCAGGTTTCTTAGTCTGTTGCACAGACATCTATTTATTAAAGCCACATCAGCACTCCGATGACAGCATTGCTATTACACACCTATTCAGATATGTCTTAAAATAGCCCTATTATAACAAACGCAGGAAGGTTCCCGGTTAATAATACTTATTGTGCAAACTTTGTTGTCGCCATTCTCGTGGCTGGCGTTATCGAGAGGTAGAGGCAGAGTGGATATATGCTGACTGTGATGTAGATAGTGCCCTGAGTATTCCTATTGTGGCGGGGGAGCCTTGGCAGTGTGCTGCAGTCCTAGATAGGGTTTAGGCTGCTGTCGACGCTGTGTCAGGTGTATTAGCACCTCGGAGACCGAGGACGCTCCAGCTGCCTGTGTGCCCGCCGGTCTCCCCGGGCTCTGGCCGTCAGCCTGACACACGACACAAAGTAATCACAGATCACAGCGTTTAATCACTGAAACAAGCACTCCAGAGGACCCTCGTGTCAATATCCCCACTCTCTCATTATCTGTTTGGATTGCACATCCACACTGTCAGATAAACAGAGTGGAAAATTAAGATTAAAAATATGGTAATTTCATTTCAGGCAGCAGGCTCCTCTCACTGCCCCATTATGCTATTGATTACCTCTGAATTCAATTTCTCTTTTCAATGTAAACTTTAATCTATTCGCA
Organism: Mallotus villosus; assembly: GCA_903064625.1. Lineage (NCBI taxonomy): Eukaryota > Metazoa > Chordata > Actinopteri > Osmeriformes > Salangidae > Mallotus > Mallotus villosus. Next base: position 96,345 of record CAEFZP010000825.1, read on the forward strand.
GGCCAACAATTCACCTCCCCGGGGGCTATTTGAGAGTAAGTAACCATTTAATACGACGCTAGCTCCAGATTCACTGGCCTTAATGAATTGTGTAAATCACTCAGCTTAAAAGGAGCGGTTCACGACCCAAATCTGAGCCCCTTTCTGCAGCATATTTAACCGTGGTTAAATACTGCTATTTATAAAAGGCTGAATGTTTACTGACAGCCGTCTTTGAAGGTGGTCTGACTGTCTGTAATTGTGGTCAGTGTGTGAGGAGGACAAAAGCACCTCTTCTTTTAATTGAGCGAGTGATAATAGCATTGTGTTTCATTTACAAACACAACACTGTCTTTATCCCAAAATGATCCTATTTCAAATATAAAGTATGAAACCATCCACTCAGTATCATCTGGTTCTGCCCTTAACCACTTACCATTGTGTTGTCAGGATTTAGACCAGTGGTCACTGCTGTTTAAGGAGGGCAGACCTGAGACACACAACATAAAAAACACATTAAGACTGCCTTAAAAAAAACATTAATTTGATAACATATTCTTTATTAATGTAATGCTTACATTGATATTGTGTTTCGATTTTTTTTAAAGGCTTACAATTGACTGAAGATTAACTGTCAACAATCATGGACTACCACACATATACATGGCCAGAACATTGCAGTCTGTAATCTATGCAGTGGTTTCATACATGATGAGAACAGCCTACTCACCCACAGGCAACACAACCTCCATCCCATCAAACAGCTGCCAATTCAGCTCAGATACTCACAGTAGGACAGACAGGTGGACAATTCTACATTCTCTTATGTAAATGTCAAGAATAACCAACATTCATGAACATTCAAGGTATTGCATTATTTTCACATGTTTTTTTTGGTAATCTCGAGTAACAGATATAATGTAATGCACCTACAGCAACCACATACTGTATGAGCTGTCTGACTGTGATTCAGTAGCCTGATCCAAGAGGTAGCAATGCAGTCTTTCTTCTCAAAGTGCAAAGAGACCAATCAGGCCTTAAGACAATCAATGAAAACAGCGCAATTACAAAAGATCGTTATTCTGATCAAGGCACAATGATTACTGAACATAACAGTAAATGTCTCAACTCTGGCTCCACTTGTATTCAACAGATTGTCATTAAAAGCACTAAACTCCGTGCTCACTAACCTCAATACTTTTGCTTTAACTAAAATAACTTACATTGTGTAACTAACTTTGAACTTGACCAGTAACTCATCCAAACACTTCCTACCTCCTAAAACATGAAGTACATCAAACACACAAAAACAGCATCTTGTTCCAACACAAGGCACAAACTTCTTGGACACATTTTCATATGTTTAGTGTCGGTCTCGTCAGGCCAGTCATGGGTTGCACGTAAAAAATATCTTGAAGGCCTTTTACATTTGAGCACTGGGTGATTATTTGGTGAGCTCTGGTGTTGAGAGGCTCTCCAGGCTGTCACAGAGCAGGGTCAGGTAGGTCTGTCACAGAGCAGGGTCAGGTAGGTCTGTCACAGAGCAGGGTCATGTAGGTCTGTCACAGAGCAGGGTCAGGTAGGTCTGTCACAGAGCAGGGTCAGGTAGGTCTGTCACAGAGCAGGGTCAGGTAGGTCTGTCACAGAGCAGGGTCAGGTAGGTCTGTCACAGAGCAGGGTCAGGTAGGTCTGTCACAGCGCAGGGTCAGGTAGGTCTGCTGACTATCACAGAGCAGGGTCAGGTAGATCTGTCACAGAGCAGGGTCAGGTAGGTCTGTCACAGAGCAGGGTCATGTAGGTCTGTCACAGAGCAGGGTCATGTAGGTCTGTCACAGCGCAGGGTCAGGTAGGTCTGTCACAAAGCAGGGTCAGGTAGGTCTATCACAGAGCAGGGTCAGGTAGGTCTGTCACAGAGCAGGGTCAGGTAGGTCTGTCACAGAGCAGGGTCAGGTAGGTCTGTCACAGAGCAGGGTCTGCAGGCTGTCACAGAGCAGGGTCATGTAGGTCTGTCACAGAGCAGGGTCATGTAGGTCTGTCACAGAGCAGGGTCAGGTAGGTCTGTCACAGAGCAGGGTCATGTAGGTCTGTCACAGAGCAGGGTCAGGTAGGTCTGTCACAGAGCAGGGTCAGGTAGGTCTGCTGACTATCACAGAGCAGGGTCAGGTAGGTCTGTCACAGAGCAGGGTCAGGTAGGTCTGCAGGCTGTCACAGAGCAGGGTCAGGTAGGTCTGTCACGGAGCAGGGTCAGGTAGGTCTGTCACAGAGCAGGGTCAGGTAGGTCTGTCACAGAGCAGGGTCAGGTAGGTCTGTCACAGAGCAGGGTCAGGTAAGTCTGTCACAGAGCAGGGTCAGGTAGGTCTGTCACAGAGCAGGGTCAGGTAGGTCTGTCACAGAGCAGGGTCAGGTAGGTCTGTCACAGAGCAGGGTCAGGTAGGTCTGTCACAGAGCAGGGTCAGGTAGGTCTGTCACAGCGCAGGGTCAGGTAGGTCTGTCACAGAGCAGGGTCAGGTATGTCTGCAGGCTGTCACAGAGCCGTCTCAAAGATGACACTTTTCTCCTTCGTGGTGTTCACAGCCTTCAGCCCGTTGGCCTCAGCAGGACGATCTTTGCTCATGTAAACCTGGGGGGGGGGATCAGGAGAGCGGTGTCACTCTTTACTGCACACAGTCATGTGATGGGAAGTCTGAACGACAGATACTGCACCCTGTTCAGCTATTAGTCGCCCACTATGAAACAAGAAATGCTTCTTTTGGTCTCACAACAACAGTGACTTTCACAGGGAAATGTATCGGAGATCTTTATAACAATAATGTGGATCGATTTTCTTCGCTTCTCCACACTGGATTCTAGTGTGAGATATTCGGTGTCGCTTGGCTAAACAACAACAACGGACGCAACCGATTCCAGCCACCTCCGAAAATCAGCCTCGTGGCTCGAAGCTCGTTCGAAAACATACAAAAATATGGTTTTACACAGACAAAGGCCGCGACGACAAATCCAACTTCTATGGCGACACCAAAAAATGCACGAGAGCAAAGAGAACAGGCGAAAGTGGGTTGTGGTCACAACATCAGATAGACTCCTAACTCAGGGCTTCTCATTCAGCTCGGACAAAAGGAGCGAGAGGTCGGTATCAGATGGTTTAGTATATTTAAACCTTGACTGACAACTATAGAAACTTCACACTCCGTTTGTGCAGCGCCTCAGTATTTAATAAGTGGTGCTAGACGGTTATGGGAGTTGGAGTAATCTGATCTAGAGAGAACACCCCCACAATACAGAAAGGAGACGTAAGGGCCTGAACAATGTGTCGACCATTCCGCCAGTGTGCCGGGTAAGACGACACCAAATAATACCTCAGTGTGCTCAGTCTTTTTGAAATCAGTATTTCGCCCGTTTCAGTCTGTGGTGTTGGGAGATCCAGTTCTCCTGATAAATTTGTACGAGGGACAGAGAGAAAATGAAATGATGCCCACTTTTTCTTATTTCACAAAGACCTGTTTGAAGTTGCAATATCGTATCTGTAGTCCCAGACTGATGCACATAAAAATGGAATTGAACGATGAATACCCAGTCCTTATCTAGAGAGTGTCTGAAGGGGAAATACATCACCAATGAATTTCAAAGAAGAAAAAAAAATGTTCTCCATTACAGTAATCCCCATAGAAAGTTTATCCTAAATCGAGACAAAGTTAAAGCCAATATTTCAAGATAGATATAGGGCGGGGGGGGAAAAAAAGAGAAAAAAAAAGCTGCTGTTCTGGAATGATCTCTCAAACGATTGGAAAATTACATTTAGGGAAAAACAGATTATATGGACGGCTCCTACTGTACGATAAAATCAACCCATGTCAAAAAAACTACAAAGGGGGAAATTTCACTCATGGGATTAAAGTTATGCTACGGCGTCACTGTACTGCAGATCAGCGAAGGTAGAACAAAGTACGTTAAATGTGAATGGACTCAAAGCTTCTGTACATCGGCACGGAAACTCTTTTCCCGCTTGCTGGCCTGTGTTGTTCTGGTGCAGAGACACGAGGTCTGTTGTCAAAGGGAGAGCCCTGGATCAGTGGGACCGGGTCAGGACTAAGACAGGTGTGGTGGGGGGGGAGGGGGGGGGGTTACCTGTTTGGCTGCGTGGAGCAGGGAGGCGGCCTCGGCCCGCCCCGTCTGCTGGACCATCTGATAGAAAGCCCCGTCCTGGTTCTGCAGCAGGACGTACGGCTCCTCGTACTCCTGGATCCTCCCCGCGTCCAGAACCTGCAATCATGCACACAGCAGGGCGTGTTCCGTGAGACACTGTACGTGGTGGTATACTTTACTGCTTAGGGAAACGTGGGCTTCAGCAGGTTTCACTGCTGAGAGAGACAAACAGACCGTGCAGGCTCAGAGGGAAACACTAGCTCTCTGAACCCACCAATTCCAGTGACTCACGACAACAACACACACCAGGGCTTGTTTCTGGTCGACAGTGTTGGGTACAATGGACACAGCCTGACAGTGGTGTGACAGTGGAAGCAGACCAGAGATGGGGTGTAAACGTGCTTGTCTGTGCATTTTCACTGTGTGTTTCAGCACGGCAAGGGTGGTCGTTTTGACAAAGCCAACAATCACACCCTCTGTACACTTAAGAAAATTGCCATCGTTTGACAAAGACCAGCTCAGGCACAAGGCTCAGACAAATACCTGCCATTATATTATGGAAACATTTTACCAAGAAGAGACTGCTTTACACTACAGGAAACGACTACTTTGGGAGTCATTTTGAAGCTCTAACACGTTCTATGTGACCAGCGGTGGGACACTGTAGCAGCTGAAAGAAGAGATCGGTGGAGAACGCAGGCCGCATGGTTGCTACAATCCATTTCCTCGGGGGTGCAGCCTACGATTTTTGGACGGGGCAATTCAGATGGGCCCCGGGTCCGTTTTAGCCGACAGCCTGACAATCTGGGGGCATTTGACACAAGCTCAGGTGTGGAAAGGTCCCCGCTGTGTGACATTTGGCTTTTCTCTCCACCCCTCTCACCGGCCAGGAGGCCACCAGGTCAGCTCGCGTCCACCCAGGGCAGGAAACAAACGCTGCCACAAATGGCACTAATTGGCACCTCTGCAGGCAGCGGCCTTGGTCGAGGCCAAGGATCAAGTGGTGTGGAGCACAGGCTGTCGGTGGCCTTTGGAGGGGCCCGGGTCAGGGACAGGACTGCCCGGCTGTCACATGGACACGATAAGAAACAGACAGAATAGCATCTCCAGAGAAGCTGCCGGTAAAATGTTACAACGAGTCCTGACATAGTGCTAAAAGTAATACTTCTCTGGCCCTGACCATGGGGGGATTAGAGGCACTGTACAGTACAATACAAAGCTGTTCTATAGAGTGGATACAAGGGGTTTCATTATATATCCCACCGCTATGAAAGAGCAACTTTCAAGAGGATGAACTGAAAAGCCTTTTCAGAACCACGCCATTGTTTAGGACTGAAGAATTGTAGTAGTTTCAAGCACGCGGACTGAAGACGATCTGCCCGGCTCCTGTGTTGTTCAGCCAATCGCAGTCTGGTTCTCTCGCTGGCTCTTACCAGTATCCTATCACAGTCGATGATGGTGTTGAGCCGGTGGGCGATGGTGAGAACTGTACACTCCCTGAACTTGTCCCTGATGGTCTGCTGGATCAAGCCGTCGGTTCTGAAGGAGGATGGAACACAACACCTCGTTAACCAGACCCAGACAATGCTCTCCTCCTGAACACCCCCAGGCAGGGATTTTACTCACACATCAAAACAATGGCTAATCCCAAAGCAGGTATGTGCAGCTGGATGAGAGGTTATGGTGTTGAGTTCCAGTGTCAGTAACAGAGGCCAGAGCTTTCCCCCATGGAAGGTGTTGCAACTTTTACACCCACTTCTAAAATCAAACCTTCCCGCACACGGTACATGGTACATGTGTGTTTAGGTAAATAAATAGGGTAAAATAGACTACAGTGGCTACTTTAAAAAAAATGTTAATCCCAGCACATGAAATGTGGCGTTGTGTGCCGAACCCAGACCTGGGGTCCACGTTGGCGGTGGCCTCGTCGATGACGAGGATGCGGTTCCTCCTGAGGATGGCCCTGGCCAGGCACACCAGCTGCCTCTGACCCACGCTGAAGTTGGATCCCGACTCGGCCAGCACCGTCTCCAGCCGGCCGGGCAGTTCCTCCACGGCGGGCCTCAGCTGCACCTGCGAGGAGAGAGAGAGCGCCGGGGCCCCGCCCTCCGTTAGCCCCAGGCCACAAAGCCCTCCTGCCAGGGATGTCTTTTTAAAAAGGGAGGGGGGCATCCAAACACACCCATTAACCGGCTGGAACAATGCGAGGGCCGGGCCCACGGGCGACCTTGGCCACTGCTGCCTTGTGGCCAGCCTCGAGCTTTAATCCAGGCCACCAAACCCATTCAGGATCAGAACCAGGAGCTGGAGCCCTCCACTGCGGGGGGAGCCCTCCATCCCGGGCCGGCCTCACTGGCCAAACACCCCCCCACACCCTCCCACCCCCCCCAGTACTTTCAATGGCTCCCAGTTACAAGCCGCACATTGAGCAGGGCCCCACGGCCCTAATGGGATTTCCCTTCCATGACTTGTGGCGAGCAGGGGAGGCTGAATGTGAGCATTGTGCTGCGGGACAGAGGGATCCCCCCCCGGGCTGGGGAGGGAGAATCATTCACGGCCACGCTGGAGTACCTCTTGGAGTGCATTCCACAGGTCTTCGTCTGTGTGCTGGCTGAAAGGGTCCAGATTCTTCCTCATGGTGCCCGTGAAGAGAACTGGATCCTGCATGGGGACGGATGGATATAGAAAGGGAAGGCCATGGCCGGTTAAGATAATGACCAGGGAAGACGTTTGAAAGGGTTAAGACAGGCTGTATAGAGAGGCGCTGGGGCTGTGTGTGAGGGAGAGGGCTTTACAAAGGGCCTGCGACGCCTCACTCGGAGGCCTCATTCAGTCCCCAGGCCTCCTCCGCTATGTTTATCTTTTTCGTTTTGGAAAGCTGTAGGTGACTCCATGGTTTCATGGAGAGTGTATCGGGAATCGAGGTTGGCTGGAACCAAGGAAAATCATTCAGGAATAATCTGGTAAAACGGTTGTATTTAACGCGTAACTGTAGAGAGTAGAGCCCTGTAAAGCATTCGATGTGTTTGTGAGTGTCTTTGCGGTGAGCCACAGTCCACACCTGTGCCAAAGTTCAGCCATACAGCCATCTTTAGAAGGTAAATAAAGCTCGTTTTTATAGTGCGGGGGAAACACCTCGACCTCCAGGCGATCTGTCCCAGCATGCCCTGGTGTTTGCTTTCAAACCTGACAAACACAAGTCCAGCCACATTCGCATGCCAGCTCTGTTAAGATATTCAGACCACCTGTTCGGAGGAAAAAGTGATTTCCAGAGAGCACGGTGCTTAATGTAGGGGACCGTCCCCTCCCTGCTCATAAAGCAAACGTCAACCCATTCACATAACCATTTAAAGCCTGATAACATATTCATAGTCTCGTTACCTCATTGTTTTATCAGTAAGCAAACACTACAGTGCTTTCTTCTACGACAAACGACGGGTTTAATGACCCTTTAATGGCCGCGATGACAATAAAAACCCAACCATAACGAGTGTGAACGGGCATCGATAGAGATAGCAGAGAGGACAAGGACAAACTGTCAGGATCCACAATGCAGTCAAGGGAAGAGGAGAAATCACGCTGTCTCTAGACACTAATCTGACCTCTGATCAGATACACATGTTCACCTGGCAGATGAGGGAGGTAGCGGAGGTAGGTGCTGGGGAGGGCTGACAGGGTGTAGCCTGAAGGCTGTGCTACCCAGCCCAGGTTAGGAACGGTGACTCATATAGTACACAGCCCCAGTATGTGCTTGTGGGCATGTCAGAGCCTCTGAGCCAACACTGGGTTAGCAGTACTAACACAGCTTCAGGAGACAACACACACACACACAACGCAAACACAGATTCACACGCCTCAACAGACTTTTGTGTTAGCCCTGAAACCCACGGCAACTGCTTAACTCTGAGCAGATTCCCCCCAAAAAAGAGAGGGAGAATTTTTAGTATTCGGAGGTTCATCCTTGTCTCCCTAGCCTTAAAATGTTCCACCTCTCTACTCCCAATGAGCTTTCCTTCTGCCCGAGGCAGACTGCCTTGTCATTAAGCCAGGAGTCCCAATTCAAACTAGTTTTGTGACACACTTTAATTGAGGATTCAGTGTTCAGTTGGAAAACCTGCTTTCAAGCACAGCCTCCATAGACCGATTATGTGCTCCAACAATTCTAAGCCCTCTGTTTGGTGCAGAATTCATTTTTCTTACTGAAAACTCCTTCGTAAGATTTCAAAAGAACCTGAAATGGATTCTTTTCTAATGCCACATAGTAATAGAAGTTTATCATAATCAGATTGGAGGGAGAGTGGAGAGTGGAGAATAGGGAAACAGCTCACTGGCAACATATGGAATGCAGCTCGCAATCTGAACATCGCACATCACAAGGTAAGCCAACAAGTTCTTTTCCATTTGAAAGGCTGAGTGAATATCACTCTGAGATATAGCGTCGGAATATATATATAAAAAAGGTTTTTAAATGTACATTTGTAAATGCGGTGAATACTTTCTATTGGGCAAGTGTAAAAAACATGGAAAATAGCAGACGAGACACAGTCTTGGTAAAGTATCACCTGTCATATTCAATCTTTTAGCAATTTTTCAAGCCCACATTTCTACAGTCAAAATCAGTTGACAATAGAAATGCAGGATTGCTAATCTGAGGTACTCTTGTTTGCATACAAGTTCAAAAACCAGCAGCAAAACAAACACCTGTTTGAGGGGAAAAACCTGATCTGGAAATGTGGACGATAAATCGAGTCGCCATCGAGAAAAGCATTCAAATCAACCTGTTTAGGGCATCTTGGCTGCAATCGAGCAGAAGTTAAAGACTGGGGGAGCTAAGTGTTGCTGTCTGAGGTACTTTGGGGACTTTGACTGCGAGGCTGGGGGAGAGACGCCCTCTCCTAAGCAGCTTTCCTGTGTTTTGGGGGGTAGAGGGCTAATCCTCTGTCAGTGACGGGGAGCTGCTCTGTTCACGGAGAGGCCCGTGGGAGGCTCCTCCCCCCTCCGCTCTGTTGACACTCTCCCGCGGGCTGCCTTCTCCTTAATGCCGTATCACTTTCAACAAGCGGAAGTCGAGTTAAACTGTCTCCAGGCGTCCGTTTGTCTCACTTTCACAAACCCCCTGAGTGATGACTGTAATGCTCCTCGGATGGGTCTCTGTTGCCTTTCAGACCGACAGCCGGGTGACAAGGACGGCTAAACCCCCGCCGAGGTGCGATGGCTTCTGTGGCTCACCTGCCTTGGGAGTGTGGATCAGGCCTAGGGAATGCCAGGGACATGAAAACCTCTCCCGACTACCTCAATGGAGAACACAGGAAGAGTCGACGAGGCGCTGTTACTAGTATTACACTTCTGTCACGGTGGAACTACAATTCCAAAACACTTCCAATTGTTTCTATTCTGCCAATGGAGCATCTCCCCCATTGTGATAGGACAACCGTTTGTATGTGAACATTGAAAGTGATTGGATATCCTGAGATAGATAAGCTTGATAAGGACAAACGGGCCCCTGCGGGTGTGACTGTAGCACAGTAGGTCTCAGGTAGAGGAAGAGCAGACAGGAATATAGGAGAGGAAAGGTGAAGATTGGATTTTTCAGACTTGGCACCCGTCAGACCAGGGTCATAGGTCATCTGGTGGACCACACAGTTCTATATATGACACTAAAACCTCCAGGTTGAGACAGCGAGGTGACATTTGGGACTACCAGTGCATGATGATTACGGTATAATCAGCTCTCCCCATTCACTGTAGCATACCGTCTTAAGAAGGAAAGTATTCCATGGAAACTATATGTGTCCTTGTTTACTCTGTTGTGTATTAGTGACTCTGTAACTTTCCTACTTCCCTCATTAGAACCCTGACTCACTAGGATGGGATGGTTTAATGATCCGAGCTCGTACTAATAAACATCTCGGTCGAACCTTTATATTGCTAGTCAGAGTTCTTCCTCCGTCCTCGGGACACAAGGGCCGTAGAGGGGCGAGCCCTTACCTGTGGGATGATGGACATCTTCTGGCGCAGGGTGTGAAGGCCCAACTCCGAGGTCAGAACGCCGTCGATGGTGATCCGGCCCTCGGGCTCCGCCAGGCGGAACAGGGCAGAGATGAGGGAGCTCTTCCCCGCGCCCGTACGCCCCACGATGCCAACCTGCGGAGGACAGGGCGCTTTTATCTCCCCGGGACCTTCGCTCGTAGCCCGTTACTCCTCAAGGCTCACGGCGTAACCAAGGCCCCCCCTCTCAGATCATTTTTGTTCTTCCCTTGACGACAATCTGCATTCACGCTGACAGCTGACATTCATAAACGGACTTCTCTCGATCGCACCATTGTATATGGGCTCCTTTATGTTCTTACAGTAAAAGACATGAACAACCAGTTCTACATGAGAGGCCGTGTTTTTACCAGCCTCTTACTGGGAGCTATCTGAGTATCAGTTATTAACAAGCCAGCACACGATAGGGCTGACATTAAAACAGCTGCCTTGTCCTGAAGTGAACATGACAGGATGTGATGCTATCACCGCGTGTGCATACCAGCCCTGTTCCACCAGTCACATTCTTCCATTCTATAGGTTCCGACTCCGATTCTGAAACATGAGGCTGTTAACTGATCAGGAAGATCACATTTCCTTATGAATTCAAACGTAGAACACAAAAGGCTATCTAAATTCAATCTGGAAAGCACCTCTTCCAATCACTACAATACATCACTACCAAACGTGAGAAAAAGACAAGCAAACTAGTAACCCGGTATAGGCATGACTAGGGTGGATACAGCTCAGTGGTTAAGAGCATTTGACTGCAGATCAAAAGGTCAACGCTTTCTATCCCCCCCTGGTCCCTTTCAATAAAACAGTCAATACATGATTACGTCACAGAGAACATTTAGATTGTTCTGTGTTTAACCCAGGCTGGTTTCTCTCTGGGCTGAGCTGTGTGCGTGCATGCGTGTGTGTGTGTGTGTGTGTGTGTGTGTGTGTGTGTGTGTGTGAGCAGCGCGGGGGGTGTGAGCAGTCCTCAGCATGCTAGGTGCTGCTCCGTGTGTGAGACAGTCTCAGGGGGACTGTCATGATGCACAAAGCCTTTCAGGCCCACGGCGCCCGGGTGACGAGCCCTCCCCCGAGTGACGAGCCCTCCCCTGGGCTGCCAGCCGCCCGGGCCTCTCCACTTATCAACCCATCCATTGTGAAATCAGCCGCACTGGCCAACCGTAGCCATGCAAAATACACCCCCCTGCAATAAACGCTGGGGTTTCAATCACAAACCCCCAACCAACGTCCTCTGCCTCTCTCTCTCCTCTTTCTCTCTCTCTTCTCTCCTTTCCCCCCCCTCTCTCTGTACAGTGAATAAACAGTTGTCACTGTCAGGTATCCCAAAATGCTAATGGCAACAAACGGATCCACTTCAGCAGTCTTAATTACATGATATGTATTCCATGAATCACAAATGGTATATTCCCCCGGATTCAGCAACACAATATGGCGGTCCTTCAATAATTGATTAGAAAAATAATGACACATAGAAAAGGAACAGGCCTACACCTATAACACAGGCTGCATATCAACTTCAGCTACTGGGGTGTGTAGACAATGTGATCGTGGGCGTGGAAGATATGGACCCCCCCCCGAACCTTCTCTCTGGATCGGATGACGGCCGACATGTTCTTCAGGACCACGGGGCCGTCCAGGCTGTAGGAGAAGTTGACCTGGTCGAAAGTGATGACGCCATTTTTCGGCCAGTCCGCCGGAGGGCGTTTGTCGCTCTCCCAGGTCGCTTCCCTCTCCAGCTCAGAGTATTCCACCACTCTCTCCACTGACGTCATCTGGTACATGAGAAGCCACACACAAACAAAACCTCCGTCAAGTCATCCTGCTGGAGGTTCGGAGATGAACCCAAGCAGATCGGTGAGAAGACACAGTAAACCTTGTTTTTCATGATGAAGGTCAGAGAGGGTTCCTCACCATGTTCTCCACCTCGGCACTCTGTCGGACCCCCCACTGGAACATCCCGATGAGGGTCACAGCGTAGGAGAGCGCCAGGCCGACCCCCCCCAGCCTCCATGTCTGCCACACGGAGGAACACAAACACAACACTGGATCCTCCAACAAGAATCAATTCATTCAGCAGAAGCTTCGATCAAAAAGCGACGTACAGGTGAGGGGTATTTGAACCTGTGACCTCTCGAGATCAAGAGGACAAAGGCTCTACCACTGAGTTAAACCCATCCCCCGACACACAAGATAGTGTAAAGAGGAGTGTCTGTATTGAAGGGCGGGTACAGTACCATCCCTGAGGAACAGGCAGCCGAAGGCAGTGAGAGCCACGAATATGGAGCAGATCCCATCCAGACGTACAGCAAACCACCGTGAGGTAGTCAGGAACAGGAACCACGCCTCTACGTCGGGAGAACCAGGAGGTTAAGACATGACACTGTGATGTGCATTGGGGATCAATCGAAAACCAAAATGATTAGGTCGAATCTTTCCTACCAGAGTGGAGGTCCTGGTGTTGGTCGAAGGTTTGCTGAAGCATCTGTTGGGCTTTGAAGGCACGGATGGTCCAAAGACCTTGGAGGGAGGAGGACAGGTGGGAGAAGACAGGACTCCGAGCTGGGGGAGACAGAATCGGGGGGCTGAGGAGCTGTACACACAAACCTCCAATCCATTTTCCAGAATGTACAGGATTTCTCTTTCTTTCCTTTTTTGAGGATATTCAGCTTGAATGCCACCCCCCGTCCCGTCCTTTATGCCTGCCATTCATTATAGGAAGTAGGCAGAATATGCAAGTTGATATGATAACTCCTGCACATTTCAATGGAAAATAGAGCATGCAAACCCCCTTTATATGACCTCAGCTTCACACAACCTCCATTGAGGAAAGGGCCACCATTGAGAGGGCTTTGTGAAGATGTGTTTGGCTTATAAAAACAGAGACAAAGCCCGAATGTTTCCTTGGAGCCTCGTAATAGCACTTTTGTTCGTTAAGATCAGGGAACCTGTCCTCCTCTATGCCTTTGGGCCATCAGCCCAGAGTGAGGAGGATGAACTAGTTGCTGCCATGGCCCAGCCATGCCCGCTCGCCATCACCGCCTTTGTATGTGATGTCACGAACTCTCAGCACTAGAGGAGGCTGTGTGTGGGCGAGCCATGGGCCACAGCTACCTTTAGCCTTTATGCTAATGGCCCCGGGAGCTTCTTCAATGGTCTATTAGCATTCCCGTGCTCTGCCTTTGTCTGCGCGCTCCCAAACGGACGTGTCCCCACGGAAACCTTACTGGTGGACTCCAGCCGCTTGATGTCTCGCGAGGTCCGCAGGAAGTAGCGCCGGAGGAACAGGAAGGCGATGAGCAGAGGGGCGACCGGGACGAGGATCCAGGGGATGGCGGCGGCCGCCACGGCGATCACCCCGAGGATCTGAAGGAAGACCTGAGGACATGAGAGACACAGGGAGGAGGGGATCAGCATCAGTCCTCGGAACAGGCCCAGCATTCACTTGTGGGCTACCACTGAGCTTTGAGCATGGCAAGAGTGGAAGCCTATCAGCTGTTGTTGTTGTTGTTGTGGGAACACCACTGCCTGGGTGACAGCAGTGGCACACAGAGGCTGTGTGGCTCGCTGTGTGCGGGGAGGGAAGCCAAGGCACTCATTCTCACTTCGAGGCAGGTGAGAACTGGGCTCTCTTCCTGTGTGAGTCACAGCCCCCGTTCCCAGGGGCTTCCCCTTCAACACCTCGGCCCTAAGTCCCCCTGGCACAGCACCTAGCCAATGGGCATCGTCACTCAGACTGGCAAAGGCTTCTGGGAACCACACAGTGGGTGTCTGATATACGGCGCAGCCAAACCGCACAGCCCTCAACAACACAATGACTCGTCACTCTTGTTAATGGCTGGCTATGTGACACAGCTAGACCACTGGCCACATGCAATGTGATACCTAAATGTGAGCGTGGCCCGGTGACATGGCACCAAGACACTGTCCCCCTCTGCTATGACCACTGGTTTTGTTAGAATGCTTTCAGAAAGGTACTTTGTATCCTCTGCATCCACACCCTAATGCTCTCTAATAATAATTGTTTGTGACAACACCACACCACAACGACTAGACTTCTAATAATAGTAAGCCTTTTTTTAACCCAACTGTTAACTTTGTTTACAACAATAAATGCGTATAAGAGTCCCTTTCCAAGACTTTCCAAACTCCCGAGATATCCCGTACTGCATATTTCATCTTTTCTTGATGGCTGATAAAATAGAAATCTCACACCCTGAAATTAGAGAGACAACCTTGGAGAGATGATTCCTGTAAGGCTCAGATTAGGATCGTGTTTGTTACCTTCAATGGTCTCCCCACTAGCCCCTCAAGAGACGAACATTTAATTTAGCACCTTAATTACGGATGTTATCTGACGCTTAAGCGCACGTTTAAGCATGATCACTTTCAATGTGGTTTTATGATGAAAAGCCACTCAATTCCGTTTACAGTGGAGATAAGCGGGTATTACCAGTGTCGCCATGGCCGCGCTGGAGCACACACAATCAAGCAGTGAGGGAAAACTACTGAGCACAACTGATCCTGAGAATTTCACACTACATAAGTTTCAATCTGGGCTGTGATGGGAGGCCACCGGACTGCAAAGTGAGATGTGAGCACGCAGGCTATTACTGCATGTTATCCAACCACCTCCCAATAGGAGCACACACACCACTATTTACCTAGTCTACAAACATGGATTTGTGTCTACACACTTTAAAAAAAAGGGCATTTGCTTAACATATTTCACACCCTGTGTGATTATGTACTGTGAGCTGTTGTTTACCCGTGGCTGAGTCGTTAGTTTGGAGAGAGCTCAGGCGGGGGGGGCCTGTGGGAGGGGCTTCAGAGGCCGGGCTCAGACAGGGGGGGTTTGTGGTTCATCTGAGGAGAGTCTTAGCAGGAACTGGAACCATTAGATAGGAGTCCAGCCTCTCCTCTCCTGCTCCCGAGGGTCCACTGTCGCCAGGACCCCGTTTGATCTGATCCACTCTGCCTGGTCTGCCCGTTATCGTGTCAGCATCAGAGAAGACCGCTGCCCCCCACCCACCCACCCACACTACACACAGATGAACCCGATAAGCAGTAGTGACACCCCACCACACATCAACATCACATAGCGACCACTGACCCCCCCCTCCACTCCCAGCACCCACACAGGAACGGACAACTCCCCGAGCCACAGCCCGCCGAACATAAAAGTGGATGAAAAGCTTTTGTATACAAACAGTTTAAATAAAGCATTAACTCTAATTGCTCTTTAGCGAGAAAAGAAAAGCTACTGTAGGCATGCGATTCAGCCATTCAGACACACAGGGGCTCACCGCTGTGCCTAAAGACCATTCACATCTCGGCTGACCCTAATTGCTTTATTTTGCAGGTGATACTATCTGGTCTTTGATGTCCCAAATAAATTGGGAAAATTGAAGTTAATTGCAATATTTGTGCTCGGCTCCGATAGTGACTGTTGTTCCACGGGAGAACATAAACACTTCCCTTTAATGAAACATCCCCCCGGACATGAGGAACCCGTACGCTTCTTTACAACTCCTTTTTCATCCTCCCTTTATGCAGTGACAGCATGCAGTGTTTCTAAGAGACGCAGCCGCTGGGAAAAAAGCACAAACAAAAACTGGAAATGGAGGGAGAGGCGAGGGGGCGAAGAGAATTCCATGCTAAACAAAATCCTCTGTCATCGCCGACATTTTTTCTACTTTTTCTCCGCCACACACTTTCTCTGACAGACCGGCTACAATAAGATGCAGGGGTCAGTGGTACTGAAACAAAACAAGAGCGTTCCACTCGGAGGCTGGGACAATAGCGGTGACCCGGTCCATTCTGCACCGGGTTGGGCCTTTATTTCAGCTCTAAATGCCCAGATGCTGTGGCTTTTCTCTGGGGAGAAATGACTGTGGACTCCTCCTTCACATTTTCCCCTTTAGGGGACATTTTCACTTCATAAAGCCGCAGTCAATGTGTTTTGTGTGTGGTGAGGAGGGCCTGACACATTCTGTGGTGGTCTCGGTCGCCGTCTACATTGGTGGCTCAAGTAGTCCCAGGATTAGGGCTTTGTCCCCGGTGAAAAGGTAAGAGAAGTCACTTATTTGGGCTCAGTCAAGCTGCTGATTTCTACCCCCCCCACCCCATTTTGGAAATAAGAGAAAGGCTTTGAAATACACTCTCTCTCGCACACACACACACACACACACATGCTTTCTCTCTTTCTGTGTTGCTATCTCTCTCGCAACTATAAATCACTAGAATCCAGCGAAAGCAGCTGCCCCGATGCTCCGCATGCTTTCACACACACAAGCATACAATCCCTCTCTGACCTCCCTTCCACACTCCCACACACACACACACACACACACACAAACGCTAACAAAAAGCAACAATGAACACAAGCCATAGTTCACAATTGTACAAAGTGTCAAGGACAGATTTTTTCTTTTGCCAAACAGTCTCTGGAACCTCACAGGCGAGTAAATAAAACAGTGAAGCACAGACTGAACGGGCGACAACGCACCCCCAACTGTGGAGGCTGGCGCGGGAGCCCCGTCCCCCTGGTGGAGAGAGGCGGCGTTGGCGTGGTCTCCGGGGAGCGGCTGGTAGGCAGCCTGGGTTCCCAGGCTCCAGTAGCACCAGGCCAGTCCAGCATGGCTGAGTCAGGAGAGAGGTGCCAGGACAGTGCCATGGGAGACCACACAGACACTGGGAGCTTTTCACCCAGGGCCAGCGCCCACCATCACGTGACCCCCCCCCCAAGGGGAGTACTGAGACGCAGTCAAAACACACCCCTGCTGACACACACTGGCTCTCCACACACACACAAACAACGTGACACAAATAATGAACTTCAACCGGGGGGGAACTCGTACGAGACCGTCGGAGATATACTGCCCATGTGACACACCCGAAAGAAAAGAGTGTTTTGGCCTCTCCTTTTCTGTGTCACTCTTAGTGTTTTTCCACCTCGCACACAGAGACAATGGGGCCTGTCGGATAACAATGTTCAATAGGTATTTATGGCTGGTTATATTTCCATCGGGGTCCCTCTCCTGTGTGACTCTGACTAACCTGGTATGTGTTGTGCCTGGAGCCAGAGCATTCCTCCTCTCTCCTGTCACCCCCGCTTGGTAAAGGCACCAGAGAGAGCCGCTGTAACCCCATCCCACAGCACTCGCGGTTACGTCAGCAGTTCTCATATCCCACAAAGCCACCGAAGAGGCCCGACATACAATGTGCCACAATATACAGTCTCACCCTCCCGTCCACCCGCCAGTGTTCCCAAACAATGGCCGTCACTGCCCCTGAGTGTGTGTGCGTGTGTGTGTGTGTCTTCAAGCTGTTGCCGTTACACACACACAGGGGCCCCCACGACACTGAGGGATACATGCCGTCATTTACGAGAGGGACCTTCTCTCTCTCTCTCCCTCTCTCCCTCTCTCTCTCTTCTCCCCTGCTTGTAACCGCGCAAACAGTGGTCAGACCAGGGTCAGCTCAACTCAAGGCCACACGCAGACTCATTGGAATATCTTGCCCCAACAAGGCCCTGACACAGCCACTAAAACCGTAAGGAGTAACTACAGGTCACCGTCAGCTCCAACCTCAGCGCCGCCCTCCCCTCGCCGCGGCCCCAACCTGCTATCTTAGGACGATTATGCAGCTGACAAACTCAATTTGGCCGGTTAGGGAGATGCTGTGGATGTGGCCCGGGACCCCACAGTCAGCGGCGTGACGTGGTCAGGAGCCTTGGCCGGGGCCCGGCCCTCTGAAAGGCCCCCGTGTTCTCTCACCCCCCATTGTCCCCCCTCGCCCTCAGCCACCCCCGGTGTGAAAGGAGAGGCAACCCAGGATTTAAAGGTCAAGGCCACACAAAAGCCCACCGTCCCCTCCGCCTGAGGTGCTTTTAATTGACATTTCTGTCTTTGTCCCCGCAACATAAAGAGGGGAAGAGAAAGGGCACATTTTTTCAATATATACTAAATTGCTCCTAAATGAGACCTGTGAAGAAAATTTGCCTCTGGGATGCACAGAGGTCCCCCATGCCCCCCTCCCAGCTACACCCCACACACACACACACACACAGACTCCTCCCCCAAACTAGAGGGAATCCCCTTGTTGGGCCTGTATGGGGGGAGTGCTGATGGCTGTGAAGTGCTCACTCCACCATAAAGAGGCCAGCTTCGATGCAAATCCCCACACAGAGGCTGGCCTCTCCCCTCAGAGGAGATAAACCCGTTAGGGCATTGTTTATGAAGTTTCACTTTATTCCCCCCTGACAACCATTTAAACAATGACTGTTGGGAAATGTCCCTCCAACAATGGTCAGGATCAGCAGCTCCTCTGTCCGGCTAATACTTTGATAAAAAGAGTGAAAATCTTCCTTCCTGAAAGCATTAAAGACTGCTCCATAAAAGGCACCTGCAAACAAGGGGCAGAAAGAAGGCCAAACAAAAGCACTTTGTCCAAATGATGCTACCTTTGTCCCCTTCACAAAGCGCTCCCATTTTTCCACCGCACCAAAAGAGCACATTGTGCATCATCACACACAATGTCCCACCACACAGAGTGCCCACGAGGTAACTAGCCAGCTCAAAGTTTGAACACAAAAAAACAAAACTAAAAAAAACAGCCTAGCTCTAGAATTGCTTGCCTAGGCCTAATTTCCCCACTACAAAAACAAATATCACAACAAATAACTTTAAATAAGTTATGATTTATGTACATTATTGTTGCTCCAAAAACGGTGTGATATTCTGGATGAATAAGACATGGCTACACGTGAGCTACAGTAGTCAGCTTTCACAGTGTTCCTGCTGGACCTAAAGGCCTTCCACAACATTACTCTTTTACACAGACTATTATTCACCATATTATCAAAATAGCGCGCGCGATGGAGGGGACGTACCATAGTGGACAAAAAGCTTTTGTAGGTATGATCTTTTGTGCTTTCAGCGTTTAAGATGGCTTTTGTCTCCGGTGAGATGGGTATCTGCCACAAACATCACTCAGGCATTGTGGAGGAGGGATTCGTTTTCAGAGCAAGCTTTGTTCTTTTCTTCGGCCCTGACCAAGGAGCCACGCCTGCTCCCCTAACTGGGATTGTGCTGCAAACATTCCCTCCTTTGTGGCGCTAGGTGCATGAGCTGGCTCATCTCCGCAGGCTTTCCTGAGAGATGATTGTTCGGCGTGGTGTGGTGGCGCTCAGTAATATTACCTGGCTATGCGTCAGGGTGGCCCTTGGCTAACCAGCCAGCAACGGACCAGGGGGGAGGTGGATAGAGGATCACGGTAAGCTGGGCAAGTCCCTCTCTCTAGTCTCTATCGGTTTCAACTGACCTGTCCCCTATGACCCCCCCCCAACCCCTCCGCCACCTATCTGCCTCTATCTTACACTCCGTCTCGCTCTCAGACTGTGTTCTCTCTCCGTCGATCTCTCTCCCCTCGTTCTCCCCTCGTTCTCTCTCTGTCTCCCCCCTCCTCACCTCGCTCTCTTTACCTCTCCACACGCTGCTGCTCACTTTCTCACCTCCTCAGGAGATCATCCCCTTCTTTTCTCCTCCCTTCTCCCTCACCGGGCCCCAGATCTGGCCCATCTTCCTGTCGCCATTATGTCCTCCGTGGTACCTTTTCTCTCTCCCAATCACTCTCTTAGTCCCCTGACACAGTCCGAGGGCCGGGCCTCCAGTGTAGTGCCACACTGAGGGAGCCACGCCCTGCCTGGACGCCCTGCCTGGACCTGTGTGCAGACACTTTTATTAAATCTGCAGGCGCTGGGCCGCGCTGCCAGGTAATCCTACAGTAATTGTTTCCAGATTAGGGGACCCGGACCACAAAGCAGGCCTAGCCAGGCATGAAATGGCCTCCCGATGCAGCCCCGGCGGCGGTCGAGGCGGAGGCCGAGGTTTGTGGAGGGCCGAAGCCACCGAGGTGAGACTCACCTGGGTAAAGTCCACAAACGTCCAGGGAAGCAGGGAGTCCAGCTGGCCGATGTCCTTGGAGAACCTGTTGAGGATTCTTCCTGGTGCATGATGGGAGACAAGAGACACGGGGTCACTGATTGGTCGGGTGTTCCAATCGGTGTACGGTTTTCTGAACTTCTCATTGCCAGTGGTGTGTGATGATTATTTGCACTAGCAGCCGGAGAGCAAACATTCGTACAGCGTTAGAACTGCAGTGGCTTTTATCGTTGGAGTGTTCTGCTAATACGAACAGTGAAAGGATCATAAGTCTTGTGTGGAATGTTTTTCAAAGGGAGGAAAAGATATGACTCATTTCAAGTCACGCTGGATCTTACCTTGAATGAGCTCACAGATATTTACGAACAAAACCACACACACAAAAAACACAGTAATCCATGAGCTAATACGTCCCCAAACAATGCGAGACCTTTCTCAATAATTATTTCATCCCCCCCCCCTTCACAAAGTCAGTTGCCACTTCATAAATGACTTTCTATTACCCGAGTCTGGCCCATATCGCTAGGACGTACACATCGAGCGTGATATCAGGTGGACAAATAGAGAGCCCTATCTAAATTAAACAAAGAATCATTATTTGGCCTCGATTACATAAAGGCTGTCCTAGTCTGGACTGAATACATTGGCGAGTCTTTTGTTTGTTCACAAAGACGGAACAGAAGCTCTGTCCGTGCCTTTCTCTCCTGACTGGCCAGTGTCAATGACTTTAATTGAGTTGCCTCTCCGATCTGCTCAGGTGTTCGTTATCCCGGCCCGGGGAGCGCAGGTGCTCCTCCCAACCTTCATTGTGGCTCCTTTAGAAACGTTCGTCCTCCCAGCCCCATACCAGACCGCGGAAGATTACTCTCCAGCTGCTCACTTACTGTGTTTACCGCCCGGCCCCGGTAATAGCCTATCCACAGGTCTCCCACCCCGAGGCAGGCAGGCAGGCAGGCGGGCAGAGCCTGTCCTATCTCTAAGGTCTTGGAGGGAGACTTCAGACTTTGAGATTCTAACAACGCTTCTAGAACTAGACTCGGGTTAAAAGGAAACGACTGATCGTGCGCCAACGTTTAAACGTCTCTGGAACAAGCGTGTCGATGTCTTGACCTTTTCACGGGCCGCCATCGCCCCAGTACGACCTGCCATCGCCCAGTACGACCTGCCTTCGCCCAGTACGACCTGCTATCGCCCAGTACGACCCGCCATCGCCCCAGTACGACCTGCCATCGCCCAGTACGACCTGTTTCTGAACCCACGGTGTGGAGCCCAAAGTCTGGGTCCAAGACACCCTGTAGAGATGCTGAGACCCCCAGGAGTGTTCCCCCGTTTATCCCGCCTGTGTCGATTTGCTGTTCTTGCTGGCACTGTGACAGGCACAGGGCATGATGGTGTGTGTGTGTGTGTGTGTAGGGAGGGTCTAAGCATGTACATGGGTATGTGGAGGTTTCTCCGTGGGCAGCAGAGTCGAAGCGCTGACCTCCGAGCTGCCCGGCGTCTCCCGGCGTGTCCCATGGAGGTGGGCCCTGTAATCACCCCTCTCCACGGCCGTAAGCAGCTTACAGCTTTATCCCGAACCCCGCTCTCCCACATGCATGCAGACGAGGACGGGCTCCCCGTAACAGCCATCGCGTAAGCCCAGCCGGAGCATTCTTCACCCCCACAACAAACCGGCGACGCTCCGAATCAGCGCCGATTCAAAGTCAAGTGGCGTAAGCATGTTGTACACTCGGGAGGCAGGCTAATCTTATTCACAGCGTGAGTGCCCCTTTAGCATGCAGACGTCCCCGAGGGGGAGGGCTGGAGAGGAGGAGGAGGAGGAGAGGGGCGCTCCTGCCGTTCCCCGCGCCAGACAGAGGGGGGGGAGAGCGTTCGCAATTTTGGCAAACAGAGAAGAAGAGAATTATGTTTGTCAAACTGTGCCTTTGGAATATCCTGTAATGTGTATGTAATGTTACTGTCTAAGCCATAGATGACCCAAATCGGTGCGTGTCGGACAAACAAAAGGCCGTGCGGAAGGAACGCGTTACTCCCGGTTACATCATACCATGGTTGGAGGGTGTTAGAACATCAGAGAACAATCAGCTGTTTGACGAGCAGGTCGGTTGACATGTGGGGCTCTGATGAGGTAAAGCTCCAGTCCCCGGGTCACTATAGGAGAGATACGTTACAGCGATGCAGTTACACAAAAGACATCCAGCACACGGAGATGCCTATGAGGTAAGACAGGTCGGGGGGGGACAATGGCTTCAAACACTACGGGGCGGCCGTCAACAATATCACCTATTGTGTGGAGGGGAGGGTGGGGGGGAATTGACGTTTCGGGATATCGGCTGCATTTAAGTATCAAACAATTTCTCATGCTCGGGGACTCCAGGGGTGATCTGCACCACTTTTTTGGGCAGCCGGTGGAAATATGAAGCCCTCCCAAACGGAGCTGTGGGTGGAGGCATTAGGCAGGCCGGGCTCGGGGTCCGGGCTGAAGCAGTGGAACAGTGGGGTCCGACTGGAGCAGGGGCGTGTGGCTAATCGCTGTTCCCTGTAAACATCTAGATAAGAGGGCGACTGAGAGGGCCATCGTGTGTGGGGCCCACCTGGTGCCGAGGCCCTTTTCAGCCAGACGGGCGATAATAGAGGAGCGCTGGGGAGGGAGGGAGGAGGGACGGGGGAGGGAGGCCGCCCAGGTTTGAGGTGCCACAACTCACCTGCACATCCGTGTCGGGGCCCGGGAGCCCGGGGGCGGCTAGCCTCCCACCGCTGGCACCTCGCTGCCAATACTAATACATTCTAAATCCATTCTCTCCGCTCCCACCACCAGGCTCCTGCAATCTCCTCTCCTTCCCTTTCATGCAATTAAATAGTGGAAGTGGCGAGCGAGGGGGAGCCCTATCAGCCACACTGCACACACACACACACGGGCTCCATCTCCACATTCAATTTACACACCCCGATATCATCACCCTCTCTGCACTACCTTCAGCCCCCTATCTCCTCCACTCACCAACTCTGCAGAGGGAATATAGACATTAAAAACACTGCTGCCTCCGCAGACACAACTAGCTACACGCCTCTCCGCTGTGACGTGCTGTACCGGCGATGTGGCAAGTGGCCCTACTTAAGTTTCCTGTATCTACGTTAGCTGACTGACAGCTCCCACTAAGTGACATCTTTGCAGATAGGAGATGACGGCGGTTTGCGTGTGTGTGTGTGTGTGTGTGTGTGTGTGTATGTGTGTGTGTGGTGTGTGTGTGTGTCTGCTGATGAGCTGGAGTCTGGGCCTGCTGTCTCTGAGGGGATTAGCCCACTCAATGACACTAAATTACAGGGATCAACATCAGCTCAACACATCCACTGCTGTGTGTGTGTGTGTGTGTGTGTGTGTGTGTGTGTGTGTGTGTGTGTGCGTGCGCGCGCGCCGCTCCACAGGGAACATGTTCGGTTGGGTAGCACAATGAACGAACGTGTTCATAATTGTCAAAATTCCAAAGCACACCCACACCAGGATGTCAGAGGATGGTTGACATTAGGCGTTAATCGTCTAGAGCACTCCGTGATCCTGTTCAATCATTCTTACCCAGCATCAAGGCACCGTTATTGTCAAGCGACTACGTTTCCACGGGCACAAGAACGCCTGTCTTTCAGCCAAATGGCACATGCACACATCGCGGTGCTTGATACAGTCCGGCTACAATACCCATCCATCACTCATATTTCACAAACGATTTGTTCCTTTGTTCCAGCGAGCCGCGCTGCGAGCGCAGCAGAGCCGCAGGAGCCCGTGGCGGTAACCTTTAGCTGCGTCAGTGACAAGCACGGGGCCTGACAAGCACGGGGCCTGTCGAGCGGCAGCAACCATCACGTCCGTGTGTAAACAGTTGTCAAATCCTTAACTACGCGTGCACAATCACAAATGCATTACTCACACTTGTTTTGGTAGCACAAGGGAACGGCAGAGAGAGAGAGAGAGAGAGAGAGAGAGAGAGAGAGAGAGAGAGAGAGAGAGAGAGAGAAGGAAGGAATGAAAGAGAGAGAGAGCGAGGAAGGAAAGTAATAAAAAAGGGCAGTAATACAGTTCCAGAACTGACAGTAACAAAAGCTTAATAACGTATTCTCCTCGGTTCACCTGTAATCTTATTCAAGTTTAAAAAGTAACCTGTTAACATGTGATGCCCGCAAACACAGAAAAGTGGAACTTTGGAACAGAACATTGAAGAAAATGTGTTTTCTTTATCTTTCCACTCATTTCAACAGGCATGTTGAAAAGAGATGAAAGTCATCTGGACTTTGGCTGTGCAAGTTGTTCTGTTTGATCTCCAGGAGAGATGTCGGCCTGTGAGCAGGTCATCACTCAGAGGAGTTACCCAGCTCCACCTCAGTCAGACGACACGTCTCCCCAGTCTGGGATCGGGAACAACTTGACCCGGCCACACAACGGTCACCGATAGCAACACAACAGCCATCCAGATGGCAGCGTCTGTTATGCGTCTCCTTGACTGCACTATTAAAAAAGATGATTACATTATTCAAAGTGTTTGCACTCGTCCTATGAGATTAGCAGGAGAGACACGCCCCAGATAAGCCGACAGGTAGGCGAGCACGGAACAGAACAGCGGCAAGGAACGACTAAACCAGGAGGTTAAGACCCGGTGTTTGCTTTTAACACACTCGTCCAAAGAAACAGTATGTCGCTACACCCAGTACTAATGCCAGCAGAAACCACAAGCTACCGAACACCCTCAGATCATATTTAGAGTTGTGTTACCAGCTTATTGTGACTCATTATACACAGAAGTCCCGACTGGGCCGATTGTGTCGGACATGCGTGTCACTCCGGAGAGATTAGACTGAGTAATTATCCACTGACAAGTGAACAATGGACTGGGAATTTTTTTCGAAGTTAGCCAAGTTGTCCAGTTGACATTAGACTTTGGTTCTGAATGGCAAAAAGGCTATGACATCATCGAGTCAACTTAGCTTCTATCAACATGTTGATATTGGCATCACCTTTGCAGCACAATCTGTTTCGATTTAAATTGAAGGGGGAATCATTTATCTTAGTGCTAAAGTTGTTTGGAGGTTCGATTGTTTATGTGACCTTTTTCAAATGTATTGTATGCCGCTAGTGTTTGCACACTTATAAGATTATGTCGGTCTGTCCACTCCAGACTCAGTCCAAACAGCTCCAACCTACAAAGCTAATGAAGGAATCAAAGACTTCTGTCACAGCGCACTGGACAAATATACCCATGTGTTCCCAGCTCACCCGTTCAAATATCTCACTGTCCGACACCTCACTGTCCAACATCTACAGTAAACAGTTTTTATTTCCCTGTTTTGTTGTGTGTTATGTTCTGGCTCACAGTTAACAGATAGCCCTCTTCTCGCTCCGTGGTGAAAGAGGTGACAGCTACGAGAGGAGCCGTTTCCCCAGCCTCCTAATGGGGTCTGGCCTCACATTTCCCCAGCCTCCTGAGGGGGTCTGGCCTCACATTTCCCCAGCCTCCTGAGGGGCTCTGGCCTCACATTTCCCCAGCCTCCTGAGGGGCTCTGGCCTCACATTACCCCAGCCTCCTTATAGGGTCTGGCCTCACATTTCCCCAGCCTCCTGAGGGGGTCTGGCCTCACATATTCCCAGCCTCCCCAGCCTCCTGAGGGGGTCTGGCCTCACATATTCCCAGCCTCCCCAGCCTCCTGAGGGGGTCTGGCCTCACGTATCCCCAGCCTCCTGCCCCTCAGCCCCCGGCTCTGATGACGAGAGCCCGTCACACGGCAGTGTCTTCAGGATGTGGAAGACATGGCTGTCCTGAGCTGATTGGCTGTTTCTAAGGGTTACCGCTTAACCCCTGCACTCCACTTCATTCTGTGATAATTATATCATATATACTGTATGCACATATTAAGTACTTCTTAAATAATTATAGGTTACAAATAATAATAGTAACAATAATTATAATAACAATATTAATAATAACAACAATAACAGTTAATACATACATACACACACATATATATAGTATAATATATACTATTAAATATGTATATATATATATATATATATATGTGTGTTCCTCAACAGTAGCTGATCTAGCATCAATTTAATCATAGGAGGAATGCAACGTGCAATCAAAGATCATTTGTATCCAATAAAAAGCTGCAGAAACACTCGTCCGGTTTCAAGGCCCGCTTAAACAAACAGCCGGCAGAGTGTGGTGAGGAAGTAGAAGTGCTCCCTCTGTCCTTGGACGGACGTAGACGTGGCCATGTCCCAGTTCTAGCCTGCTCTCTAGTGGTGAACACATCCTGTCAACAACAGCAGCTCTCAACCCCAGGCCAATCCTCAGAACCACAGCCTATTATTAGGACCTATACGTCTTCCTGACCATCAACTGTTCATCAGCTAAAGAGAGCGCTTTGAGACTTAGACATGTGGATCCTTCCTAAAGAACATGTGCGTGTGCAGAGAGAGCGGAACTCCTTACCGATCGGATGAACGTCGAAGAACCGCACGGGCGTGCGCAGGAGGGCGCCGAACATGCGGTTGTGCAGCGTCTGCGCCGACATCACCAGGACGTTGAAGTAGACCAGGCTGCGCAGGAAGCCAAACAGGATGGTGGCGCCGGTCAAACCTGATCACACAGCACAAGGTGGGGGGATCCATCACCATGCAGCCACACCAAACCCCCCAGAAGAAGAAGGACAAGCTGGGTGAACACACGACAAAACCACAGAAGAAGAGCTTCCCAACAAACCACAGTGCTTTACTTTCAGGCCTGGCTGCGAGTTTGAACCTCTGAATACAAAAACCCAGGAACTGTGAAGAGGTGAGGAGTCAAGGCAAGACAATCAGGGCAGTCTTAACGCAGGAGGGGGAAGAAAAAAGAGAAGCACTCCTCTCCTATCTGGCAGTACAGCTGAGCCCCCAGGAACACACAGTGGGCCTTGAAGGACTGGGGCCACAGCCAAACAAGTGTGGAGACGTGCGCTGAATGCCTAGGGGGCTTTTTCACAGCCTCAATAGCAACACAAAGGGATGTGCTCTGACTGTGCCTCACCTGCGTAAACACCCAAGTACAGGTCAAGGTCCAGATGCTGAGGAGAGCTGCTGTTGGTGATGGCTTCTGTCACATTGAGGTGCTGCTGTTCAGAGGCCCTGACGGGATTTAAAAGAGCACAAGGACAAATAAACACTGCGGGCGTCAACGGATGAAAGATGCTAGCTGTGGGCAAATACAAAAGAAATGTGTTCCAAAACAGAGCCACAAGGCTATACTTGAAACGAGCAGTGTGGAGTACGGCAAAGAAAATCACACACTGTCAGAATCAGTTGTATGCTGTTGAACGAATCGTTTTGAAAGAAAATCGGACAGATTGTTAGTACTTGAAAAACAAGTGATAAGATCTTAAGTGTGCGGTGCATTTGTAGAAACGAAACTTTAAAAAATGTATTTTTAGTCTTACCAATGGGCCAGCCACCAGTCCTGTAGTATGTAGCTGATCTGAAGAAGAAAAACACGAATGTTTGACACGACACAAGTGCAACGACAATCATGCATAAAACAATCCTAAAACGATCCGTGTTTGAATGAGACGAGGGCAGCCACTCACGTGGGCGAGCAGGTTGAGGAGAAGCAGAGCCAGCAGGACCAGGAAGTTGGCCCCGGCTCTGAAGTACTTGAGGTAGAGACGCAGGCCGATGGTCCCCTCCGAGCGGCTCTCCTCAGTCATGTGCTGCGCCGGCTACCGACACAAACACACGCACGGCGCTCAGTGCAGCCACTCGTTTCACCACTGAATAACTCTACAACACAGCGAAGGGTGAGCACTGCCCTCTAGTGGAGGTAAGGGGGAGGTGGCACGGTAAATGAACAAGTTTCCATACAAGGTTTGAAATGCGGATGTTATGAGTGGAGAGGATGTAGGTGGTCTGTACCTACCAGGGGGATGTGGTCTGCTCCCTCCATCATGGACTGCATGGAGGAGGCGTGGGAGAGCATGGAGCTCTGGGAGAGCGTGTGAGGGGAGCGGGAGAGGGCCCCGGGGGTGGCCCTGTCCTGCTCCTCGTCCTCGTCCTCCTTCAGCAGGGAGGTGAAGTCCACGCCAGAGCCCTGCAGCTCAGAGTAGGTCCCCTTCGCCACCATGTGGCCCTGTAGGACGACAGGAGCTCCGTTGGACTACCAAGGTGCGTTTACTGTTTTTGGACATAGGGGAACTATAAGTAACACACAAACACACACACCTCCTTTAGGACAAGAATCTCGTCCGCAGCCTTCAGGTACTGCAGCTGGTGAGTGACGAGGATGCGAGGTTTGTTCTTCAACAGGCCGCAGATACACCTGGGACACACAAGCACCGGGTGAGCACGTCTAATCCAGATCCCATCAAGCAGCCACAACAAAACTCAGAGTTGAGGTCAGGGGGGTTCCTAGGACCGGGGGTTGAGAAAGGCTGGGGCTAGGGGAAGGTGTAGGCGGTCGTAACTTACTGCTCAAACAGGTGCTTCCCCACCTCAGCATCCACAGCACTGAGAGGGTCATCCAGCAGGTAGATATCTGCATCCTGGTACACTGCCCTAAATACAGACACACACAATGTGGGACCCTCCTAAATGATGTGGTTGTACATAGTTAATGTGAAATAAGTATGACTGTAAACATATGATATGAGTAAAACGAGTGTACAGTATTAACCATGCATATCCTGGTCATGTGAATAAGCAGCAGTATTGTGTGTGGTTGGGGGAGAAGGGAGAGAGGTGAGAGGCGTACCTGGCCAGGTTGACCCGGGCCTTCTGCCCTCCACTCAGGGTGGCCCCCCGGTCACCGATCACCGCCAGGTCCCCGCCTGGCAGCAGCTCCATGTCCTGTTCACAACGCCAGAGTTAACCATGAGGTCACCTGACACTACGGCACATTCACCACACTGCTCTAGTGGACAACCTGAACACAGGTAGCGGCTGTAGGTATAGTGATGATCATAATCATTCCTGTTATTGTTGCACTGTAGTATTCATTGTTTTGTTCACCCCGCCAGGTAGCTGAGATGAGGTTCTGTTATGTGGCTGGTAAATACAGACTGTTCCTTGACTCGGACCCCAGAAATACTGTTAGAACTATGCACTTCTGATCCTTGATCTTCCGCTGTGCCTTCTAAATACATTATTTGACCGTTGCCATCAATGAAATAACTTCTAAATTAATAAAAGGTTGATATAAATGTAATGATAATCAATTTGTTTTCTAGGATCCATGAGAAGCTCACCCTTTTGAGTGCGCAGGCTCGGAGAACCCTCTCGTACTTCTGGGGGTGGAGCTCTTTCCCAAACAGGATGTTGCTCCTGATGGTGCCAGGGAAGATCCAAGGCTGCTGGCAGGCGTAGGTCAGCTCGCCCCTTACCTTGACCACACCCGTGTCCAGAGCCAGCTCTCCCAGGATGCTGCTGAGCAGAGAGGACTGAGGAACACAGGAAACAGTGGAGCCAATCAACACACATCCTATAGAGAAGGGTGGGGTCAAGGGTCGTACTGTATCGGTTCTACTTTAAGGCTTCGCGGCCAATAGAGGGTCATGTATTAACTGCAGGCAAAAATGCTTTACCACTGAGTTTATCCCATCCCACCCAAAAAGTCAACTAGAATGGAGGAATTAGAAGAGTCCTGACTGATAACAATAGAATGTGAGAGTTTAAGGTGAAGCTGAAGAAAGTGGCCTGCTGCCCACAGAGGGATTTCATGAGGATTAAGGTCAAGCTCTGAGAGCCCTGAATCTTGGACTAACAACTAGGACAACATCATTGAATTGGTGCTCAATGACAGGAGTTCTTCTGAGGTTCAAGTGTTAAAGTCAGGATAACATCAGTCCATCAAGTGTAAATGAGCTAGCTACCAGCTAACATGAATTCCAACCCGCTAGCAAACGTAGTTTTCGGACCTCAGTATTTTTCAAACCCTGCATACGCCCATGACCACAGCAACTGCTGACATGACAAGACCTGCAGATCTTCACGTCAATAGATACAGTGGAAATAGAAAGTTTACACACCCCTACTAAAATGCCTGCGTTTTTGATGTAAAAAAATAAGAACCCGTTTAATAATTTCACAAAAAAATCCACCAGTAATATGACATTTAACCTGTTCAAATCAATTGAAAAGTTGCAGAAATATCTTAAGGGGGAGGAGTAAAAAATAAGAAACTGAAATAGGGTGACTGCACAAGTGTACACACCCTCTTATTACTGGGGGTGTGAATGGGATTTGAATGAACCAATCACATTCAAACCCATATAAAATAGGAGTCCATACACACCTGCAATGATTAAAAGTTTAACTGATTAACCCCAAATAAAATTCGGCTGTTCTAGTAAGCTTTTCCAGACATTTTCTCAGTCACATCACACAGCAGAAGACATGGTCCACAGAGAGCTTCCAAAACATCAGAGGGATCTGATTGTTAAACGTTATGAGTCAGGAGAAGGTTACAAAAGAATTTCCAAGGCATTGGATATACCATGGAACACAGTGAAGACAGTCATCATCAAATGGAGAAAATATGGCACAACAGTGACACTACCAAGAACCGGACGTCCCTCCAAAATTGATGAAAAGACCAGAAGAAAACTGGTGAGGGAGGCTAGCAAGAGGCCTACAGCAACATTAAAGGAGCTGCAAGAATTTCTGGCAGATACTGGCTGTGTGGTACATGTGACTACAATCTCCCGTATTCTTCATGCAACTGGGCTATGGGGTAGGGTTGCAAGACGGAAGCCTTATCTGTCAAAGAAAAACATCCAAGCGCGCCTCCATTACGCTAAAACACACATGAAGTCTCCCACAAACATGTGGAAAAACGTGTTATGGTCTGATGAAACAAAGGTTGAACTTTTTGGACATCCTTCCAAAAGGTATGTTTGGCGCAAAAACAACACTGCTCATCACCCAAAGAACACCATACCAACAGTGAAGCATGGTGGTGGCAGCATCATGCTTTGGGGCTGTTTTTCTTCAGCAGGAACTGGGGCTTTAGTCAAGGTTGAGGGAATTATGAACAGTTGCAAATACCAGTCAATATTGGCATCAAACCTTCAGGCTTCTGCCAGAAAGCTGAAGATGAGGAGGAACTTCATCTTTATGCACGACAACGACCCAAAGCATACATCCAAATCAACCAAAGAATGGCTTCACCAGAATAAGATTAATGTTTTGCAATGGCCCAGCCAGAGCCCAGATCTGAATCCGATCGAAAATCTGTGGGGTGATCTGAAGAGGGCTGTGCACAAAAGATGCCCTCGCAATCTGACAGATTTGGAGCGTTTTTGCAAAGAAGAGTGGGACAAAATTCCCATATCAAGATGTGCTACACTGATAGACTCCTACCCAAAAAGACTGAGTGCTGTAATTAAAGCAAAAGGTGCTTCAACTAAGTATTAGTTTAAGGGTGTGCATATTTATGCAAGTAGGTTATTGTGTATTTTTAGTTTTTCTAATTTTCCCTGAAAAGATTTCAGTTTGTCTTTCTTTGACTTGTCCAGGTTATAGGACACATTAAAAGATGGAAAAAGTTCTGAAATGATTATCTTGTTTCCTTTTTATTACATCACACAAACCATGCATTTTAGAAGGGGTGTGTAGACTTTTTATATCCACTGTACATCACGGTCATGACAAATACTGAGCTAGCTAAGGGTAGAACAAAGAAGTTCAGTTTGGGTTTCAGTTTCAGTTCATTATGCACTTCAGGACTGTACTAGGACAGGCAGGAAAAAAAGTGAGTTGCGAGTCCTTGGTGGACCTGGCTGTACTAGCTAGTGAAGTCATCCATGGGAGCATCATCACATCCCAACTCCCGTTTCTTACCTTCCCTGCTCCTACTGGTCCGATGACAGCCAGGAGCTGCTCCGACCTGACTGTGAAGGACACGTTCTGCAGCGTCGGGGAGTCTGACACCTGGGAGAGAGGGGAGTACAGGACAGTGAAGATACTACAGACACCTGGGGAGAGGGGAGTACAGGACAGTGAAGATACTACAATCATACTCTGACACCAGGGGAGAGGGGAGTACAGGACAGTGAAGATACTACAGACACCTGGGAGAGGGGAGTACAGGACAGTGAAGATACTACAATCATACTCTGACACCAGGGGAGAGGGGAGTACAGGACAGTGAAGATACTACAGACACCTGGGAGAGGGGAGTACAGGACAGTGAAGATACTACAATCATACTCTGACACCAGGGGAGAGGGGAGTACAGGACAGTGAAGATACTACAATCATACTCTGACACCAGGGGAGAGGGGAGTACAGGACAGTGAAGATACTACAGACACCTGGGAGAGGGGAGTACAGGACAGTGAAGATCCTAGAATCACACTCTGACACACTGCAAATCTTGAAAACGAAATACTAGCCAGTGCTCCACACTGCAAGTCCTGTGTTCTCTAACGTGGAGTATCACCTTGTCCCAGTAGCAGACTATGTTCTGGAGCTCCACCATGCAGTCTCTCTTCTCCCCAGCAGGGGCGCCCAAATGTAGTGTAGACACTTCCTCCAACAGTAAAAAGTTCTGCCAAAGACAAATGAAATTGGGAATGACTAGACATTTCTTTAATGAGTTTTATCGGTTGGGTTTTAATCAGTGTCTGGACGGCACCTTGATTCTGCGGACGCTGACGAGGGTCTCCGACAGCCTCTCGATGGCCGAGGGGAAGAACAGCGTGACGGTGAGCCTGACGGCGCCGTACAGGGACACGGCCACAAACACGCGGCTGGCCGAGATCGTGTTCCCCGTCAGCACGTACACGCAGATGGTGATGAAGACGATGATCTTGCTGGCCACGAAGAAGGACGCCATGTTGAGGCCTCGCAGGTAGGAGCTCCTCATGATCTTCGAGATCTCCTTCCTGAACATTTACAGTTTCAGTCGTTTAGCAGACCCTCTTATCCAGAGCGATTTACAGTAAGTACAGGGAGGCAAGTAGGGTGAAGTGCCTTGCCCAAGGACACAACGTCAATTTGCACTGGCCACTGAACCAGCCACTGATTAATAGCCCGATTCCCTAACCGCTCAGTCATCTGACTCCCAATGAACAAACCGGGGAGAGATGTTTGTGTCGTGTGTTTGGTGTGATGTTTTTAATCCCAACCTCTTAATCTGCAGGGAAATGTTCTACCACTGGGCAACACCCCCATGTTCATAATAATCTGATCAACGTGATCACTGTAAAACAGTCGGATTGAGATTAATACTAACAAAAAGTATAACTCTGTGTCTGTATGAGTATTGAGAACGATGGTGTTTCCAATAGGAATGAATTGAGATATCTGGATCAGTCAGAGTTCAACATAGTTTTTCGCACTCAAACGTCATCTGTTTTATCTTAGATATACTATTAGGACCAACACATGGATTACATTTAACATTTATAGAGATTTGGTTTGGAATGATAAAAGTGGTTATACGTGTGGTTCATCTTATCTTTCAGAAATGGTCTGTGTGTGATAGTGTGTGTCAGGCGCTCACAGCCAGAAGCCAGACATTCACCATGACAACCTCAATTCAGAAGAGGAAACCACAACCCAATATCTTTGGTAGAATGTCGACCAATTTAGCACAGTACAACAATAGGGTCTAATGTTACAGTATGATAGCACAGTAGCTATAATGGTCTCATAGTAGGACTACCACGATAGACTTCCACGTGTCCTTCATTTGACGGCTAATTCAAAACGCAACATACCTTCTGATTTCATCTACCAGAGCTGAAAAAGGTTTCTCCCATGCATACATCTTGATGATACGAATCCCTGAGACCACTTCGTTCATTGTGCGTATTCGGTTGTCAGTTAAAGATGCAGTTTGCGCCCTGGACAGACATGAAGACAGTTGTTCAGGGTTACAAAACATGCTGGCTTCACACAGACCAGAAGTGTCATGCGGTATCATCCATGAGTGGCAAAAGCGCAAAAGCGAACTTCTTCGTAAGATAAATAGTCTTTGTACGGCAACTGGAATGCATGTACCTTAGAGATGAGAACAAACGACCGAAGAGAGTCTGAACAGGCATCAGGATGACCAGTAGTGCCATTCCTGCAAGGCATGATGGGCCTATCTCAAACCACAGCAAACCTATCACCGCTGCTGCTTGCAAGGGACCAACCCACAAATAGTGTAGAAAGATGGTGACCTGTCGAAGAGAGAGAGTGTATTGGATTGAGATAAAGTTGCTATTGTCAAGGTTACAGAGCTGTGCTGTTCACAACCAAACGTTACTTTTCAGATTCAGTTCGTTACCTCGTCAAACTTGTTAACGTCGTTGGATAAGAGGTTCACGATTTGCCCCGTGGTTGTTTTGCCCAGGGCTGTACTGTTCAGACAGAGGGCCTAAGGAACACATTTGTGATCAAAAACATGGATTAAGAATTTAGAAACAATCAAAGATAAGTCGTTTTGGGGGGAAATCAAACAGATTAAGGTTTACCAGTTAATAATGGTTATTAACGACGACAAACCCCAAATTGTTCACTAATGCTAACAACATCTCGGTGGAACCTACAAGAGCTTTTCCATTACTGTATCTTGTCATTACTGTATCTTGTACATTTGTATTTTTTGTAATATTTGTATTTTTATATTGTAAATTACAGGCAATTTATATTTTATTTTAATTCTAAGTCCACTTAGTACTACTAGTTTATAGATAGTTTATAGATAGTCCACATATTTAAATTTAAGGTTCCTATATGTTTATTGTATGCACCTTCCTGCCAAAGCAAATTCCTTGTCTGTGCAAACTTTCATGACGAATAGATCCCTTTCTGATTTCTGATTCAAAACATGTTGAGCTGGCACTGACCTTCCGATAAATCACATGACACATGGCCACCCGGATCTTCATGCCTGCTCTCTGAACGTGGTAGAAGTAGAGATGGTGGAGCGCGGCCAGACCGAGGGTTGATAAGGAGATGCCAGCGGCATAGGCATAGGCCTCATGAAGGGCGGCCATATTGTTAGGGTCATAGCTCTCAAAGTACTGGATCAGCTTTCCAAGAAGGACTGGTTGGCCTATCTTGATGATCTCCTAATGGGTAAAAAAAATTAAATTGTATACATGATAGGAATACTGTTTTTGAGCACACATTATATGATGTTCCACCTATGTGTGAGGTACCTCAACAAGAGTGTATATTCCTATGCAGGCGTAAGACTTCCAATAGCATCTGATAAGGGCTTTGGTTAGCTTAGGTTTACGCAGCTCTTTGGCTGCACTCTGCACCTCTTGGTCCCAGTGCCTGAAGGGATGAAAACACAGGTCACTCACAGTGTCAGTGTCAGTCATGCCTTAGGATAGAGTCACTTGAATGGCTTCAGAATACTGTTGTGGGTGTGACATACCGCTGTAGGTCTTCCCCTAGTCGTTCAGACCCATCTTCTGGGAGCACTTTGTACATGTCATGTTCCTCTAACCTCCGGTTGTAACCAATTTTAAACAGTGGGTTAAGCCAGCTTTGTGACAGGGAAAAAGGATAAGAATATATTATAATTTGTTAGATTAGCCTACACGTTGTAGGCTATGTTTGTTGCCAACCACAATACAGCTATATGGAATTAATTGTAACGTTAAATGATATTCAAAAAGACAGGTTCAGGTAGGCGCTACACACGTAATGTTTGAAACTTTCCAAGCGGAAGTGATGATCGTCCCACGACGTCTTTGTTCTTTTTATAACAGCTTCCGTGTACAGTAAACAACATAGTGCTTTAACCTTTTCAACAGTAGCCTACACAGGTGACACGTTATTGCCTAATATAGCAATGCCGCGGGCTGTCGGGACAAGGGACCCCTCTCCGGTTAATACATGCCAAACACTGCTGCCTACTTTGCTTACCAGAAAAAAATCTTGGACAGAAGATTAGCTGTGGCCGAAGGATTATGCTTTGTCTCTTTCCGTACCGGCTCCATGATTAAACTTGGTAGCCTAAAACCTGAAAACAACTGCTACATTTTGCTTCTAGGGTATCATAAACAAGTTTAAGGGAAAACATACGTTTTCTCACCGGCACCGAACATGCTGAGGTAGCATTGGGATAATTTCTACAGCTAAGGATGCCCGATACATCCCGACATAGCCCGACACAGCCCGGCTCGACTGCTATTAGAGCAGCCTTCGTATGTCCCGCCTACCTGTTACACGATTGGCTGATTGAATATTTCATTGGCGGTCTCTTGTGTTGCATCAAACAAGAATTTGAGTAATCGCATTAACTAAAATAGAAAACATTTTAAACATGTTAAAAAACATGTAAAAAGGTTAAAACATGTTTTGACTTTTTCTGAACAGCAATACCTCAAACATTCGTGGACTGCACTTCATGTCAACTCAGAAGTTCAAGTCCAAGTCTTTTAATGTCAGGTACACAGACCAACACAGGGTCAGGCTGGGCACTGACATTCTTAGGACAAGACAACGCAAAGCAACTGGCATAACATAACTAAGTAGGCTACTAAGTAATAAGTTTACACCTATGACAAGCTAACATATAATAGTATATACCTCCTAAATATACAAAATAATAAGCAATAGAGTATACTAAACATATAATAGGCCTACACATAATATCCTATACTAACCTTATAACCTATATTAACCTAGAGACAAGTAGTGAACACAGGAGTGTGAATGAAAGAACTCTAAAGCAAAATGAAATTATGGATTGTTGTCCCATAAACTGTGGATCTGTTGGGTTGTTGCTGTTTCTGTTAGTAATACTTATATGTAGTGATACCCATGATAGTGAACACACCTGGCTTTTTAAAGGTCAAATGACCTTTTCCCCTATGCGAAACTGACCCAGAGCAGGTTTTTGAAGTTTGCAAGCAGTTTACTGTTGAACCAGTAACTGGACTTTGTCACATTGTTCCTTCTCTTTAAGATTACTGATTACTTTTTTATTTTTTGTGAATGTTAATATGATACTTTGCCCACTCAAAACTCAGATCTGAAAAGCACCAAGTAAACAAAAGACAACCCTTCCTGTCTCATTTTAATGGATAACTGTCAGTTGAAAATAAATATATTTTTGTTGGCTGGGTCATCTCTGTCCATCCCTTGCCAGTAAATGGAGCAAAGCTTGATGTCCGGCATGTAAATCATTTCTGTAGAACACATGTCCTCTATGTAATTTGTTCAACTGTGACATTGTAGTCCCACTATTCTCCTGAAGTGGATGACATTTTTTGTCAAGACATCTCAAAATCTTCGGCATTTCAAAAAATGTCCGGTTGGCAGATCCTGGCTTTCTTGGGTGGTCTTGTGGGACTGGGGGCCACCATAGGTGCCACGGTATCCAACGAGTGGAAAGCCACTAGCAGGGCATCGTCGGTCATCACCGCTACATGGGTACTGCAGGGGCTGTGGAACAACTGTGCTGGGAACGCCATTGGAGCCCTGCACTGCAGACCCCACAACACTATCTTTAAACTGGAAGGTAAGGAGGCAGCAGTCACATCCAGTGACATTACTATACTGTACCGTGTACGCACGGGCTGAGAAACGTGATCCAACATACCATCCCTACATACCAATGGTGTCGTGTAACATGCCTACGTACATGTGTACTGAACTGTTTATGTGAATGCTGCTTACAACGAATCACCCTCGGTGTTCCATTGCATGGTTCTTGGTCTCACACTAAATAATCAACATCTCCATATGAACAACAGGTGGAAAATATATTCTGGTATCCAATAACAAGGATATAGTAGGAAGGTTGCAATGTTTTATTTTTTGTCGACACGTCGTATCTAAAAATAAACTCTCAGGACATAGTCTATTGTGGGCATCTGATTTGTAAAAAAAAACATGGTGTGATATCTATTGTCTGATATGGTTTAAACCGGCCTTACACATGTCTGCTTTTTAAGAGTTTTTCACCGCTGGAACACCAAATTACTTTATTTTAAAGTGTGGTGGAGGGCTATTTTAAACATGGTTCTCTAGTATTTGAGAGAACACCACAAGTTCTCTTGATGACACAGAGATTCTCTGTGGCCAATGAGAAATCTTCAGAAGGAAAGGTTAAACTTCTGAAGTGTTCCTGTCTGAATAGGGTTTCTTCATGCATACAGAGGTGTACTGTACTTTAAAACTATCGAAAGACAGTAATGATGCCTAGAAAACTAGGCAGGCCTTGTAGATCCCGTAAAAAGTACAATATTGAGATTATCAGCATTTATAGGCCTACACATTTTCATGGTTTCAAGTCGTCTTTTGATTACAGACAATTGATCATATATTTTGTTTCAATATACATTTCAAACTTGTACAGACAAGTTATTACCAGTGACGCATTTAATACTAAGGTCGTGTTTAAAATAACACAGGTCATTTGATTTCTAGGCTTCATTAAAAAAAGATGCTGCCTCTAGCTGTGTTGTACTGTGCGGGCTCTGACTGTACTACGTACTACTTCTCCCAGTGCTCTCTCTTGTGGCCATATGGAGGTACTTGAACAGCTCCACCGTACAGTGTGCAGACGCTAGAGGGATCTCTAACATCACTGACTCAAGTTTGGGAAACCAAGCAGATTCAGTGAAGCAATGTATCTATTACGACTTTATTGTAAGTTTATTTATTGAAGTTTGTTCCCACCATTACCTAATTTGTCCCAACGAGTATTATTAACATGAACAAAATATGTTGGTCCCTTCCTGAGGTTCCGGCTAGCGTGTTTCAGGCGCTCACTAGTATGAGTGGGAGTTGTTAATGAGTGATCAATATGAATCTATTTTTAGCTGCGAAAGAAAGTTGTAGTTAGCACTTCCTGTCATAATGAATGGGTAAATTACAACGTGATGATAAAAAGGTGGTGGTTCATTTATCTCTTTATTCCTCTGTAGAGAGACACTGGATTTTCAATATGATTGAGGATGTTTGCCCTCTTTTCTGAATGGTACCAGATAGTTATTCACAGGTTACTTTCTGAGGTCATCATGACTTATTTTCAACATCCGTAATCTGTGGCCTACCAGAGCACTGAACTCCCCATCATTCCTGTACTGCTTCTCCGTGAGTCACCGTGGCCTGTCGAGGTTAAGTGGGTGAAGGAAGGTACAGACCATTGGTCAGCAATATGTTATGAGAGCTAAACCCCTCCCTCCTAGGAATAAGAAACAGCCCAGAACACATTAACCATCAATTCTGGTTATGTTCATCTCACTTCTGTGAAACGTACCCTTGCTATTCTCCTCAGCAAGCAGCATTGGCCAGTGGACCTTCCTTTGAACAGCTTATCTCTGAGTCAGCTGTGAGGATCCCACTAACTAGTCTCCACTGGAGTGGAGAATAACATGGGGAACATGGTGACAGAGATCTTGGCTTTCATCCTGTCCACTTCTGGATGGGTGCTTGTCTGCTCCACTCTGCCCACGGAACACTGGAAGGTGTCCTCCCTCGACGGCACAGTCATCACCACGGCAACCTACTGGTCGAACCTCTGGAGGACTTGTGTTACAGACTCAACAGGGGTTTCCAACTGCAAGGACTTTCCCTCCATGCTGGCATTGGCGGGTCTGCACCTATTGTTATTGTTTTACATTACGTTTACATTTAGTAATTTTAGCAGACGCTCTTATCTAGAATCGAACCGGCAACCTACTGATTTATAGCTCGATTCCGTAACCGCTCAGCCATCTGACTCCCCATTTGATTCTTTTGGAAAGTATTTCACCATGCTTGTGGACATTGAAGTCATGTTTGTTTCAAGTTAGTGCAGTATGTGCTGATATTGAGTTAATTGAGTTTGTTTTGTAGTTCTGAACAGATTGTCGGCACTTGAACGTTAACAAATATTCAGGCTAGAAGTGTATATTATGTTTTTTGATTTGGGAGGATTTACAGTGGATCTACACCTTTCTGTAACTTTCCATTATAGCTCAGTTCACCTATAGCGGTTTTCAGAACTTTCCAGAGCTAAAATGTGGTGTGGGGAGAAGGAGGGGGGAATTTTCTGCAGAGGCAAACTCATTTACTACCAAATACGTAAATGTTTAGCCTAACTTCTTGGAGTTTAAGGCTGTAAATTTGATTTACCGAGAGCTTGAAGCTGTTTCCACCATGGTTGACTAGTCTTTGGGTTAAACCACCAAGCTAATGTTTGCCTTTAAATCAAGTCTCAAAGGCAGTGCTATTAGCAAAGCCTGTGACCACCTAAGCATGATACACTTAAAAACAATTGTGCGGTGCTTACATTTTATCTTCAATGCTTAATGTGCCTATTTGTCACCTAAGACAGTACGCTGAGTTATGGCCTGAAATTGTGACCTTTTTTGGTGTGTGTTTGTGTGCTTTTTTTTGTTGCATGTGTGTGTGTACAGTATGTGTGACTTGTGTAAGGCACTCTGCATATGAACATAGTCATTTAGCAGATGCATTTATCCAGAGCGACTTACAGTAAGTGCAGGGACATTCTCCCCTAGGCAAGTAGGGTGAAGTGCCTTGCCCAAGGACGCAACGTCATTAGCACGGCCAGGAATAAGTTTGGTTCCTTCCTGCTTTCTGTCTGACACAAGTTTTCTTTCAGGCTACATCCAGGCCTGCAGAGGTCTCATGATCGCAGCCATCTGCCTAGGATTCTTTGGTGCCATCTCTGCCCTGGTTGGGATGAAGTGCACCAAAATCGGAGGAAGTGATCAAAGCAAAGCTAGAATAGCTTTTCTCTCGGGAGTTAACTTCATACTGAGTGGTGAGTATTGTGAAATACGCTATGTGTACAATCCATGTATTAAGATGGTTACATTTGAGCACTGATCTCATTTGTTGTTGCAGGTCTCTGCTCTTTGTCTGCATGTTCCCTGTACGCCCACAGGATCACGTCAGAGTTTTTTGACCCCATGTTTGTGGCACAGAAGTGGGTGACTAATTCAAAGTGTCATACTGCACGGTGTCACACCACTGGTCGGGTGCTCACTGGTGAGCGTTATCTTGCTATTAATTAACTTCTGTTCCCCAGATACGAATTAGGAGCTGCCCTGTTCATTGGCTGGGCAGGTTCCATCCTGTGTCTCCTAGGGGGGATCGTCCTCTGTTTCTCCCTTGGAGACAGTTTCCCTCCCAAAAAGTAGGTGTTAAGCTCACTGAACGTCTTTACATTTCATCGAAGACACACTGACGGTGATCATATGAGTAATCCTTCCCTTTTGTTTACTCTTTACTCCCTTGTCTCTTACCGTCTCGACTTCCTTGTCACAGGTCAAGTCGCTACGGCTACCGAGGCTCCGCCTCTCGTGTCTCGTCCCACCCCAGGGCTCATGCACAGTCCATACACCAGAAACCTCCCCCTGACTACAGCAACTCTTCCAGAGCACAGCACTTTGACAAAAATGCCTATGTGTAAGAAGAAAGAAAGACGCAGTTACTATAGTTACATGGATTTGAGGGACATGCTTACATAATCTACTTTGGTAGCGATGACGAACAAAACTTGATACAGGATATGAACTATGTAAGTATGAGTACATAACTGTTAAGAACCACTGGATATAGGCTTTACCAACGTTGTCCACTTTTACAACACTTTAGCACATATTGCCACGTTCGTATATGTGTATATATATATATTTTATGTTGTTTTAATTTACTTTTACTTTGCTCCTAACTGATTTTTAGACACCCCCTCGACAGCAACTGAAGTATAATTAAGTATATATTTAATGTTGTAAATACAGAGCTTTCAAAAGTTGTAAAGTAGAAAAAATCTACAGTTTATTGGTGTCATAATCATTTGTTCATGGTTTACTGCCAATTGTTTTATATTTTTGATAATCATGAATTTGACATTAAATGACTGAGCACTGTGTGTCTGCATTTTACATTTTTGATACTTTCAGACTGTAATGACAGAATAAGGACACGTTTCTATAGACCCCCCCTGCAGAGTTGATGAAATGTTATGCAGTAAGGTACAAAATGATAGTTCAAATACAATATACTGTACAGGCACATACAAACATTACTAAATGCATAGAAAAGCAATGCATAGAAAAAAATAAGCTCTGTACCTGACACCATTTCTCACGTCCCTCCTCATAGCTACACAAAATGAACTAAAGCAATGTAAGTGGAAAGACTTGATATTGGAGAAAAGCAAGCAGAAATGCCAAAGTGCTAAAGTGGGAGGCACAATCCCAGAGTAGATATAGTAAACAGGATCTGTGATGTGTTTGACAACATAGTTCACATAACCACTCCATCACTGCATCACCACCCCATCACCATCCCAAACACACCACATCCTCCCTGTCCTCATACACCTGTTTTCATCTCCAAAACCAAAACACGCACTAACGCCCTGCATCGACCCATGACGTGACAGTAAGAAGGTGTGTCAATAGTCCTGCTCTGTCGCATGCCACAGAAGGAGCTCTCAGGTTGGTCCGCTAGCTCATCCTCTATGTTCCAGAGCCATGTGGAAGCGTAAGATCCAGTTGTCTGGCTTCCTGATCTCTTCCCTGGGATGGGTGTTTGTGCTCTGCACCATGGCCATGGACTACTGGAGGGTGTCCCAGGTAGGCGGTACTGGAGGCTCGTTCATCATCAAGGTGGCCTGGTTCTGGTCCAACTTGTGGAAAGATTGCTTTACGGACTCCTCAGGAATCACCAACTGCAAAGACTTCCCTGTGCTCTGGAATGTCACTGGTAAGTGCTCTCCTCACACGTTTATTTGCAAATAAATGCTGTTCTATACAATCCACTTCAAATTTAAAGTATTTGGATAGATAATACCCTGGTGAAGACTTCAATCATGTCTGTCTGTCATCGTCTGCTGAAAACATCTTTCGACTTCTTTTCCACCATGTCAAAGACACATTTTACCAGACAGGATATGACTACATATTTGTGTGTGTGTGTTTTTTTTAAAG
Organism: Mallotus villosus; assembly: GCA_903064625.1. Lineage (NCBI taxonomy): Eukaryota > Metazoa > Chordata > Actinopteri > Osmeriformes > Salangidae > Mallotus > Mallotus villosus. The sequence continues at coordinate 139,367 of CAEFZP010000825.1, forward strand.
CATATGTCCAAGGTGTTAGAGGCTTGTTGATGTGCGGACTCGGTCTTGGGTTCTTTGGGATACTATTTTGCTTTCTGGGGATGGAGTGCACGTACCTTGGAGGAAAGGACGAAATGAAAGATAAATTATTGCTGGCAGGATCAGTATTTCACTTTGTTGGCGGTAAGTACAAGACATACAGTACTTCACATGACGGATTGGGATTTGAAAATGACAATGTTTTGCCCTCAACATTTCTCAGTATCACCAAAACCTCCTCACACAGGTGTGGCAGACATCGCTGGATACTGCTTATACATAAACAGAATCGCCAAGACAACCTTTTCTGTCAATGTACCTAGAGGAACCTTGATGTAAATTGCATTTACACTGATCTTCAAAATAATATAAAAACAAACATTTCAGTTACACATCTGACTACATCAGACGTGTAGAAAAGTGATTTTCGATTTTATTTAATGTTTTCCTTGTTCTTTTTGCTAGCTATGATCTCGGCCAACCTGTCTTTTTGGGACTGGTGGCTTGTTTCCTTATCATTTTGGGTGCCATTCTTTACGCCGTTACTGTTTACAGAATACTCTTCCCTAAAAGGTGAGAAAACACAAATACATGTGAAATATGTCATCAAAATCCGGAATGACCAAGACTTCCGGTACACTGATTCAAATGGTGTTTCTTTGTTGCAGCCCAGAAAATGTAAATGGCACACAAACATACATGGTCGCTCGCTCGAGGGGCCAACCCCTCTACAACGGCACCTACAGACCAAGCAGAACGTACTATGGACAGTACGACTCCTACAAGGGCTCAGGACGATCCAGCAGCTACCAGCTCTCCACTATCTCAAAGACAAGCGTTGAAAAGATGTCTGAGAGAGATGCGTTTGTGTAGTGGTACACCTTTGACCTTGTTAGTTTGTTACTTGTTACTTTTTTGTCATACTTGTTGTAAATGTTCTGAAAGTGATTGATGAGCTTATTGTGTAACTGTATATATTTAGAAACTATGACATTGTACATGTCGTAGTTCAAATTCTATTTATGATTGATTTGTAAATACATAAAGAATATTTTGAATGGGTATTGGCTTGATTAATTGTCAACAATTTACACATTTCTGCTATGAAAGGTGTAACTAACTTACACAATTTTTACTTTTGAAACAAAGATACTTTACTATAGTTTCAAACAGTGATATCCAGGATTTCCAAATACCAATATCAATTTAAATCTACTTTTGCGACCTTAACATGACAAATGGATTTAAAAAAAATCTTGGTTTGGAAAAGTGAAGAAAAATAAACAAGACTTGAGTTTATGCTGGTGATGGATATGTGTTGGACCGATAACAAACACGACCTTCACATAGCTCAGTCCTGTGCCTGTAAACACCCTGCCATGGTCCTGCCATTATGACCAAGCAGGAGATGTGATGATGTACACAAAACAACTTCATGGAAAGTGTAGGGGCACAGTGCTTCCTCAGTTTCAGTTGAGGCAGACACAGTAGCAGGCTCATCATCATCTTCAGGCTTTTCCCCTTACTGTCCTGTCAGCCACATAGAGAGAGGTAGCCATGAAGTACAGGACCGTAGTGATGTACACAGAGATAGGCTGTTTTGTGGTGTGTGTGAGTGGATGGATCCTGGTCTGCTCCACCATGCCAACTGAGATTTGGACCTGGTCTGAAGTAGGCAGCATCGTCCTGACTACGTCGAACTACTTCTCCAATCTTTGGAAGGACTGTGTTTCTGACTCAACCGGAAATTCTGACTGCAAGGGAATCCCTTCCCTGTTTGCACTGAGCTGTGAGTAGTTTATTCAACAGATTATCGTTTTCCATATTAGTAGTTAATGATTTTTTAATAATGGTTTTTATAATAGATAAAGTAAAGACAAGAATGGCTTTACCTGGCTCTGAACTAAACAGTCTTTCTCTGTGAACTAAACAGTCTTTCTCTGTGAACTAAACAGTCTTTCTCTGTTGTTACTTTGACAGGGGATATTCACATGTGTAGGGCTCTGATCATTACTTCTATAATCCTGGCATTCTTTGGGTCTATTCTGGTCTTGGTGGGGATGAAGTGCACCAAACTGGGAGGATCGGAGATTATAAATGCAAGGGTAACATTTGCTGGAGGGATGAATTACCTGGTCTCAGGTACATATTTTCTGTTTGTGAGATGGTTGGTTTAGCATAAATCTGTTTTTTTTATAGGTTAAAATGCAACAGTTTTTGTTCTAGGGTTGTGTTCTATGGTGGCGTTTTCCTATTTTGGAAACAAATTAAGATCAGAATTTCAAGATATGCATTTTAAGGAACAAAAGTAAGTATTCATTAATGTCACATTTGCATCTTTAATCATAGGTATACCTAAACGTGGGATAAAATAAAAGTATACCCGTATGACAACAAACCCATTTGCATGTCCATGGTCAATTTATTATACAATATATCATAATCATATATCATAATAGAAAACATCGCATTGTTTTTATTGTTTTTTTTTACAGGTTTGAAATAGGAGTTGGTGTGTATATTGGCTGGGGAGGCTCCACATTCCTAGTTGTCGGAGGTCTTATTTACAGTATCTTTGCAGGGAGGGAAGGATGCAACTCAAGGTTTGCAATTTGTAATACTTGCCATAAATAAATACGATTTCCATTGCCAACAGATGACAATAATGACAAAAAGCTGTTCTCCAATCGTTCTTTACAGTTCAGACCGAAAGCAGCCGCCCCCCTACAGGATAGCTGGGGCCAACATCGTGTTACCCCCAGAGGCTCCAGTTAAACAGACCTACTACGTAGCGTCATCACAACGCACGGGCGGTGGACAGAGTCGGAAGTCAAAAGCCAGCAGTGACAGCCAAGCTAGCAATGTCTCTGAGATCAGCAGTAAAACCAAACCTTTTGCCAATAATGCCTATGTTTGACATACTACAACTGTGCACATAAACGGAAATAAAGGTGATAAAAATGAATAAATGTTTCCTGGCACATTTGGCATTCAAGAATGAAAAAGATGTAGTCGCCTTTTTAATGATGCTTAAACTATACCTGACTGTTTTGACCCAGACTACAATATATATGTTTTTTGTATAGGCCTATTAATGTTCATATGCATATGAGAACATGATGATGTTTATACTTGTATGCCTCAAAACCTATAAGCCTACTGTTCATGTGTGAGGTGTTTTATATACTTATTTAAACATTTGGATGTGCAACATATTGTCTTGTTTGGATTCTTCATATATGGTTTTCTGACGATTGACTCATACGCTACATGCAGGGCACGGGGTCAGATCAACATGACCATGATAAGACACACCCTTGAGATACCGAATGTTAACTTTTTCTAGCGCCTCATATAACGACACGCGGCGACGCTCTGCTGCCGTGGCTGCTCTCTGTTGAGGGAAACGTAGTGGGCGTAGTTTTCATCCAATTCATCCAATCAGAGCCACCCACGACCGGTAGAGTGGAGTAGCCACAGTTAGCTCTGGTTGATTAGCTTCAAAACTGTCATCCAGTTATGGGACTGTCAACTGTGGTTCTGTAATGGTTCGGGAAGCTATCTACTTTCAATGCTATATACATTATTAATAGAAACGATATAGTTTGTTTTCGTACAAGATTGATTCGCTATGGTTTCCATAAACCCAATCGCTCGCAAAATCTTTAATTACATTCCATTTGTTCTTGTTTTGATAGACCTGCGATTTGAAGGTAAGCACACAAATCATGGACTTTAACCACAAGTTAACTTGGTCTAGCTAGCAACTAGCCGCTAATGTCGCTAGGCACACTGCACATTAAGCTTGAAACATCATTTGTATTTGGCTAGTTTGGCTAGCAATCTGCTGGGTTTGACGTTTACAGACTGGATTACATGTTTCTGTAGCATGCTGCTGTTGACTGTATCTGGCACGTGGTTCCCCAACCTGTATAGGACTCCAAGTGTGGCCCAAGAGCAGCTGTTGTGTTGTTAGTGGAGCAGGCTGGGTGTAGGAGAACGAGTTAGACTACATTGTTGACGTCTTGTAGCCTACTTTTGACTAGCTTCAATGACAACACGCAGGTTTCAGATTTCCCTACTTAAACAAACAGACGCAAACGGCTGTTAACGTAAACATGTTATTCATCGCTTCTCAGGTGTAAGAAGCGACAAGGATGGCAGCGTGGAGAACTACCTTGAGATGGGAAAGAAACTGCTAGCTGCTGGACAGTTGGCTGACGCACTATCACACTTCCATGCAGCTGTTGGTCAGTGTCCATCTACTACAACGATTCACGGTCACACTTGTCAACTGACTGACCATCTGCTCTGATAAAACGTTTTATTTTAAATTTGTTGATTTTAAATGTACTGAACTGGTATATGACTTATCCATGTCCAGACGGAGATCCCCAAAACTACATTGCCTACTACAGGAGAGCTACAGTCTACCTGGCCATGGGAAAATCTAAGTCTGCCCTGCCAGATCTCAGCAAAGTCATAGAACTCAAACCAGACTTCACATCTGTGAGTGACATTATTCATTAGAAATAAACATGCTCAGCTGCTTGATGGCTGGATAAGGCAGCATTGTAAGAACTTGTTGTTGTGAACCATAACTGTGAGACACGTCTTTCCAACAGGCAAGGCTTCAGAGAGGCAACCTGCTGCTGAAGCAGGGAAGGTTGGACGAAGCTGAGAGCGACTTTAAGATAGTGGTGAGTGCTGCTTGAGGGAGAGGTTGGGCCAGGGTAAATACTGCAGCTGGGTATCACAAAGTGAAATCTCCCTGTGTTGTATTGTGGGGTGATTCACCAGGAGGTGGCAGTGTTGAGCTGCGGAAAACATGGTCCTGTGTTCACTTTACAGTTAGATAACTGCTACACTGTATTATAATCTATGCAAACGCTCCAGGCTTGTGGTTTAATGTTTACTAGGCTGAAAGTTTGAGTGATCATAGTGCTCAACTTTCTTTAAGGATGTCAGTGAAATAACTCTGAAATGTTCTCGTCCAGTCGTTATATAGAATGGTTTATAATGGGATATCAATTAGCAGTGGTATAAAAAATACATTCTATTCACGAAAAAAAGATGAATCACCATCTTTAGGCCGTTTTGAAACTTGCCTCTGATAATGACATGGGTAGGCACCTCTTCAGCTCGTCGCCAGGGACAGTTTCCAGGTGCCCATTAGGATCAGGATGGAAATTGGCTGCTAGGTTTTCCAATCATATTACCGTTCTTTTCCACCACGGCGCTGCCAGAAGTCATGAATGCCCTTGTTTGACTCCATTAAGGGGAACAGTATACCCTAGTGGGTCTATCAAGTAGAACACAAGGCAGAAATGTTTCAGTAGTTCCATCAGTGGTGGGACCTGCTGCCAGGCTGCTCTGGGTGAGGTGCGGCTCTGGGTGAGGTGCGGCTCTGGGTGAGGTGCGGCTCTGGGTGAGGTGCTGCTCTGGGTGAGGTGCTGCTCTGGGTGAGGTGCGGCTCTGGGTGAGGTGCTGCTCTGGGTGAGGTGCTGCTCTGGGTGAGGTGCTGCTCTGGGTGAGGTGCTGCCCTGGTGAGGTGCTGCTCTGGGTGAGGTGCTGCTCTGGGTGAGGTGCGGCCCTGGGTGAGGTGCTGCTCTGGGTGAGGTGCTGCTCTGGGTGAGGTGCTGCCCTGGGTGAGGTGCTGCTCTGGGTGAGGTGCTGCTCTGGGTGAGGTGCTGCTCTGGGTGAGGTGCTGCCCTGGGTGAGGTGCTGCTCTGGGTGAGGTGCTGCTCTGGGTGAGGTGCTGCTCTGGGTGAGGTGCTGCCCTGGGTGAGGTGCTGCTCTGGGTGAGGTGCTGCTCTGGGTGAGGTGCTGCTCTGGGTGAGGTGCTGCTCTGGGTGAGGTGCTGCCCTGGGTGAGGTGCTGCTCTGGGTGAGGTGCTGCTCTGGGTGAGGTGCTGCTCTGGGTGAGGTGCTGCTCTGGGTGAGGTGCTGCTCTGGGTGAGGTGCTGCTCTGGGTGAGGTGCTGCTCTGGGCCATCACTGCCAGGGTCGCTCCAGGCTGCTGGAACACTCCATTTAGAACAAGGGGAGGAACGGCATCAACATTTGAATACCTCGGATTTGATCTCCTGACCCGCTAACGAGTACCGTAAATAGTTTTGGAAGTGTGTCGAGAGGCAGCATTGTTTTGGGAGGATGTTGAGGGGTCTGGCCAGAGGTACGGGACATGCTTTTCCTGCTGCTTCAGCTTGTTGTTACTCTGGCACTCTTATGCATCCCCTCTACGCCGCCACTGGCCTCCCAGGGCTGAGCTAGCGGGAAAGAATAATAGGAGAGCCAAGTCTATTTGTTATGGATGTTCCATTAACCGAGCCTGCCATCATGAAGATGATGAGCAGAGTGATGAGGAAGATTACTCCCTGATGGAGGCTGTGCATCAGTACGCAACGAGCAGAAGAGTGACTGGCAACGATAAGTTTCGTTTATTTACAGTCGACCAGTCGTCGTTCTCTATGTATTTATGAGCAGTCAGTAATGATGGCTGTAGGAACGGGAGAGGAACATCTTCTTCTTTTTTTTACTCATGATGTCAATGCAAAAGCAAAAAAAACGACTCAACCATGTTAATGTGGGCCTGTTGTCTTTGTGTTTCCCAGCTCAAGTCCAGCCCCAGTGGCAAAGACCAGATGGAGGCCCAGAATCTGCTGGTCAGATCTGATGAGATCCAGCGTCTGGTGGTTCAGGCTCAGAATGACTTTGCCCGTGGGGATTACGTCACCGCCGCCGCACAGCTGGACACCATCATAGAGGTGAGTCGCTCTGAACCGCCGGCGTTTCCCGCCGTCCACGGCGCTACCTATTCCGGCGTGTCAGCTGAACCAGGAAGCGGCGTGTGCTTGTGTCATGTGACCAGACGTGCGTGTGGGACGTCCCCTCTCGGGAGCTGCGGACGGAGTGCTTCATCCAGCTGGGGGAGCTGGGGAAGGCCATCAGCGACCTGAAGGCCACGTCCAAACTGAGGAACGACAACACGCAGGCCTTCTACACACTGAGCACCATCTACTACAGCATGGGAGACCACGAGATGTCCCTCACGTAAGGCTCGCTGGGCAGGGGGCTCGCTGGGCAGGGGCTGCTCGTCACGCTACTTTGACTTCAATAAAATCGATGAAGTGTGGTTTTCGTGGAACCAACCCTGACCCCCTCTCCCTCCCGCCTGTGTGTCTCCAGCGAGGTACGAGAGTGTCTGAAGCTGGACCCGGATCACAAGCTGTGCTACGGTCACTACAAGAAGGTGAAGAAGCTCAATAAGCAGATCCAGTCGGCGGAGGAGCTCATCGACCAGCAGAGGTGAGAAATTATGTTTTGTGTGTGTGTGTGTGCGTGTGTGTGTGTGTGTGTGTGGGGGTATTTTTGGTTTCTCCTGAGTCACCCACATACAACACTTCCTGCCGGACAGCGTTTATAGAACAGCTGCTGGGTGATTCACCCGTCTCCAAACATCCCAGCCAGCGTCGTCCGCTGTTGAAGACGAGAGCGCCATTGGATGAGGCGGGACGGGACCGGGGAGGGGGGGGGGTGGTCGTAACATCTGTGGGTGTATCAGCGTCCGTTGCATAAGAACAGTGCGTCAGCTGTGCTTCCTCCTCCATAGATACGGCGACGCCGTGAGTAAATACGAGACGGTGATGAAGACGGAGCCTGACGTAGAGCAGTACTCCCAGCACGCCAAGGAGCGCATCTGCCACTGTCTGGCCCAGGTAGGACTGGAGCCTTGCGGCCTTCGACCCTCACACCAGGGCTCTCTCTGGCCTGCTCTAGGCTGCTCCGTGTGGACAGTGGACGGGTAGTTTGACGATGTCACCCAGCCCTCTTGTCTCTGCTCCGTCTGTCCCTCCCAGAACCAGCAGCCGGAGAGAGCCATCAAGGTGTGCAGCGAAGTCCTCAAGTCGGACCCCCAGAATGTCAATGCGTTAAAGGACAGAGCCGAAGCCTACATCCAAGACGAGCAGTACGAAGAAGGTGAGGAGTGGTTGTCCGCCAGGTCGACCGCCGGAGCGAGCATGTCCGTGTCCCGACGCAAAAGTTTCCCGGTGGCGCCGTATTTGAGATGCAGAGCGTTTTTGAACCGCTCATAGCATGTGCTTGGATATAGAGGGCAGTATTTTCCCACCATAAAACACGGACCAAAGACGATGTACTTTTTGTTTTCTCTTTTCTCCCTCCCATCAAGCTGCGTTGACAGGACATGATTGCAGCCGTATGGTCGAATCACTATTGCCTGAAATCTCACAATATAACATGGCATCCCTCTGTCCTTACACAAATATGCGGTACCCCAAAAAACGGAACCAGACAAAAATCACACACTTCTGAGTAGACATTTCTTTGAAGTTCTTAGTCTCTTGACGACAAAAAAAAACAAACCTTGCTGCTGTTTTAAAAGTGATGCAATGTGACTTTAAATGCAGTGGGAAGCAATTTCCCTGCTGTCCTGGGCAACAGTAAGAGTATGCACAACCTGCCCTGATATACAGCTGCCCTGCCTGGGAGGCAGCCGTTAAGCACAGCGGCTCGTTAATCAACCTGCTAGCCATTCCAGGGTGGCAGTGCCAACACACACACACACACACACACAGCCCTTTAGCCTGTTTCCATTGGTTTTTGTATTCCCTTCTGTTGCAGACTACAGCTCGAGTCCCTGGCCTAATGCATATCCATTGTCAAGATAGCGATCGCCATCTATTTATCACTGTTGTCTTATTGCTATGGTGTGTTAGCTCCCCACATTCAACTACTTTGGGTTTTTTCTCTCGTCTAGAACATTATTTAGCATAATGGAACTGTAAAGCTGTAAAGGGAACGATGCCCAATGAGTCACATAGAGTACATTGCAAATGGTAAATAGAGAGAAAGAAAAAATCCTTAATTAGACGCGTCCGCCTCGTACGGGCTTAACAAAAGGTGTGAAACTGTCGAGACAAACACGTACTAGCTTGGCGTCATTAATGTGGCACAACAGTCTGTCGATTAGACCACATATCTGATGTTTTATTGTCCCTTCCAGCACATCGCACAAGTGTGGTGTTTGTGAATGTGTGCGTGCATGTGCGCACAGGGTATAAATAGAGACCGCAAATGTGTCTGGAAGAGATGTTCCCGGGCAGGAGTCTCATGCCATGGGGGGTTTGGGCCAGCGAAGCCTCACCAGGCCTCCATGTACCCTGCAGAAGGTAGGCAGGCAGGGTGGTATGTTGACGGGGTTGGGCACCAGTAAATTGTCATTAAGGCACTTTATCTGCTTAGGCGTGAACACAGCAGTGGGAGGTGGGAGCGTCAGGCGTCACGTGGGCTTTTAAACTGTCACAGCCCCACAGGGCCCTTGTAAACACAATCTCTTTTTACTCCTCACGCACATCTGCACCCCCACAGAGAGCCAGCCCTGATCACACACGCACTCCATTCGCTCTGTCGACTCGGTACGATGTACGAACAAACGAAACACGGAGTCGGAGTTGTGATTTCTGACGGGGTCAGAACTATGAGGTGATGAACTAACTGTGTCGATGCAAAGCGCAGACGTTTGGGGAATTGGTTCCTTTTCACGATTTTGTTCGTGATGAATCGTATTCACGCTGTTTATTTAGCAGTCGTTGACGCTGAGCCGTCAGATCCTTGGCCGATCCTCGGCCGATCCTTGGCCAAGCCTTATGTGTTTCATCAGGGGCAGTTTGACTCTCCTGTAAAGGCACAAAACACACGTGACACATGGAGTTGTTTCATCATGTTCGCTTCTCTGCAGCTGTCCGGGACTTTGAGGCTGCCAGGGAGAACAGCGAGAACGACCGTCAGATCAAGGAGGGTCTGGAGAAAGCCCAGCGGCTGCTCAAACAGTCCCAGAAGAGAGACTACTACAAGATCCTGGGTGTCAAGAGGTGGGTTACAGGCTAGCTCTGCTGCAGGACCAGGGCTCTTACCAGTGTTTATAATGGACGGTACAGTGAAGATGCACTGGCCAAGACGGCACGTCTGGTTGTCTAGAGAACTTCCAAACAACAGGATTAACGGTGTTTTGAGAACACTTTGGATAAGGATAAACCCTGGGGCTCAATAGATAGAAATGTGTTCAATTCCTGATGCTATTTAGTTGCTGCTCAGTCATTTCTTGAAAGACGGAGCATCTACATATGAGATTTACAGGGACGATGGGAAATAAAGTGTCCCAATCATATAACCGTGTGTGTGTGTCACTCTCCCAGATCTGCCCAGAAGAAGGAAATCATCAAAGCTTACAGGAAGCTGGCGCAGGTGTGGCACCCAGACAACTTCCATAACGAGGTGGAGAAGAAGAAGGCTGAGAAGAAGTTCATAGACATCGCTCAGGCCAAGGAGGTTCTCACCGACCCAGGTGCGTAACACGCAGCGCTGCTGGCCAGGTGCTGGTCAGGTCTCCTGACCTATAACTGCAGCCGTCTGGGTTCTTCCTGGGAAGTCATCCCATTGGTGCTAGTAATGACAGCTGTTAAATGCACCTTTTTTTAATTTGTATTCCTTAAATTTATACGTGGGCGCTCCTGTGTCTCTGTGCAGAGATGAGGAGCAAGTTTGACCAGGGGGAAGACCCCATGGATCCACAGAGCCAGCAGGGAGGTCATCACCACCAGAACTTCAACCAAGGAGGCTTCAACAGCTACCAGGGCGGGTTCAACCCTTTTGGCTCTGGGCCGTTCAACTTCAAATTCAACCACAACTGAGCAGGTCAGAGCTGTGTTCAGCGTGGCTAAAGCTCGTCATGGCCTTACAAGCCTGGAAGGGGAGGAGCTTGCCAACAGCATGCCGGGTCGTTCCAGGAGACGTGAAGACAACTGTGACTTTTTGAGCATAATAAAGATGTATTATGGTTCAGTATTTGGGATTCTATTTTCAAAAACAAATCGAACTGTTGGAAGCATTTTCAATCTTTTGAGCTCTTACAATTGGGAGGCCTTGATAAATTCCAAAGAAATGTTCCACAACTGGTGGAAGACGACACTGAAATTCCATTCGTAAAAGCAAAGTGTACATAGTTACATTATTATTTTTATATGAATGGAGTTATTCTGAATTGTAAATAAAGATCTATTTATACCTACTTGATAACAGATCCTTGATATTTATTCAACGAGTTTCCTTCAGAATCTGTTCAGGGTATTATTCAAAATCAAATTTGATTAATACGCTTGACATCTTATGTAGGGAACTGTGAATGTCTTCTGAACATATATTTTTGTTATAAACCTTTTCAAGCGCAACCATTCAATCATACTGGCATAGAAAGGGTGTCGACAAACATTGGTAGCAAAGATAGATTTTATTCATCCTGACATGACGGCAACAATGACAAACACTTTCTGGACACTTAAGAGCTGATACACCTTCTGGTTCTCATTTCTAGATGATCTGTTAAGGCAGGAACATGGCCCACATATCTAAACATGGATGAACACCTACTTCATTCCTGAGATAAAAGCGGTTTTATTGTGCATTTCAAGGCATTACAAAATCAGTCTTGACAAGTGAAACATACTTTGACCAACACGAACACAGCCTGTAAACAAAATCAGTAACCTATCGAATCCTATGTTCTACTTACTGTACCTTTTGCATAAGGAACTACTGATATGGAAGCTAAAGGAACTACTGATATGGAAGCTAATCAGTGACATGTTTTGATTTTTTTTTAAAAGCATTGAATATTGACATTTAAACACCACCAAATGCGTTGGTGTTGAATTCACCTCTTTAAAATAGAAATGTATTTCAATGTAAAAATGTATTCCGATTCAAAAAAGGATCAGAAAATGAGATTACACCCAAAATTCTAAAGATTACAAATATTTTTGGATCTGAATATCCCCACTCAATGGGCATGAATTTTGTTCTATTAGAATTTCTTAAGCTTGCATTTTTGGGGGGTTGAATTTCTGGGTTCTGAATTTTGCTGTTCGAATTTGAGCAATCCTACATTTTCTGAACCTTGACTTTTATCAGATTTGTTTTATTATAAATTCAATATCAATTCATATTTCAATTTTAAAGTGGTGAATTCAAACCCAACAAATACGGCGGTGTTTAAATGTCGATATTAAGTATTCAATACCTTTCAAAATTCAAAACATGTCACTGATTTGCTGAGATCCCTCTCTGTGATTCTAAGGTGAACATGATCTGCACACACACTCACTTGGCAGGCAGAGAGAGAGAGAGAGACGAGGTGAGAGAGACATGGTTGGTGGGTTGAGCACTCATCCAGACAGCTTGCTCTGTCCATGTTATATTTAGTGATAACAGTCGCTCCAATACAGCAAGGTTTTTAACACAAAGCACGGAAATAAGTCCATAACGTACTTGTGAGTAGTGCAAGAAAAGAATGTCTAAAATGCTGATTTGTACAAAAGCAGAGGCAACAAACTGATGGAAAAACCTCAAGCAGTAACAGTGCATCTTACAAATTAACTTATCAATTCCAATGCAATAGGCTCCCTGTCCCAAGCCTTCTAGGGTGTGCAGATACATGATGTAGAATTGCACATGAAATTTAAATACAATTAAGGTTCCTGATCATTTCTAATGGCACTGTGATGGCCTCTCAGTTTAGGAATGTGCCTTCTTGATGTGATTATTTTACATACCCTACAGTATCAGTGCAATCATTGCCATCACCAATTCCACAGTTTTCACTTATCATGGCCTATATAGCCCTGCAGTTTCCCTGCTGCTCTTCATGCATACCTAATCTCGAATAAGGCCATCAAGCCACCTAATGTACTACATGTAGTGTGCATCTATGGCAGGAAAAAGTACATCACATGCCGTCATAAGACATGGATGCCCATTAATTGAAATCTACATGATTTTTTAAATATGCAATATGCTTCTCGGTCTTCCTCTTCTGAAAGAGGTGGTTTAATATTTATTGGCCAATTTCGTGGAAAATGGGTTTGTACAGTTCCAGGATATTACACAATGGGAACATTTCCATCAGGGTTTCTGTGAATTAACAGGAATGAATGAGAATTGTTATGTTTCTGCCACCAGGCTGCCCTTCACTTGTGTATATTTATTCATTGCAAAATGTTAAAAGATTATGGTGAGAGAAAACGCCAATGCGTTCCTTCTTTGTATTTCAGCAAAAATGTACCCAATTCCCAAGTGGAAAACATTCCAAAACGCCCTTCAATCTAAGTGAAATGTACATCTTTGTGCTGTGGCGTTCTTCAAGCTTCACAGGAAGACCATCTTCATCCTGGTGGGGGAGGATGCTAGAGCTCGTCCCGTAGGCTGCCTGGAAGGGGAACAAGCAAGACACCAACGCAGCTTCTCGTTACACGTCTTTAAAGTATATTTATAACCAAGGAGCCAATGTTAGCTTTTGTATGTTCCAGATATCAAACCAACATTTACCAGCAGTTTCCTGATAACAATATATAATAGAGATACAACTATAATATAAGAGATACAAATAAGTAAAAACAAACTGTCTGCTGTAAGAAGTAGACATGAGAGTTGTGATTTTGCCATAAAAGCAGAACAACAAGGTTTAGAATGAGTCACGTTGATCGTGTCCTATATGACGGTAGACAACGTTAATAAAACGTTCCAACTCCACTGACCTTTCTCCTCTTGAGAGGGAGGCCCTGTGTGACCCTGAGCCCTCTGCTCCTGCACCTGGCTCAGTAACCGTTTGATCTCGTTGTCGTACTCCACCCACTCGGGCACGATCCTGGCCGCCGCCGTCAGCTTGGGCTCCTTGGTCTTGGGGTTATTGCACTGCGGCAGAGAAGGCAGACATCAGTCATGGCACCTAACGCAGCAGCCTCACAACAAACCCAGACCATTTCTTCAGAGTGTCGTCTGTGGCAACCATTTAAAGCTGATCTGATTTCCTGCTCCATTAAAGTGACATTAGTCTGTGTGTCCTGGTGCAGAGATGCCTGCGAATGTCCCCTCGCCGAGTTAGAGAAACTCTTTACTTTCCGGGCTGTTAGAGCCTGTCCAATATTTCCACAGCAAATACTTGCTCCATTGCTTGAATCCACGCTCAAAATTCGTTTAGGAAATGGAAGAAATATTACCAGTGTCTCCATTTCCTCAACGCCATTATCAACCTAGAATTACTGCTACTTTCAGCAGAGGAATGTTGAACATAATGTTCATGGATAACAGACATTAAGGACGCCGAGAGAATCTTCAATAAAGTAGGCCAAACCAAGGGATGGCATGAATGAATTGGAATTATAAACTTCATTTTTAAATATATGGGTACGAAGGAGTATATGAAGACATTATCGTACTAAACTGTGCTTCATTTCTGACAGGAAAACTAATTCATTTGAACCATTTCTTCAACTCAGTAATACCGAGTTGTTTATTCCAGATGCTACAGCTCTGCTGAATGGAAGTTCTCCTTCCATGAAAGGTACATAGACAAACAATATTACAGGCAAGCAGCACTATCGCTAACAAGGAACAGGACATTTACATTGCAGTAAATGAACAATGTGTGCAGCGGGGATAACTAGCAAATAGAAAAGCAGAACCAAAAGTATTTGAAACACAGACATACAACGTTCAGTATGTGCACAGTCACACACACCATTTTACTCAGAACAAGATGTGGCAGTGTTTTTGGTCGGAGCCGTGCGGCTGCAGTTAACTGGGTATGTCGGCTGACTGCAAACTCCTCCTCGTGCTCTACCAGGGAGTTAGAAGGTCCCAGAAGCAGGAGAGCAGAGAGCAGCTTGTTGGCGCAGTGGTGGAGGTGAGAGTGTAAATGAGCGTGGTCTATTCTTGACTGTGTGAGCCAATAACGATCAGCAAGAATGAGCTTCCCGCGAGGAACTGGATACAGTGTTCTACAGTATGTGACTCTGGTGTTTGTCAGTAAGGAGAAACCTGTCGCAGATGGAGCCTACCAGGTCGATGGTCTTGGCGGTGGCCTTGGAGGTGTTGTCACACCAGGTCTCGCACCAAAGCCACTCCTGGGGCAAGGACTTGATGGCCACCTGGTGGATCATGTTGTTGGGTAGGTCCTACCAGGATGGGATCGGGGGATTGGATCAGCCATCGGTCACTCAATGAGGTATTCATGATAACAAGAAATACTTTGATGTAGCCTTTGGCTGCAAAACCATAATCCACTCTTCATTGTGCGCCGTCCCAAAGGGCGGGCAACGATGACGGTGCCCTTTGGGGTAATCCAGTACATGGAAGAGTGGATTGCGGTTGGCGTCGCTCACCTGGTCCAGGTTAGACAGACTGTTGGGGTCCTGGCTCAGGGCTTGGTACTGGCCACGCAGTCTGTCCCCTGCTGCTATTTTACGGAACTTCTTCAGATCAACCACATAGAGAGCACTGGAGGCACATAGGATAGAGGAAGAGAGACATAGAGAGAGAGAGAGAGAGAGAGAGAGAGAGAGAGAGCACAGTTACAGTCCCCGACACTAGCTCAGTAATGGTTGAACCCAGAGGGAACTCGGCCTAGCGTGAAATGAAGATAAATGTCCCATACCGCCACATAAGCATGGGAGCTGTAGCATGATGTTAATGCACCCTGTGGTACAGTGAAGTTAATGTCGCAGGACTGGCATCGCAGACCGTGTCTGTCCACACACTCTTCCCCACGTGTGGATGCGTGTGTGGAGTACGTGAGAGGAAGAGATTAGAAGACAACGACTGAGACGGAGAGAGAAAGACAGAGGAATAGACAAAGAGAAAGAATAGAGAGCCAGACGGAGAGAGATACAGAGGCAAAAAGATAAAGACAGAAGGAGCTCTTTAGGTCACCCTCCCCCCTACCCTGCCACTCTCCTCTTCTGCACATGTAGCTGTGCATGAGAGAGAGACAGAGAGAGAGAGAGAGACATAGAGAGAGAGAGAGACAGACAGAGAGAGAGAGACCCCTCTCTTCCACTCCTCCCGAGTCCCGCCCATGCAGCAGCTGTGTTGCCTGCTGGTGTCCGATAAAAACCCTCCTGCTGTCCTGCTGGCCAGAGCTCCGGAGGCTGGAGGGCAGGCCTCCATCTCAGGCAGTGATCTGGACCCAGGAGCACGCTGCCAGGCTGGGGCTACCTGGTCTGCTCCTCCCCCTGGCAGTACCCTGCTGGTTAGGCCACTTCAAAAGGAGCCAGCACCCAGCACCACACACCAACACCATCTATCCATCTCGTCATTCTACCTCAACATTTTCAGTGTGCCAGCCGAATGGTCGAGAAAGGAGATGTTTTGGTGGAAATACAGAAAACCTCTGTTTCTTTGTTGTGTTATAGCTGTGGGAGGCTTTCTGAATGCTTGACTGAATCCCATGTACTGTTCGGCGATGAATAGCACACATGCACTTTCGAAGAAAAGGAAATTGAAGCACTCCAGAAGAGCTGTAGTTGTAGTGACAGAATACATATTTTCATGAGTTGGAAGTATAACAAAAAAAAATCATTTTGTGAAAAGCTGATGCAATGGTACGGTCTCCCTCTGTAGCCCATGTACAAGTATGTCTATGTGGCCAGGCGAAGACATGATGAATGTCCTGAATCAACAGTAAACAGAGTACTCAAAGGAGTCACTCACTGTCTGCTGTCGAATATTTTATGCATTTATTCCGCTGAATAAATCAGGGCAAAACGTATTATTCTCGATACTTTATGGCGACGTCTGAAAATATTATATTGGAGCTGCAAAACTACATGTATAGCAAACAGATGAAGATCATCAGTACGGATCATCACCGATACAGAAACAGATTAGTCCTCGCGGTCTCGTTTGTAAAAGGGGAGGAAGCAGGATGTTAGTACCTGATGTGGTACTTCCTGTGGCCCAGATGGGAGGCCCAGTAGCCCGTCTTCCAGAAGCGGTAGCCCTCCATCTCTGTCCGACTGTCGCAGAACGGCGTGTAGCCATAGGGGGCGCCCTCCAGGTTCAGATCCCTCAGCTCCGTCAGATCTGCGCGCACTATCTGTGAAGAAGTGAAAAGAAACCTGGGTATAAAACCATTCCATGGCCGTGAGATCACGCACCTCTACGATTGACCCCTGTTCAGTCACAGGCACGACTGTCTCCCGTCCGACACCCACTTGACACCCCAGGCCAAAACGGGGCTTTTGTGACCGCAAATGACACGGGGCGGGGTGACTGCGGCGTACCTGGTCGGCGTCCACAAAGATGATCTTGTCCACGGCGAGGGGGAAGAGGACGTCCAGGAAGAGGATCTTGTAGCCCCAGATGAGGCGCTGCTTCTCCGTCTGCTGGTGGAGCCAGCGAGGCCACTTGTACTGCACCAGCTCATACTGGAAGCCGTACTGCTCAGCCATGTGGGGGATGGACTCCTGAACACGCACGGGAAAACATTCAGAAGGAAAGGCTAGACGCGTTTAACTTCTCCCCCATCTCTTATCTGGTCGGCTCGCCATGAAGCGAGACTGTCGCGTTTGAAAAACATTGTTCCATTTGCAACTAAAACGCTGAGAACAGCCATCCCCGATGCATAAATAAAACATGTATGGATATTTCACAGGCGGAGAAGTTCCCAAAAAGGCCCTCGGGGGTATCGAATATTTCTTATCATCTTGTGGAATATTTCATAAACAGTGAAATGTAAACGTACAGTGTTTTGCTAATACTCCCTTTCGCCCGTGGCTCTTTTCTATTATTTCTGAGACATTTGAGGGGAATAGTAGGCGTTCATGTATATAGACTCATCCCTATAGGAGGAGGAGGAGATAAAAAAGGCAGACTATCACACAGGAGAAGGCATCCCACAGTTTCCTTTCATCCCTCTTCACAAACACATGTGGGTCCCAGGGGTCGCTGTGCAGCCAGGAGAAAGTTATCACCACCAGGCAGGGAAGGCACAAAGTTAGCATGGAGTCACGCCGCTGGGCGCTTACCTTGAAGGAGGGAGAGAGGTAATTCTTGAGGAACCAGAACTTGATGGGGGTTCTAGTGTGCCGCAGGACGGACAGCATCATTATTCTGGAACGGAGAGAGGTGGAGGGAGGAGGAGAGGTGGAGGGGGGAGGAGGGGTGGAGAGAGGAGGAGGAGAGGTGGAGGGAGGAGGAGAGGTGGAGGGGTGGAGGAGAGGTGGAGGGAGGAGGAGGGGTGGAGGGAGGAGCAGAGTGTGGAGGGAGGAGGCGAGAGGAGGAGGGGGGTGGGTGGATCTCAGAGGAGCCGGGCTAATAAAAGGCAAGAGGCAAGCTGAGGCTTCAGACCACCGGTGTGTGTGTGTGTATGTGTGTGTGTATGTGTGTGTGTGTGTGTATGTATGTGTGTGTGTGTGTGTGTGTGTGCGTGTGCATGCGTGTGTGTGTGTGTGTATATATGTGTGTGTGTGCGTGTATGTGTATGTGTATGTGTGTGTGTGTGTGCGCAGGCGCGCTCGCTAACCCACCTCAGGAAGCGCTCGTACAGATGACCGGAGGCCACAGAGAAGATGTTGAGCACGTCTTCCTTCTTCTTGTCTCCGTCGTCCGACCCTCCCGCCATGCTGGAAAGGACCGCAAGTTACAGAAGCCCGCTGGCGTCGCGGCGGCTCCCCGCTGATTGATGCGGGGGTCTTCAGACAGACGCCTCTACATCACAGCTGAGCCACCGCACCCCTAAAGGCCCCTCAGGCACAAGCACTGCGTTTAACTGATGACACAAGGAACGCTTTTGAACAAACCATGCATTAGTGAGGGAGGGGGGTGGGAGATAAAGGAAGAAAAAAAAACGAAATTGAGAAGTTTGTCAGGACGAGTTATGGAGCGCGTGTCGCCGCTGTCGTGGGGCTCCTTGTGGTTCTCCAGGGGGATGTGTGGGTTCTCCTGTTGGCTCTCCTCCAGCACGCTGGCGTGATCGAGTCATTACAGTGGAGACAAGGGGAAGACAGCTGGAACTTCCCTTCTGTTCCGCTCGACCCATATCAAATGAAAAGCTGCTAATCCAATACGAGCTCCGAACCCACGGCTCCACTTCCTCCCCCGTCGGCTGCGGACGGCAGATTGATTTTTGGACACAGTCATCAAATTGCTCAAACGCAGGTTGCAGAGGGGATGACGATGAAGGGTTAGCACAGCAGGATCAGACCGGCTCGTACTGCAGGTCCACAGGCTGCATCCAGGTGCTTTTCAATCTGCCAGACGCTTCAGTGTCGAAACCCAGGCAACCGAATTCAGTCTAAATTTGATCAAGATAACGTTTGGCCAGATGAATCATGGGTAATAAATCACTTGTGTTTTATCTTCATAAAGTACCAGGGGCCCAGCACACGTCCGTGCCCCCACTAAGCCCTGTCCACAGGCAATAGATCTTGTACCATGGCACATGTTGGGTCCCAATGGGGCCTGTGTGGCTTGGGGGCAGGCTTCTTAGCAGTCCAGCTGCGTGCCCTTGTCTTTAGCAGACTGCTGATGACTGCGGTGGCTCTCCCCATATTCAATCAGAGGAGCAGAGTGGAGCAGGGGCCTGGGCCCTGGGGCTCCAGCAGAGACCATGGTGGGTAATATAGAGGAGGAGGAACAGAGCATCCAGCCTTTCCCTGTCTGCCTCCCCTCGCCCCTCCCCCTCACCCCTCCCCCTCCCCCTCCCCCTCCCCCTCCCCCTCCCCCTCCCCCTCCCCCTCCCCCTCCCCCTCCCTCCCTCTCTCCCTCCACCCCGGCGCCTGGATCTGTCCCCTCATGCTCTGCCTCATTTCGACTCACATGGACTCAATTCTCTCTCCATTTCAGATTTCAGGCAGGCACACGGCACTCAGCCTTGCAATAGCTCCATCTCTGCTGCTTCCATTTCACTGCATTCCCCCCCCTTCTCTTCCACCCAGCCGACCCCCAGTCTCAGTCTCATTATCAGGGGTTGAGAGTCTGTGCCGCGGCTGGCACCGTGGTCCTCCCTGCTAGAGTGAGCTTGCTGCCGGGGTGAGTCCCTCCCCCACGCCTGAGCCCGTCATGACGGAGGGACAGAGGGATCACGGGGACCCCTCATAATGCCATCTGGAGCGGAGAGAGACCCCAGATAAGCAGCTTTAGCAGTCAGGTGAGAGGCCACTTGGCCGACATGCTCCACATCATCTAGACCCCTGGAAGGACCTTGGCTGGGCCCGGGCCAGACCATCAAGCAGAACCCCACAGAACCTGCACGGGTGGACCCAGCTCTCAGCCTCGACAGCTCATCCTCCAACCAAGTGGAATGTGTTTCCACTTAGTTCCACTTACAAAGCATCCAATAGAATGGGAAGATATTTATTGAAAGTTCCCGACTTAACGGAGAGTCTAGTATTCCAGTGGCAGATTTAAAATAAATAGTGAACTTGGAGGAAACTATGGGATGATATATGGGACCGTTAGAAATGAACGTGAGCTTAAAAAGGTGAGGAGGAAGAATCCCCCTTCCAAAAACAACAACAACAACAACAACACAAACACCATGCCAGTAAACACCGTCACACTGGTTTGTCTGTAATGTTCAGCCTACCTTTTCTCAAAAGTGCTCCAAACACTCCACACAGCAAGCATTAAATGAAGAGACAGACGGGCACGCAGTTAGAAGGTGCTTGTGAAACACACACACACACACACACACACGCATGCAGGCGCGGATACACACGTACCTACGCCTACAGAAGCACATATTTTTAGCATGACTAGACCTTACAGAGTAATACTGCAGTCTGGATCCCACGGTCGATGCAGCTTTCCTAAAAACCACAGTGGATCAGTGACCAGGGCCGACCAGGGCCAACCATGTCCCCCTCCCCTCCCTGCACACACTCGCCCACTGGACTGTGTGTGTGTGTGTGTGTGTAGCGCGACCAAGCGCATACGAGAGGACCCTCACCTGGTTATGGAGTTCCAGATCCCCTGGCTCTCTGCGACGTCGCTCAGCAGGTCCTCTTGATTTTGTCCGGCTTTTTCTGCACCTGCGGGGGGGACCATGGAAACAAGGCGTGACACGGTGAGCGTGACGCGGGGAGCGTGACGGGAGCGTCGGGGCCAGGCCGCTGTGCGACAGGACGGAGGGGCTCACCCTGACTTTGATGATCTTGCTGTGGAAGCTGTTCAGCACCACCTGGACGTCGCCGGACTCTGTGGACGAGTCTGTCCCGTCGTGCCTGTGGGACGGTCAACAACACGACACACACACAGTCCAGACTTACAGTACAGACCAGGCTTTTGGGGAACTTGGGTTTGCAAACAAACAAAAAAACAGCCAAACTTTGAGAATCGGTCTCCCTTTCCCTGGGAAAGGAAGTGTGAAGAAATGCTGAGAAATGTTGTGAACAAGCGTGGTGTTTTGGAGCAGGCAGCCGGAGGGCATCAGTGGGGCTTCCAGCTGTGACGCCCCCCTCTCCCAGCCCCTCTCCCAGCCCCACCATCCATCCAAGGACGACAACAAAGGTTATTCTGGGGGAGGAGGAGGACACTGGGAATTCTGGGACTGTTGGAAGGTTGGCTGGTCGCTGGTCGTATTCACTGTTCTCGGTGGTTCAGTGGCAGCCTGATGCCATCGTGTCCGTCGTTACTGTTCAACTCTGCCGTCTGTGGGGTCCCTGCCACGGCCTCGTAAAGGGAGGCCCTCTGATCGTGTGTCCTGGCCTTTAGCTGTAATTGTTTTTAGAGCAGCTGTGTGTGTGTGTGTGTGTGTGTGTGTATGTGTGTGTGTGTGTGTGAGGATACCAGGGGTCTGCTGGTGGAACACCTCTTCGGAGAGCTCAGACAGATGAGCAATAGGTTGTCATTGCTCAGCAAGCCATTATGACCCCAGCGCTTACTAAAAGGCTGAGAATTAACCTTATCACTATGATAAATGTCCCACCCATCAATAGACACAAAGCCCCCCCTCCCCGCCCCACACAAACACACACACAGGAGTCCTGTTTGGGTTTGGCTCCTCTACTGTCGCCTGCAAGCGCGGTGCACAGCCATTAAGGCTGATGCTGGGGAAAATGCACGAGAGATCAATTTGTGTCTGTGGCGTGCTCGACGAGGAGAGCTGGTCGTCTCATTCATCGCTGTCAGGAAAGGCTGGGCCACGGCACGCCCGCAGCCCAGGGAGCGGGAGGGGTGGGGGGCACGGGGAGCAGACCCGGGGAGCAGGG
Organism: Mallotus villosus; assembly: GCA_903064625.1. Lineage (NCBI taxonomy): Eukaryota > Metazoa > Chordata > Actinopteri > Osmeriformes > Salangidae > Mallotus > Mallotus villosus. The sequence goes on from CAEFZP010000825.1 coordinate 161,447, forward strand.
GGGGGGCCCGGGTCGGGGACTGGAGAGGACCGACACTCCCACTCGGCTCTGATCGGGCCCCCTAACCGGGGCAGGGCGCCGCTAAGCGTAAGAATAATGGCGCTGCCAAGGTGAAAAATGACATCACCTTTTAGCTCCACCTGGAGGATTGGGGGAATAAATCTTGGGTGTCTGATATGATTCTGGAAGAACCCAGGGCTGTATGTGTCCTAAATCTTCTGTGAGGATGAGCTGAGGGGCGAATGTGTGTGATGTGAGGGCCACTCGGCTGTATGTGTGTATGTGTGTGTGTGTGTGTGTGTACACACGCTCAGGATCTCTGAGAGAGACGCCAAGTCCGAACCGTACAGGCTCGCAAACAACCAAGGCCTCGTACGTACACTCCTGTCAGGGAGATCACAAGTGATGATGGATTCACAGTTGTGTTCTAATTCGAATTTTTCGAACGAGAAAATGACATTGGGCCAGACATAGAGAGAAGGAATTCCAGACTTAGACAAGACCCGGGCCTTGAGAACAGGCATCCAATCCGCTGTTGAGGGAACATCATGCTGGTTTTTTTGTCGAGGGATATTAGAAAACATCCACGCGGCGTTTAAACGCAGCCCTCAACGCCTACGCCTGGCTAGCAGCTAAAACAGATATTGAGCTGCTGGTTGGGAGATGGCGGCATGGCAGGTGACCAGCTGAATCATCCTTCCACTCCGTCTTCTCTCTAATGGCACCTCTCCCCTCCTAAACCTCTCCACCCCCGCCCTCTCCTCCCTCTCACTCCCGCCCCCCCGCCCCCTCCCTCTCTTCCAGACCGTACACAGCAAACTCCCTGCACTCATCAAAACCTTGAGCTGCTACAAAGTCAGCAGCTCGCTGCGTTTCCATAGCGATGGGGTTTTAGACCTCCGGTGAGATCGCAAGGTAGCTGAAACACCTCGGAAGTTGTGCCACAGATGGAGCCCGCTAATTAGCATCGCGAGCGGCGCGCTGATAAAGTACAAACTCGTGTCCCTAATGCCGTTAAATTATCAGGGGGTGTCAAAGCCAAAAGGGAAACGTAATCCCTTTTAAACGGGGCTAAACAGGGTACCAGGTTGCAGCCGAGTTTCTACTCACGCTAGGATCTGATAGATGTCGTCCGACCTCCCCTTGCGCAGACTCAGGACCCAGGCGCCTGGATTGGCCTTCAGCTGGAAGTAGCCCTGCAGACAGACGCTCACATCAAAACAACACGCTCCTCTCGAAACACGCCGGCCAAAACAGCTTCGCCCATTGGTCCAGACGGCTCAGTAGAGGAGAGCCCCTCTCTGGAGGACGGGTCAGGGTTTGGCAGCAGCCACCGATAATCAAGCCACCTTCTCCCCCAACACACACTTGCTAATATCTGAGTCATGCTAAGCTGCCACTTAGCATGACGCGGCGCAGGAGGGAGATGGAGCTCACCAGGTTGGCCATGACGATGGTGTCCTGCATGAGGGGCTGCTGAGTCATGCCCAGGTTGAACTGCAGGCCGCGAGGGGGCTGGCCCGTGGACAGGTCGAAGCAGTGGCCCTCCAGCAGCAGGTGCTCCAGCTCGTACTCCGCCACCACCATCCCGCTCACCTGCACACAGCGCCGGGGTCAGGGCCCGCATAGGACAGACATGGGTATGGAGAGAGAGAGAGAGAGAGAGAGAGAGAGAGAGAGAGAGAGAGATAGAGAGACAGAGATAGAGAGAGAGGCAAGCAGAGAAACAACCAGGCAGGCAGACAGATGGAGAGGTATCAGAGAGGAGCACATCTTGGCTGCCCTGCAGTCTGGTGGAGTGGGAGGGTGCTAGGAGAGGTGAGAGGTGGGTAGCGTACCTCCTGCTAGGGGAGGAGAGGGGTGGGTAGTGTACCTCCTGCTAGGGGAGGAGGGGTGGGTAGCGTACCTCCTGCTAGGGGAGGAGAGGGGTGGGTAGTGTACCTCCTGCTAGAAAAGGTGAGAGGTGGGTAGCGTACCTCCTGCTAGGGGAGGAGAGGGGTGGATAGCGTACCTCCTGCTAGGGGAGGAGAGGGGTGGGTAGCGTACCTCCTGCTAGTGGAGGAGAGGGGTGGGTAGCGTACCTCCTGCTAGGGGAGGAGAGGGGTGGGTAGTGTACCTCTTGCTAGGGGAGGAGAGGGGTGGGTAGTGTACCTCCTGCAGGTGGATGTTGTCCAGGTCGTGGGGGCTGCGGACGGCCTCCACCATCCAGCTGTCGGGGGTGATCATGTTGAGGGTGAGCAGGGGGGAGTCGGGGAGCTCAGAGAAGCGGGCCACAGGGCCCGGGGAGACCGAGTCGTTGGCCATGAACGACACGTCTGATTCCAGGACATAGCGATAGAAGCTGCAGAGAGAGAGAGAGAGAGAGATGAGCACATCGTTGTGTCCTCCCTCAAAAGCCACTGCAGATCCAGGTAAGAAAGAGTCGGGAGAATGAGCCCACAGAACAACTGCAGAATGAAACTGGAACAAGAGGGCTCTGACATATTTGATAAGCGATGCAAAGCAATTAACTAAAGCTTCATTTACTTAGCTAGACAAAGATGATGACATGTTGTGCAATTTTTCACTTCCTGAAACAGGGGAGCCGGGGGATTGTTGTGACAGCTGTGGATACGGTGTCTTCAAAGTGGACAACTTAATAGCTAGCGCTCTATACCGCATGAACGCCACACGGAACCTTCCAGCGCTGCTACGGTTAAACAGCTGTCTGGCAGCTTTCTGTCTGCTGATCTTTATGTTAATTTATTTTCTTTCCGTTGCCCTCCGACACGGAGAAGCCGTGATGACTGGGGATAAAACACGCACGGGCCGACACCGCCAACACCTTCTCTTGTGTGTTCATCACGCCATCTTGCTCCCACCAGAGGCACACAATTGCATATCTTCACACAGGAAGATATTTCAGAAGTGATTTCCGTCCGTGGCAGTGGCAGTCTCTTTGCTCCCACAGAGCAGAGGCAGGAGTGAGAGGGAGTCAGTGACTGCAGCCTGGAGAGCAGAGCTGCTGCACAGGAAGTTAGAGAGAGAGAGAGGGAGGAAAGAGGGAGAGAGACGTGGAGATAGAGAGCGAGAGAAGGAGAGAGAGAGAGAAACCGAGATAGAGAGAGATGGAGGATTAAATTACTGAGCCCTAACCAAGTCACTGGAGGAAGCACTCACTCTTTATTGGTCGGTTCCCATTTTGAGGAGCCAACCAATTTCCCCGCACTGAACGGAAAGTCGGAACAAGACGACAGGATGCCTGAGGAAGTCCCAATCCCAAGCCCCTACTCCTGTTCCCCCCCACCCCGCCCCACCCCACCCCACCCCACCTGGGGAGGACATACATGAGTGAGAAGCAATCACCCTGCTGGTGGTGGTGGAGGCAGGGGGGGTAGGATCCACCTGAACATGCCTGCAGCAGAGCCTCTCAGCTGGGGAGCAGTGTGAGAGAACCAGCCCTGTGAGAGGAACCAGCCCTGTGACTCAGCTGGAGCTCTGGAGCCGGGAGAGAGTGAGTACCGCTGTGTTTACACAAACTCATCTGCCGTTCCAAATTGGGGAGCTCTGGAAACCTTCCCCGAACAGACACCCACTTAGCGCCCGGCTGGGCGGAAATGCCACGCAACAGCCAATCGTCTTCCGGAAATTAAAAGGAAGTTGTTGATTTTGTTGAGATTGTTCTTTCGGAGAAATTGCCAGAATGCTTTTTATTCCACCCAGGACATCTGAATTTAAAAAAGCTATTTCGCAAAAAAAAACACCTCACAGTAAATCAGCTTACGACGCTCACCAGGAGACGGCATGAAACAGAACTCCAAATGACTAAGCTCTGTGTGTTATTACAGATATTCGTGAGCAAAAACCTTGAAACAGTGTTGACGGTAATGTAAACTCTGCAGCACGAGCTGTAAACAATTTGCCCAGGGAAGCCAGGGGAGGCCCAGAGCAATAAGGTGATGTTATTAAGGAGATAGCATCTGTGTGGTGTTGTGGCGCAATCTCTGAAGGGGATGGAGGGTGGGGGTTGGGGCGCGGGGGAGGGTGAAGGTGGTTAAGGGGGGGGAGAGATGGGAGTGGGGGGAGGTACATGCACACGCCCGGACAGGACGTTTAATTAGAAGCTGGCGGGGCTCACCTCTTCAGGGGCATCTCGGACAGCTTGGCTCGGCAGTTCATGAACACCTGCAGTTTCACATTGACCACTTGACTGAGCACCTGCAGGAGACAAGGAGGGACGGCCCCGTTACACACAGCACACGCCCAGTACAGAACACAGTTACAGCACAGCACACGGCCCAGTTACAGCACAGCACATGGCCCCACCTCAGCAGGGGAGCCCTGAAGGTGGAGGCTCCTCTGATGGAACACTCAGCGTCTGGCTGTCCATCTTCTTCTAACTACAATACATTGAGGTTAGGTAGGCTAGGTAGCCGTAGCCGGGGGCTAACAGAGCAGCAGCTGAATACAGACGCAGCTGAACGGTTAGGACTTAGGGTTTCGGTGTGAACGCTACCACGCGTAGATGCTACACAAGCTACAGGAATACAGGAACTGGAAGCTCAGGGAGCTGAGTCATCAAATTCACCTCAGTCACATAACACTGACATGGTTTTGTCCAGCTAGCCTACGAAGGAGCTACGACTACCTGAGCCACTGGGTTCTGTGATGAGTCATCCTGTTATAGAATAGGCAAGGAGAATCAAACTGTACAATGAACTTCTCCTCTCAACTCCCAGAAGACATTCTTTTATGTAACGACACATTCAATGCTGCTGGGTGATCATATAGGGCAACAGCAACAATTTGACGCGAGAGACGGAGGAGGAGGAGGAGGACTTACAATCAGCAGAGGTGACATCTTCTGGGCCTCCCTGGTCAGAGGGTCGACCAGGGCCACCACGTCGTAGAACACTTCGCCTTCGCGAGGTTCGAGATGGAGCACGCTGGTATGTGTGTGTGTGTGTGTGTGTGTGTGTGTGTGTGTGTGTGGTGTGTGTGGGGGGGTGGAGGAAACAGAGAGAAGCCGTGTCAGCAACACTGGGCAGCACTCCCAGTCGCTTCAGTTCAAACTTACATCAAACACACTCTGTCTCTCTACACGGCTTCAAATAATCCAGATGCTCGTTTCAGGGAGAAGGACAGGAGGAAACATGAGGAAACATGAGCCTGGTGAGGAGGAGACATCACTCTCACCTGTGGCTGTCTTGGACGAAGCGGACTTCTCTCCTGGCTTCTCCTTTGGGGGCGGCGGTGAGGAGGGCGTCCACTTTCATCACTAGATCGCTGGCTCTGAGGAGGGGGAAGACCAGGGTCACTCAATCACAAACTCATGATCCTTCTGAGCACACCACTCAGCAGGGGACCCCCACACCTGGCCTGTTTCAGGGACGCCCAGTGCTTTCAGAACACGAAAGTCTTAACCAAACGAGATGGAGCCTCCAATGTGAATGATTCGGCTATTTCACAAAATGATTTGTGGCCCCTCGGAGACTGAATGTCCATTTTGTAAAAGCCTCTCAGAGAAGGTGAGGAGGATGGAAGGCCGTCTCCACGAGACAGGAGGAGGGCTTGGGGAAATGATAACGAGCACGTCGTGTGATAACATCGCTTTCATCCCAAACGGACGGCCGTCGCCGTGGCGCCCGGCACAGACGGCCCTGCATCCAGCCGAGGTGACGCACGCCGGGCCGTCTGAGCGTGTGAAAGCACAGCTGCACTGGAGCTCCAGCCTCGCGAGCTTAATGAGCGGTTCTGAATTCGTCCCGCCACCCCCCCTCTGCATGTTACCTGATTTGATGCAACCTCTGTGGAGGTGAAGCGGTTCACACAGAATGGACCGTTTATGACCATTTTAGTGTCTGCAGTTTTTTTACTCAACCTACCTCGCAGAAAATGTCAAAAGCGTCTTGCGCCACCTTGGCAGTTTCTGATGAATGATATATCATTCACTCTTTTTTGTATTTATGAAGTGGTGTGCCTCTTGTGTTGGGGCAAAGCACAGGTAAGAGAGAGGAGGAAACCTCCGAGCCGGTGAGTGGTACAGAGATGGAGAGATGGAGGAACACGTACTGCTTTCCCTTGATCCCCATCTGCTTGATTCTCCCTTTGACTTTCTCTGCCGTGGAGCTCTGGGTAATCTGCTCCAACAAATGGAAATCCTCCACGGTGAACTCCTCCTCCTCCTCCAACGGTCCGAGAATCTGAGAAAGAGAAAGAGAGAGAGAGAGAAAAGAGAGAGAGAAGAGAGAGAGCAGAGAAAGAGAGCGAGAGAAAGAGAGAGAGAGAGCGAGAGAAAGAGAGAGAGCGAGAGAAAGAGAGAGCGAGAGAAAGAGAGAGAGCAGAAGGAAAGAGAGAGAATGAGAGAGCAAAAGAGAGAAAGGAGGGAGAGCGCTAATGTGAATGGTGAAGGCTGCTGTATCTCTCCAGCTAATGTGAATGGAGTAGGGTGCTTCATCTCGTCCAGCCAGATGGCCAGCGCTCTCCCACCCTGCTGCTTCCTCTCTCTGCACTCTGCTCATCTATTCTGGGAGGAGAGCCTCCCTCTGCCCCGCCGTACTAGCCCGCCTCACAACAGAACAATGTCAAATGATATTAATTGTAACTGCCATCTTTGGGGTTGGCCTCTTCATCCTTTACTGTCAGCACTGCTGCTGCTGAGGCATCAGTCATCAGCTCTACACACACACACACACACACACACACACACACACACACGGTTTCACTCACACACCCAAACATGGAGACAGACACAAAACATATACACACACACACACACACTTTGCAACCTATGACCCCCCCAGACAACTTCCTGCTGACTAGCAGGCTACAGGATCTCTGCTACAGGATCTCTGTGCAACACTAGAGGGAGGACACCACACACACACACACACACCGTCACACGGGCCAGACCAGAAAACACACACTGCTGTACCTCAGCCCCACACACACACACACACACACACACTGTCACACAGGGCCAGACCTGACAACACACACTGCTGTACCTCAGCCCCACACCACACACACACACACACCGTCACACGGGCCAGACCTGAAAACACACACTGCTGTACCTCAGCCCCACACCACAGCTACAAGCCCAGCTTACCCCCGGGATGTGCATGAGGCCTAACACAGTGTGTTGTTATGATGTCGGAGCATGACTCGCTAACAGTAAGAACTGCTGAGTGGATGAGTTCTGTGGGATCTGTCTGAGGAGCCGGGGGCAGGGAGCGCGTGCGAGCGCGTGGGCGTGTGTGTGTGTGTGCGGTGTCTCACCCGGCCGTTGCTGACCACAGCCCTCTGTCCAGGGCTCAGCTTCAGGACGTCTCGACAGAAGAGCTGCTGACTGCGCACCAGGTGCACCTCCAGCGTGTTGAACTTCTTCTCAAAGGCGTCCGCGTCCATGCCCTGGGGCGGACAAGCAAACAAGTCAACATTGGTTTAGACAGATATATTACATTTAGCCAACGCTCTTATCCAGAGCGACTTACAGTAAGTACAGGGATATTCACCCCCGAGGCAAGTAGGGTGAAGTGCCTTGCCCAAGGACACAACATAAATCGTCAGTGCCGGGAATCGAACCGGCAACCTTTTGATAACTATCCCGATTCCCTAACCGCTCAGCCACCCGACTCCGAGTCATATATTGAGCACACGCCGCCTTTCTCAGGACTCGGTGATGTATAGCCGCACAGCCTTCCTCAAGGACGTGGGTCCCATTCTCAGGCTGTCCAAAACAAAGTCTGCCCAGCACTTTGATGGAAAGTATGATGTATTCGGGGCTGGAAATCACTTTGCTATTGACAAATCACTGACGTTCTGCATCACGGCGGCCTTTAAACGTAAATATTTCACAGCCAGAGAGACCCGATCTGTCCTAACTTCACATGCGTGGGAATCTAGGAGCCATCAATCAGTTTGCAATTAATCTAACAAACCTTTAATTAAACATTGGCCATTTTGTCCATAACAAATCAGAAGTGGGAGAATGGGAGGGTTTGCACAGTCAGGTTATTAGTTTCTTCCCCCCTCTCCACCACCTCACCCCGCCCCACCCCGAAAACAGGTGAAATACCAATAATGTCAGCACAACTCAGTCAGCAGGTCTGTCAGGCAGCCAATCATAAACTCATATCCCCGGACTCTGGCTGCAGGTCCCAAACCACAGAGCACCAGCCTGGTCACAGCGAGCAACTGCCATTTCCACACAAATCTTTTCCCTCTCTTAAGGAGTCGTAATTGTCTCTCTCCCTCAGTGTATACATGTGCCTCTCTCTCTCTGTCTCTCTCTCTGTCTCTCTCTCTGTCTCTCTCTCTGTCTCTGTCTCTCTCTCGGTCTCTCTCTCTGTCTCTCTCTGTCTCTCTCTCTGTCTCACTCACTGTCCTTGTGTGCACCCATCTCTCCCCCCCCTCTCTGCTACAGCCCCTGACTGATGGCTGCCCGGGTCATTTCCTGTCTCTAATGAGGACAGAAAGCCGGCTTTTCTGTCAGCTGATGTGGTCGATCAACCCCGGATGAGCTTTTTCCTCCAGTGCGGGGCGGCAGCGCTGTAGATCGATCCCGTGTACAACCAGCGCAGAGATGACAGAGATGACAGGGGGACTCAGGACACCTGTGGTCGTGGGGGTTACCCAGCCGGAGCGGGAGGAGTGACGGACGGGCTTGGCGAGGCACATCTAACCCACGCGGCCGTGACGCTCCAGCAGGGTCCGGGGCTAGTCCGGCTCCCTCTGGGGGGTGGGGGTGGGGGGATCAGGTATCCAGGAAGGAGGCCTAGTTAGAGATGCAGCACGTGGAGGCCGTCTCGTGCGCCGACTCTGACAGACGGAGTGGAACTGACAGGGAGCGGGCAGACGCTTATGTGTGCTCTGACTGTGTGCTCTGACTGAGGGCCGGCAGACAGAGGGAGGGAGGGAGAGAGAGAGAGAGAGAGAGAGGAGAGAGAGAGAGAGAGAGAGTGCTCTGACTGAGGGCCGGCAGACAGGCTCGCTCGGGCAGATGCATTCTGGGACGTGGTATCCATGGAGAAGAATAAGGTATTCATCAATCACCATTTTTTCCGGGGCTGCAGGCTTTAATAGAGAGCAGTGGGATAGAAGCGTTCACTACCGGCTGACAGCAGGGAGAAAAAGAGAGCGTGAGGGCTTAGAATAGAACTCCAACAGATCTATGCAATACTTAAGGTAAGAGAGAGAGAGAGGGAAAAAAAAGGAACTTATACCGGAATGAACAAACCGCAGCGTTCCTCCTGTTCTCACCTGCACCAGAAGGTCTTTGATCCTGGTGCCTTGCTGGAGGAGCAGCATGCTCTCCTCTCTGAGGAGCTTGTGGAGGAACTCTGCAGCGGCCTTGTTCTTCTGGGTGAGGAGCGAGGCCCAGAGAGCCCTGTAGAACACGGTGCTCTCCTCACTGGGCTTACTGACGGGGTTAGCAAGCACCCCGACGCGGACTCCAGCACTGCCCTTCTGCACACGGGGAAATACACGGACAAACGCACACACACACACAACACAGAATGTCAGCATAGCAGTCGACCGAAAGGCAGCAATAACTGAAAAGGTGTTCCAAGGTCTCGCCTGTGCATCTACTGAACGTGTGAAATATGTTGGAATTCAATTAGTGTTTGCATTGTTACATCTTTTCAGTTAAAAGGTGACATATGCTATGTGTTTCCTATTAGCTTTGACAGCAGGCGGGAGGGGGGGGGGACTTTATGAAAGCGTAAGGAATTCGTCTTCGATAACACTACTGCTGAAAAATGCATTTGGCATCCTGGTTCGCCCCTCGGGGAGTTCATAAAGTAGAAGCAGTCTATAATATGTTCCATGGCTCGCAGTGACCAGACCTTCAGAGGCCTGCTAACGGACGAGCCATCTCTGCCTCAGTACAGTGAGGCATCACCTCTGGCTCTATTTTAAGTCAACCGCAGAATATTTATGTGGGTGTTTATCATTGAACAACACGGGCTCTGCTTTTGTTTGTTAATTTCGGGGCCAAGGTGAGAACACGTCCCAGCAGTTTCATTCCAGCGGAGATTCTGTGTAATTAACGTCTGGGGTTTACCTGGCTAGACTACATAAAAGGGATGCATTTGCATGGACGTGCTTGTCAAGCAACCGCGAGTCGTTAATTAGGATTCTTAAAGCTACATTTATGCCAAAATTACTAGTCAGTCGTCCTGAGCCATGGGAGACGCTTCATATTCAGAAGGCTTTTTAAAAATGTTTTTAAAAAATCCACTCCAAAGATTATTAGTAATTCATGTCATGTAAACGCATGTGAAGTTTGGAAGGGGGAGAGAGGGAGCGGAGCTTCTTTGAAGTGTGCCTGTGGCGGCGCGGGGGGCGGGGCAGGGGGGGGGAGAGGAGCGAACACGCCGTGTGGGCTCACCGCGTGTTTCATGGCGTTCAGCAGCAGCCTCCTCCCCGGGGCCGTCTCCAAATCTCCCACGATCCAAACGGTCACTCCGCTCATCCCGTCCTCGTCTGGGGGAACACAACAGATACGCGTTGAGGAAACACTGCTCTCTGTTGTCTAGCTCCACCGAGGCCTGGGCTTGTGTTTGACTAAGCCCCTGTTTGGCCTTGTCATTTAGGCCGATAGTTCGTTTCCCCCCCCCCACATTTTCTTAATAGAAAGTCAATCTGAAGGTGAAAGCTCCAGCGTGCTGGTAGGAGATGTTGCTAGTCCTTTATAAGGGTCTTCACCCTACCCAGTGCCCACCCGCTGTCAGCACACAGGGACATTATATCTGAGCTGTTTTCCAGTGAGAGAGAGACAAAGAATAACAAAACAGAGAGGGAGATGAGTGTAAGGAGGGAGGGATGGAGGGGAGTGTGCGTGTGCGTGTGCGTGTGCGTGTGCGTGTAAGGGAGAGTGGGAGCTCATGGGGGACTGTGCCACCTGTCATGGCTTACAGTCTTCTTCCCTCCAGTCCTCTCAGCATAGTAAGTGAAACAGGACCTTGGATTTCCTCACATAGATATGCGTTTGTGTATACACACACACACACAATATATATATATGAATGAGAGAGAGAGAGAGAGAGAGAGAGAGAGAGAGAGAGAGAGAGAGAGAGAGAGACAGAGAAAGAGAGAGAGAGACTGATAGAGGGAGCAGAAAGCTGTGGGTCTGAGAGACTAGAGTCAGGCCACTGGGCACGGTGCCAATCAGAGAGAGCGGCGATCATCTGGGGAGAAGCGCACGCAGCCTGCTCGCCTTTTCTAAAGGCCAATCTCATCGTTCCGCAGGCCCACAGGAACACGCGAGCGTGATCATTCGCCGAGCCTCCTCCCTGATGTTTGAGGAACAAACATCCCTCAGATGTACTCGTTTAAGCCGCGCTGCTTTGTTGGAACAAATCATTTACACACTTGCTCAAACACATTAAACTAACACCTCGCCGCGGTATCGACACGGTGGAGGAGAGACCAATCAATTGGCAGCGTTGGCAGCAGTGCCAGATGAACGGAGCAGCCGCCCGCCTCTCACCGTTTCTGGTGAAATACTTCAGTTTCTTGGCGACGACGGCCGTTTGGTCCCTCGAGTCCAAGTAGGAAAACATGGTGGTGTCCTCCCAGTCATCCGCAACTAACGGGGGAAACCAAAACAAAAGTGTCACAAACACACACACGAGGCTCGACGCCAACAAACTCAGAACGCCATGTCTGAAGGTGTGGGTAGCAGCGTGTTACCGGGCGAAGCCGTGAAGTCCAGGTACGTTCTGTCCGTGCTGAGAACCAGAGGGTTAACGCGAGACACCACATTGGGCTGGTCCATCAGATAGTCCACCACGTCCGTCCCTTCAGTCAGCTGACCCTGTCAGCGGGCAACAGGAGAGGACGCTAGTGCATCGCACACTGACTGATATCCCCAGACTGATCATTATATCTATCCAGGTCACTCACAAACCCCCAAACTTCATGACATGGCCAAGGTAAGTAAACAAGAACATCCCTAACAAGCATGTTGTTCCAGCCCGGCTCGTACCATGAAGACAGCTCTCTGGAAGAAGTTGGTGGCGTCCATGATGCGCTGCAGGATGATGGTCTCCAGCTCGTCTGGGTCCATCTCCTCGGAGCTCAGAGGAACGCCGTTAAACAGAGCCAGAGGGAGGGCGCCCAGACCGCTCTTCCTGTGGAACACGGCTCCTGCCTGGTAACCCCGCCCCCACCCCGAAAAAACACACAGTCAGTGTCCATGACATAGAGTCTGTCTAAACCCTGTGTTTTCATCATGATCATCTTTTTTAATGCCATCCAAAGACTTCCTCGTCTAGTGTACCTTTCTTTTGTCGTCATACTCAGAATCCACCCCTAGGATGCTGGCGACGTTGGCTTTGGGAAACTTCCTTTTCAGGTAGGCAGACACCGTATCGACAGACAGCGTCTCGCCGATGTCTACTTTGTTGTACATCTGCGAGAGAGAGGAAGAAAAACAAAAACAAAGTTCTGTGAGAGTTGAGCGTCACTCTCCGTTACATTCCGGGTGCTGTCGATAACCTCCATCTCAGGTTACCTCCCAAGACAATCCCCCCTCCCTCCTCCTTCCCCCTCCCCCCCCTTCCCCATCCCTCCTCCCCCCCTCTTCAATAACACAGGCAGCAGGCCAACACACGGACCACAATCACCGATATCTCACGGGTTACATCAAAGGCGGCACTTTTTACAGGAAATGAATCCCGGATGAGTTTTGGATCAAACGGAGGGAGATGCCCATGGGGAGATGCGTACCGCGACCACAGACATGAGAGCCTGCGACATGTCGTACTCATCGGCGACGAAATTCAGCAGTCGGAAAAAGGCGACCCCGGCATCGGAGAGGCCGTCCACCTCGTCCTCCGTGTTGACGACAAACACAAATCCGATCCTTTGGGGGAAAACGAGAGAAATATCAAGATTTGAATCTGTAGATGCTGCCGAATGTGACCACGTGGCGCAGCTGACAGGTGTTAAAAAAACACGTGTACTGTAACAGTGTCTGAGGCAGCACCTGAGAGGGATCTTGTGTTTGTAGAACAGCTCAGCCAGCTTCACCAGTTCGATGCTGTCCTCCTGAACCGGGTCCAGAAACAGCACCTGTACGGAGGACACGGGTGAGAACAGAACGCCGCCAGAACGGCTCCTCGGCTGGAATAAACACCTCTGATAATCAATTTACACAGACAATGTGTCGCCTCAGCCAAGACAAGAAACAATCACATAGTTTCCATTTCAAAGCCTCGAAAAAAAGACACAACAACGGGATCATCGCAGGTCCGTTACTCAATCTCCTCCGCAGCCCAGGAGAGGCAGCTGTTCCTGGAGAGAATGAGTGACAATCTCCCCTCGCCCTCCGCCACAGCTGAGCTCCCCGGTGGGGTGTTGGAGGGGGGGATCTCACCAGGTTGAAGAAATTGCGTCTGATCTGGCGGATCACCCCGGGGAACGTGGCTCTGAGGAGTTCCTGCAGGCTGGAGGGCCAGCTGCGATACATGGAGTCGTTCTCGATGTCATTCACCCACTGGAGAGAAAACGCAAGACAAGAGAAAAACACTGATTACATGGGCCGGCTTTCCCCGAGACCTTTCCAGGAGGAAAAAGCCGTTTTGGATCTTATAGATCAAATCGATTCCTGTTCAATCTAAATGCGCCGCGCTGTGCCATAGCTAGAGAGACCCATACTCCCAGAGAAGAGAGGCTGATAGATGGCCATTCTTCCCATAACTGAGAGGCGCACACTGGGCTGTATGGATCTGTGTTGGGGCCGACAAACGTGCAGATGGCTACTGTGGCCAAAATAATCCATTACAGCCCAATACTGATACTAACAACACTCTCTTCTCCAGAACCTCAGAAACCTCCCAGAGAAAGAGCTCTTTCTGGCAGACCAACTCTCCCTCTTTTTTCCACTCTCGCCCTCCCTTCTCTCTCTCATTCCCGCCCTCCCGTTCTCTTCATCCATTTCACTGTCTGGCAAACCAGACCAGCAGCACCGGGGGGTCTTTTTGAAAGGCCTCACAGACAGACAGTCACTCTGATCGAAGAAATACATTTCAGACGGAATATCTAACGGCCGTGGCGTTTGGCCTTTTTTCAAAGTGTTTTGCATAACAAAATGGCCAAGGGGGGCCGAAATTAAAGTTTGCAAGTTTTTAATTTGATAGCTTTCCTTGGCTTGGGTCCCAGTACATAATCAAGGGTTTTGGCAGACTAGGACTGCTGCAATACTCTGATGACTGATCCACTAATCCACATGCTGGTGCCAGACACTAAGACAAAGCACCTGCAATGCTGCGAGAGAAAGAAAAAGAAGCCCAACCCCCTTTCCGCGGGGTGGGCTATAGGCTTTCTCACCGTTACGGCCGGGTGACGGATGTCTAAGGCATAGTTGTCCTCCGCGGGGTTCACAGGCAGTCTCAGCAGCTTGCCCAGGTCCTCTCCCTTGATGCCCAGGTTATGGAGGCCCTCCAAGATCCTGGCCTCTCCTCTGATGATGTCCAAGATGCTACCGAAAGGACGAGATCACAGGTCAGCTTTCATCCAGCCTGCCAGCGGAAGCCGCGAGCGCATGCTAGCAGGGCTAACTGGGACCCTGTCGTTTCCAGGATGCCAGCTCTGTGAAGCGCCTCCATAGAGACGGCCCAGGGAGGGGGCAGACTGACGGCTTTGCTCCGCAACCTGCTGGGCTCCTACCTGAAGGGGTTGTGAACGTCCAGATCAATGTGCAGCCCGTTAATGAACAACCCCCCGTCTCCAGGATGGACACCCATGGTTTCGCTCAGGCGCTGCGGGAACAAACCCATCGCTGTTAGCCCAGTGTGAATCAAGCCTCTATAAATCTGCTCGTCTGATCAGTATACTGGTCAAGCTTTAGGTTAATAACCAGAGAGGAGCATCAGTTCAGGAACGGCTGTGGCGAACACTTATGACATAAACAGGAAGTCTACAAAAAAGAAGGTTCGGTACACAAAGTGCCCAGAATCCTGGATCTTTCTCCCAGGATTCTGCTTATGACGTCACACCTTTTGGTTCTCCTCAATTTCTTTTCTCATTTCCTGGTTTACAGCCACTCTCGTCAGTGATCTGTGGGAACAGTAAAACATGTACAGTCACCATCAGCTTTTTCCACATCCCCGGCGAGCAGTAAAAACCCATTTTTAATCTCCCAAATCTGTGGGTCGTCAGATGGTATATCTGCAGCTGACTCCTTGTAAACACAAGCTCCAAGCTTGACTCAGCACTTCTGAGTTGTTCCTCATAAGAGCTGTCTGGTGCCAAAAACAAGCCCCGACAACGGAAAGACCGATTTAGTCTCCCCCATGTCGGAGGAGGTGGATTTCTGACACGTTCTGAGGCAGGACGAGGTGCCAGGTCTCACCTGGCTTTGCTGGGGAAGTTCTGGCTGAGGTCCCTCAGCTGCTTCAGAGCCTCGTACTTTGGTACAGACAACACCCTGGCCGCCGCCTGGAAACTCAGATCTGTCGGATGAAACGTGAGCCTTGTTATCGGGTTCGGGTCGGCGACAGAACGCGTTTGCGTTCCTTTCAATCTAGAACCGATCCACAAAATCGACTGAGAATCTCTTCCCCTTTACTATGTCACGCTGCGTTTAACTTGTTAAATGAAGCGTGACTAAAAGCTCCGACCCCCTGAAAATGAACGCTGCTCATTTCAATCGAACTTGAAATGTTCAAAGCAACACGAGCACCGTGCTTTAGGAGCTAAATGAAGCCAGGCCCTTGCAGCAACTTTGCTTTTTTAAAAGGCACTTTCTAATAATATGTCTCATTGATTTACTGTATAAAGCTCAAGCACACACACACACACAAGTGATTTACTTTATCAAAAACGACTAAAAAGCCACTTCAGAACATTCCTCAGGAGCCTGCTGCTCAGGAGCCTGCTGCTCAGGGCACCCCGGTTCCGTTTGTCAGCCAGATTAACCTACGAGGTACTCGACGGAGCTGGAGTACCTTGCAGCTCCCACACTTTGAGGGGGGCCATATCGTTGGTGCTCTCCAGCAGATGCTTCCGGAGCTCTCCAAGCTGGTCCTGCAGATCTGGGTGGGACTTCCTGGGGATGGAGAGGTGTGGAGGGGGGGACTCAAATGTCACTGAAACGACTACCACAGTTAGACAGTTTCGGACTCATCAAGTAGCCTTGTGTGTGGGACAACGACTGTGTTCTACTAATCTGTAACTGCAGGAATGTAGGCAGATACTGGCCATTCTTGTCATAGTTAACTATTGAAAAATGTCTATTGAAAGGACAGTTGAAAGACTTACTTTAATTTTCCAAACAGGAATCCTTGGACTTCATCAAGGTCGTCCTCCTCCGTGTTTACAGCCTTTGAATCTAAAGCAATCATGGCAATGTATAGAATGTCACTCTTCCCATAAGGTTTGTTTATTACTATTTATCTACACCAAGTATAGCCAAGAAGATACCCACCTTTCACTTTGGTGTCATCTACAGCTTTATATTCTGTGCTTTTAATGGCCAGTTCAACACCATATCCAGACAAAAGCATACGTTGAGGCTTTGGAACCTAAAGAAGAAAAAAAAAGGAATATGATCTGAAGGGAGAACCGACACATTGGCACAGATGATGAAGCGAGCGAAAACCTAAACCCCTGAAAGAAAGAAACCTGGCAGAAGTATTTCTCTTCTATAACATGAACACGCCACAGGACACAGACTGACATTTTGACCTTGACACTAATGCCCCCGTGATCAAAAGATTCCCCCTGCATTCCTGACACGCGAAGCGGCTCAAACGTTCCGTCTCCACCACCTACACACGGCGGCTTGCTGATCTCACAGGCATCTCTGAAAAGAACACATTACCGCAGCAGCACACAGAGTCAGGCCGTCTGCGTTTCAGACGCTAACCGTCCACAGTCGTACGTTTTCTTCGGCTAAACGCTGGCGGATAATGCGATCCATCTGGCTGAACGCCGGCGTGACCTTGGCTTTTGTGCACGTCGCTCTTAGAAACTGCAATTGCCTCCCAGGGAAGTTGATGTCATCCCACGGTGCAAATAACGTTTTGATTGTGAACATATAGTCAAAAGAAAATTGATTACTAAACCGATCCAGATCGGAAATTCTACCTAGAAGACAACAGACCTCTCTGCACAGCGGATGTTACTTGAAAAGTTCGAATCTGAGAGGAATCCCTAAAGAGCTAGTATAAAATACAGGATGAAATGGTGATTCAATATTCTTCCCTGGTTCACTGAGTATGTTCTGAATACTGCCAAGTAATAATAAGTGACCGAGACTTCTGAGGCTCGATGGAGTTCACGATCCTGACAGCTGATAAGCTCTCGGGCGAGAACAGAGTGTTGCAAAGACTGAAGGCTCACAGTTCTTTCTTATAGCATGAAAATAGTCCTATCTGGCTTTTGTCATTGAAAGGAATAATAATAGTCCGAAATAAGGTGGCAACTAGTACTACTCTTCTCTCCTAAGTCAGGAGATGGTATCAGTTAACCTAAACAGTTATAGTTCTTAAAATGTATATGTCCTTCTTCAACACAAATGTATACAATAGTAAAATCGGCCTACACATTCCTACCGAGGTTACGTCATTCGGATCAATCCTCTAGCAAAACAACCAATACACAGGGTCATATTCACTCTACGTGCTCACTTAGCTTTTAAGCCACATCAAATAAAAAGTCAAATTGCAATGTCAATCGGCTCATTGCTCCACAGAAGGACACGGAGACGGCGGGGCCACAACTCACCGCTACGTAGTGACGGAGCACATACAGGAGAGAGCCCTCTGTAGCCTTCTCAGACAGGACCTTGTGGAAGACATTGAACTTCCCAGTGCCAATTTCTGCATACAGAATCACCACTGGGACTTCAGTCTTGTTGAGTCCTGGGTATCTGTGATCATGCTTGTATACGTAGGGCTTAGGCCTGCAAAAAACACACGAAAACATGGTTGGAAGCTCTCTCTTTTCGAAAGAATCGGAGCCGGTGATCCGTCCAGTGAATACAGTGTTAAAAACCTTGAGGCTAACGAGTAAACGTGCGGAGGGAATGCAGAGCATTCGATGCTAGCACAAGGTGTTGACGATGAGAAGCTGTGTTACCGGCCTGCAGCAGCCTTCAGGAGTTTCTTCATGTCCTTGGTGCTACAGCTTTGTTGACCATGGACAGACACAAAGGCGGGGCAAGCCTTGGGCGGCGGCTCATCACTGGCAATCTGTCGGAAGCAGGAAGCAGGGAGAGAACAACTGTAGGAATCAACAACCGATGACCAACAATAACAACAACAAAAAAACTACGAAACAGCAAACCTCTTTATGATACCAAGAATAACTTTACCTCCAATAAGCCCAAGTGGCCCTTAGAAAGGATTGTAAGCGCCGTGGTTCGAATGGTACATGGTCTTACCTGCTGGGATGCAAAGACTGCTGGAGAGTAGGCCCTCAGAGACAGAGCAAATCTCAGGAGACTGATTTGAAGATCTGTCTGAAACTGGCCAGCCTTCTTGATGATCAAGTTGTAATAGGACCGTACTGACTCTGTGGCAGGGGCAAGCAAGGGTGTCGGTGAGTGAGGAATGAACGTAAAGCATAAACTCTATACTGTACATTGGAAGCGCAGTAAGATCTTGAAGTGTCTTTAAGATCTCGTCTTAAAACGTATTTTTATTCTTGGGCTTTCGAGTCAGTTTAGGGTCACTCGTGCTTAATTGTTTTGTTTGTGTGTTTATTGAAATCATTTTGTTTATAGGTTTAATTTGATCATTTGAGATACGTCTATGCTATTTTGATGTCAATTAATTGGGTTGAAGGTCACACAGTGGTTCTGAAGTGTTACAGAATTACCCAAACCAATCAATACAAATGCATTTTGTGTTTACTGTCGGGGTCATGATTGAAAATACTCACATACCTCCATTCTTGTACACTGTCAACTCTTTAACAGTGTCAACAAACTGCCAGAATTTCTCATTCCCATCTTCTCCAATGAACTCACTACACAAAATAAGTCAAATTAGTCAAACAGGCTAAATAAAGTGTTAAAATAAACCAGCAACATGTTTTGTCTTAACAAATCCTATGTACCATTCTCCTCTTTGCAATACTCCTGTCGGCCTGTACCAGTTTACTGTGCATCGCTACTAATCCTACTTTGCTCCCTTCCACCCACCCACCTGCTTGCTATTAAAGATAATTGCTTAGCCTTACGGTCATGCTAGCTGAACATTGCTGTCAACATAATGCAGCTGCAGATTCAGTTCGATGTATTTATAGGGCTTGGTTAAAAATGAAAATAAATCATACAAGCATACAATATTGTACATGTATTGTCTATCCAAAACGATATGTAAAATACTAGCTAATGTATTTGTGGAAGTGAACACAATAGGCCACCACGGCTAAACTTCAGGAAAGCATTTAATAGCTGTGTTATGACATTGATGGCAGCTAAGTGTAGCTAAATGTAGCGTACAAAAAAAAACTCCACCTCGTCTCCAAAAGAAAAGGCGTCATGTTCCACTTGGCTTTCAGACTGGCAGAGACTCCTTTGGAAGCTAATACATGCTGGATGTTCATTAAGAACAGTGACAGCAATAAGACGTTTCTCATCCTCTGAAATGAAAAGATCAGATCACGAATACAGTATACTGTAGCCTACAAAATCATTGAGATGAGATTTAGGTCCAACCGCAATAATCATCAGACATATATCCTCATGCTCAGGCTTTGTGCCACGTAGCGGTAATGGATACGTGCAGGCTGATATGGAATGACAGAATAGATATGCAGACATTATACCTTTACTGGGGAATGCCAATGCATGTTTCTATGATAGTAGTAGTAGCCTCTGACTTTACTTAAATTTAGCTAGCTATCTATGAACCACAAAGCAGTTTGAAAGCCTGAGAGGTACTTTATGAATGAACGTTTAGGCAGCGATTTCAGTGAGATCAAAAGGTGTAAACTAAATAGTCTGCTGCCTTGTCTGCGGACAAATGTTGCAACATTACATCCATGTCAAGTCACAATTACGCTCGTTGAAATGTGGACAACGTAGTCTATCCTTTCTTACCCCGTTTATGCTCGCTGCCATTGAGAGGTCCTTTGCTATATACACATCTAACGTGTTCTTGTGCTTACAACCCTTGAAAACTAAATACTAGTTAGTTATTAAGTTCACCAAATGGTATATTATATACGACACGTCTTTGTATGGTGTAATGTTGTTTTATTTTTAATAATAACGAAGTTTGACAACAATATTTTTTTATCAGGCAATGCTATTGACACCTACTTTTGTGATGCGCGCTACGCTCTTTCAGAACTCTCAAGCTCACAAACCTGGGATATTGATTTGAGGCAACTGTGCCTTGGTGTACTGTAGCCTATGTGGAGTAATGTTTAGAAACATTCTGAATGCAGTGTTCAAACAAATAAATCTGGATTTAATACATTAGCATACGCCCCCTAGTTAGGCAACTATTTGTCTATGTAATGTGCTATTTTGAATTTAGACTTAAATTGCTGCCCTGTTCCGTCATAATTTAGCCAACTAACTGAACACTTATCTCACCAATATTTCGTACGCTGTACAACAAGCTATTATCCACAGTTGGCTGTTTGCATGGACAAAATAAAAAACGTTGAAATGAACGTTTCCTGTGCATATGACATGCAGTGTCTGTAAAGTCCACATGTGACAGTCAACTTTAGCCTGGGTTGGAACTGTCCATGGTGCCTACATTTATTATCATCAATTGCATCCTGGAATAACAAATACACCACTATATGTAGACTATACGTTAATGTAATACTCTTTATTTGAATAGCCTATACGTGTAGGGTAGCCTTAATATAATTTATTACATTGGGTATTTTTTACATAAAGTCAAACTTACAATGTTAGTTTAATGCTATTTACTTTCCTGAAAGACTAATACATCTTAATTCGAGACATAAGGCGACCTCAATTAGTCTCTTAATGGCTGGTAATGATGCAAACACCTCATCGCTTAGTTTCCTCAAATCTAATGTGTTGTCTTTATAGAACTGAAGCCATGTCAATACGGTTTTGAACGTTATCTGCTTAGTCTGCCTTGTTCAGATAAGGATAGCTATAGGCAACGACAAGTGCATAACGTGTTCTCTCCATCGGCACAGCATCTTCGAAGTAGAGTGTAGGCTACAGTGACAAGAACCGGGATGCTGAGGATGCCACAGAAGAATCCATCCTGTAATCGAAAGCCGCAGTCGCTCGCCTCCTCATACGCATGCTTTGGGCATGTGTATGAAATTGTGCGTGTCGTCGGTGAAAGATATCGACGTTTGTGCTGCATAATCGTAGCAGACAACTCTTCAGATTGGTGATGAGTCGAAATTCGTCGGGAGAGTAAGTCTTATTTAGAGATGACTTATTCCAACTATAGATAGTCAAGCATGAGGGAGGTCTTTTTTGTGCAGCTCTGAAATATCGCTTATGAAGTTGGACATCCACCGGGAGAAGTAACCCAAATGCATTGAGGTGTTTGCCAAATCTTACATTATACAGTTTGCTCAGGACATGGAGTACGTTGTTTTAAAGGAACATAAAGGTAGGCTACCTGTTTAGACCAGATTATGCCTCTCAGAGTATACCGTTACCAAGTAGTATAAACCGTGTGTGATCAACATGTGGCAGTTATAACATCCATAGAAATCATTATGATGGTGTATCAAGAAGCCGCTCTTGAAGATACCTCATGTAATTATTCACACTAATGGAAAAAAACACCTGCTCGTTATAATGGATGATAAATCCAGTAAACTGCTCCTGGTTCCTATTTTAGCTGTTCTTTTTGTAATGATAGGCTATCAGTATATATGTCCAGCTGGCAGCAACTCTTGCCACTTTAAAACTGAAGAAAATTTGAAAGGGATCAGTTTACTTTCCACTCCATATCGGACAACAGATGACTTTTACAGAGATCAAGATCTGGAGGAAGACAGTCCGCCTAAATTGCCCTCAAAATTCAACTTCACAGAGCGAGACCTTGAGCGGCACGTGGAATTCAACATCAAAGGAGATGATGTGATAGTGTTTTTGCACATTCAGAAAACCGGTGGAACAACGTTTCGGAAGGCACTTAGTTAGGAATATTCGTTTGGAGCAGCCATGCGACTGCAAGCCTGGGCAAAAGAAATGCACATGCCACCGACCGGGGAAAGAGGAATCTTGGCTGTTCTCGCGGTTCTCTACCGGTTGGAGCTGCGGGTTGCATGCAGACTGGACAGAACTAACAAACTGTGTACCCGTCATCATGGACAAGAAGGAAGCCCAGAAGAACCGAAGGTATACTCTTCTTATGTTTGTGTGTGTGTGTGTGTGTGTGTGTGTGTGTGTGTGTGTGTGTGTGTGTGTGTGTGTGTGTGTGAGTGTGTGTGTGTGTGTGTGTGTGTGTGTGTGTGTGTGTGTGTGTGTGTGTGTGTGTGTCTGTCTGTCGTCTGTCTGTCTGTCTGTCTGTCTGTCTGTCTGTCTGTCTGTCTGTCTATCTGTCTGCCTGCCTTCCTGACTGATCTGTGTGGGCCACTTGCAAATTGCACAACATTGCATTGAAGGGAGGTTAAGAGTAAATTCTGATCCATGAGATGTATTGATAAAACCACTTACTTTTAAACAATTTAAACAAACAAAAGTCTTGATACATGGTGGTCCTCCAGTCACAGTTTTAGTCTGTGGTAGAATCTTTTCATATTTTTACCTGGGTTGTTTGTCATCCCTAAAGTTATTTCTTGTACTTTTTTATTTATAATACATAAGCAACCAAACTATTTGCTTGCTTTTTCAAAATGTTTTCCTCAAGAAAATCTCTACAGCAGTTACTTACAATAGTAAGTAGAAATAACAATGTAATATAATGAAAATGATAACAATACTGTTATCCTTCACCGTGCTATCCACCCCTTATCTTTTCTTGAGCGTGCTCTTGAAATGACCTGCTATCACTGTGCATCAACGTGTGAGATCATCGCATTCCTCCAAAACCCAGAATCTGCACAGATCCTTGCTGTTGCCTTGTAGTCTTCAAGCCCATAAAAAGCACAATAACCTCAAAGCTGGATGGTATCACACCTTTGTTAACAAATCTGCACATTCTGAATCGAGGTTAACAACTGGAGGGCCTTAAAAACACTGTAGTCCTTGATGTCCAATGAGTACAGACTTGCTGGATGGGGTGAGCCAATTAACATTTTTCTGAATAAGTGCGTGTTTGAAATGAAAGTCCAATCCGCATCCTTCATTAAAAGGGATGAACGACATCTTGAAAATGTTTCTACGTCCTGTAACTGAAATGGACTCAACAGAGAGTACAGTATTCCAATCACAGCTTCTTAGTTAGGGGCAACTATATGAATTATACAGTCTTGGAGTGTGCTCATTGCTGTTGCAGTACTGTAATAAATGTTAATGAATCCAAAAGTCACAAAACCGAATTTAATCAACCAGACCCAGTAGTTTCAACCCCAACATAGATATACGGTAAAGGGCTTGCAGAAGGGATCGATTGTTCTCAGTGGCCTTTTATCCTTATGATCGAGGGAATCCATCTTTGTCCAGTCTTTAGTTTTAAGAGGTTTAAAGAGTTGGCCAGTAGACCAACACACACACTCATGCAGGGGCCCACCTTCACCCCTGGGTGAAGAAGGTGAGAAGACCACTGATGTGATGCTGGGTCTGTTTTCTATAATGTTGCTTTTTATCCTCTTGATGATTAATACACATCTCAACATGTCATAAATTCATCATACATAGGGCATAATTTTAGTAACGTAGAGTAATATTTACTGTTCTCATTAAACAAAGGATTCAGTAATGAGCATTTAATCAATACACCAAAATAATTACCTCAGGGGTTTTTATGCCCCACAAAATATGAGTTATAGAGATAATGCTGTAGTTTGTTTTATTGTTTGTTTGTTGTTTTGTTGTTGTTTATTAAACAACATTAACTTAACATGACCATAATTTCTTAATTCATTCATAAAAAAAAGATCTGTAGACTCTGTAGACTCGCTTTTATTCATAATTTATTTCTGGTTTCCCCAGAGTCTATACAGTATGTTCCAGACAATGGTGATAAGAATCCCCCCCCAAAAAAGTTACACCTATAAAACATATTTAATGCTGGGACTGCAATGTTTGTAGATGAGAAAATTCCTATAGGCTTTGAAGAAGAAAAATACAATCGTGCACTAAACTGCAAGGACATGAGCACATGATTTATTTCTGCAGTGCCAAGTGTTTCCTTTACTCGCGGAAAGAGCCTACTGGATGCGACAGCGCCTCTTTCCACAGTCGCAGCATCTATTCTGTTCTGTCCCTTCTCCGGCCCTTCTCCTCGCTCCTAAAGGGGCCTGGACCTCAGAAGCACATTAGTCCTGAGATATAAACGTCACTTGCTACTGTGCTTTCAACCCAACTGAATGCCACTGTAATGCCTGTGTTGGTGAGCGATGCATCACCGTTGGCTTTTTTTATTTTTGTACTGAG
The DNA here is from genome assembly GCA_903064625.1 of Mallotus villosus. Lineage (NCBI taxonomy): Eukaryota > Metazoa > Chordata > Actinopteri > Osmeriformes > Salangidae > Mallotus > Mallotus villosus. The sequence continues at coordinate 185,943 of CAEFZP010000825.1, forward strand.
ATGGTTTTTTAACTCTAGTCTGGATGTAGTCTTTTTATTTATGTGGTGAAATTGTCTACTAATGGTCATGATTTCAGAAATGAATATAGGTTTTTAATAATGCAACACGATAAATGAATAAAGTGAGGCATAACGTAAAGAGCTGCAGAAATAACAGCTCACTTAACCACGAGTCACAGCTCCAGCACTCATCTAATAAACCTCACTAATCTGAAATTTACCTCAGGACGTCGCACGAGTGCTCAACGCGGCTCACCTGCTGGTAGTAGTTCTCGGTTGCACTGAGGTTGTTTTTTCACTGCCTAAAAACAGATCGCATGCCCTCGTTTTATGGTCGAGAGCCCCTCACACGGAGTGACTGTCTGCTGGCTGTCCAGGCCACTCACCCTGCCAGCGACGGGGGTCGGGGGTGGGGCAGCGGGAGGCGCAGTCCGCCTGGCGTGGCGTGGCCTTTTCAGCCGGGCAGGGTGCGGCACGCAGAGAGCCGGTCGCACGGTCCAGGAAAGGTCAGGCGTGTCAGAGCGGATCAGGGTGGCGTCCTACGTTGGGGCTCTGTGGGAGTGTGCTGCCAGTCAGAGGAGAAGCGGAGCAGGCAGGCCAGCGTATCAGCTGGGGCTTCAGGGACGAGGGAGACCACAGAGCTGTCCTCTTCAGTTTGGGTGTTGAGAGCAGCTGTTAATATGAGAGTGGCTGGATGCATGATTTACGATTGCCAGAGCGTAATGAGAGCCAGGCACCAGCTTTTCTCACGCGAGGAGATAATGGGCATTTATTTTTATTGATTGAATCATGTCAAATCAAAGCTACCTGATGACAGGGGTGTGTTTCTAACTGTAAGGATCACTTGCAAAACATTTGAGTTAGTTACAGACCTAAAGGTTGTTGTGCTTTATGTCTATCCTGTCATTGAACTCGATGGAAGATCTTTACAGGCCATGCAGTTTATTCTGTACTGTACAAACAAAAAATACTGTTCAATACCACCATTATGTTTTTGATAGAATGCCATTCTCCTGAGAACACGGTAGCCAACAGAGTACTTCTCAACAGAAGACCAAGCTGCCTCGCTCTGTGTTTCCTCGTGGTCTTCACCTTGTGGTCCTATGCTGTTATTGTAAAGCTCTACAAATAGCACCAGAAAGCATCCTCTGCTCCTCTCTGTCCTTGTTGCGAGGGCTTCTGGTCCAACGTGAGCAGAATACAGCCACAAAACATATGACCCCCAAGACTCAGCAGCTCAAACACAAACCTGCCCCGGGGACACGTTGCTTGCTAGAGAAAAGCAGCAAAGCCCCAAGGGACCTTTTAAAGCGCCATCAGAGAAACTCTGGAATCAGCTTTATTCACGAACAGGAACACACTAAACTTCCTTAAGTTAATGTGGCGCCAAGCAGGGTCAGATGGTGCTGTCTTCAGCTGGAATGACGCTCAGCGCCATTTTCACACTCCACTTCCGAAAGATGGGAGTGTGTGAACAACGTGAGCTCGAAGTCACCTCAGCAGTTAGGGAGGGAGGCTGAGCCAGACAGACTGCTGTGTGGATTCGGTCCTCTTTCCTGATGTACCCAGACTCTCTGTCCTTCTTTTAATTATTGACAGTGCCACTGCAAACTTGGTGAAACGGCAAATCAAAGCTTAACTCCGGCAAATGACTTGGTCATGCAAAGTTACAAGCTGGAAACTGCCGTCTCATTGATTTACTAATGAACACAGCCCTAATTACAGTCGTAACGTCTTTTCGAATGGATTAGCAATCTTTGACTTTGTCAGCCTCTTTCTGTGTATTTGTGTGTACTTCCGTAGTTGCTTCCATTTTCAGCATTGATTATAATTTTTTTTGGTGAGAGTTAAGATTTTGCTTCTGAAAAAGAAGTGGACGACAATATTCCTGTATCAAATCTTGGGTGCCTAAGATTTCTGCATAGTACTGTATATACAAAAACAACGTCAGAGGTGTAAAACAAAAAGCCAGGTATGGAGCCACTGAAGTAAAGTAGAAGCACTCAAAGCACAGTGCTGTGAATCCATTGGTTTTTCGATTCCAGCATTGGTGTGTGTGTGTGTGTTAGTCTCTGTCTGTATGCGTGTCTTCAACCCATGCTACATGCAGTACAGTAATAGCTGCTCTAGCATTTCCCCTTGGACATTTAGAAAAGTATAGATTCACAACCTCTTCATTTCCAGGCCAATCAGAGTAATGAGGCACCTGCAGCAGCAGTAATGGGCCATTATTACTCACCAGGCACACCGATGACATGCTCCGGCCCCACTACCTCCTGAGTAATACCCAACATAATATTGTATTCATTACAGCCAACGCAGATAGGGCTGCAATTACTGTGTGGCCCTTACCGCTCCAAACACTTATCCAGACTTGCAGTATATCTTACCGTCTCCACCACCTGCTTACTACATACTGCAGACCTCTGCTAGGCATCTGTCTGAACATGCAGGGTGAGGATCACACTCAACACAGTGACCTGGACCAGGTCCAAATGCCACTACTGTTCTTTTTTGTTACCACTGTTCTACTCGGTCTCTGGAGTTGTAATATGACAATGTTCTGTCACATAATAATTTCTGTGGTATTCCGAAACTCTATTAAAATATACGTTTTTTGAAGTGGCCGTGGTTGAGGTCAGGACCGCAGGATAGAAAGCCCCGTGTAGAGGTGCACTTTTGGGAAAGAAGGTTCCCCAAAGCTGAACTTGGGAGCCAGTCAGTCCTTTTAGCATAAGGTATGCATGAACTGGGACATATCTCAGCGAAGGGGCGTTAACGTTGTGGAACTCTGTGTTCAGTCAAACAGAAGAGAGCCACAGCAATGGCCCGGTCCAACAGCACCCTGAAACAGCAGCAGGGCTGTTAGCTGTCTTCTGAACACAGATGGACCCAGAGAGGTAAAGTTATCCAGATTTACAGCCCTGGTCGCTCCAGGCAGGCCTGTGGGCCGAGCTCGAGCTCCTCCACATCGTGGATGTTTATTATGTGTGGAGTTGAGTGTGCCCTTGTGAGCCCTCAACTCTCAGGGTGTGGAGATTGCTTTTCATGTGTCATTAATCCAAGCCGTCATTGCTGGCAGGCCTAAACTGTAATCCAGTTGGTTCGATAATAAAGTGTTACCTAGATAGGAGGTGTTACAGCGTCTGTCAGCCACTTGTTCACTGGCTTGACAAAGAAAATGAAAGTGAGTCAACGATGGCGTGATTAAATGTAATTTAAAGGGGGATATGTGCTGCACTAATGACTACGTGATTCAAAAGCGTCTGTATAGATGGAGGGCAGGGTGATTACTCTATGGGTCATCGCCATCCTCGCAATTCTCATGGTTATTATGGGATGTCCCACAGCAGTAGCACCATAAAAATTGCAGTTTACTTAATGTTGCTGAATAAAACGATCGTAGGGTTTTCCAATGTTTGATTTACGATTCTGATGTGTATCTCAGTGTGGCTGTGAAGCACTGCTAGCTAGTCCTTACTTCAGAACTTTTAATCGGTTGTCACTTTGAGGAAGATTAATTTAGTTCTGCGAAGTGTTTTAAGCTAAAAGGAGATTAGAGTTCCAGTTTTATGCCAGAGTTCGATTTGTGACATAACCGAAATGGTGTCCTGACTTGCCTTTCTATTATATTGTTGTGTGCACATTGATTAAAAAGCTGAGCTCTGATTGAGATTACAGTCTTTGGCCAAGAAATTTACATTTGGCGGAAAATAGAAACCTCTGCATGCTTATCAGCCATTCTGCATATTTGATGTTATTTCTTCTAGTGTATGCTACAGTACTCATACTCTACCTCTAAAAGCCACTCTGGGTAATGAAAAGGTTGCAGCGTGCCAAAATAGGCGCACAGCTCCTCTGATGCGGCTGTCAAATATGTGCTGGTCTGGCAAATATGAATCTCCAATAGTCTGATTCAGCTCTTAGACTGTGATTAAAGGGTGGCCCCTGGACCGGATTCCGGACAGGACTTCAGCCGACCGGCTCCAGTCTGAGGCCTCGTCCACGGCTCGTTGCCTGCGTTACGACCTCCCTGAACTGCTGCGGTCGGACAAAACTGCTCCGCGCGAAGACGGGACAGGAACTATCTGTCCAGGTATGTGGTTGTTAGCAGAGTATTTTGTTGAAGAAGCAAAATGAACCGTATTGATGAGGCGTCACATTTTGTCGGCATCAGTGGCTGTATATCAGTAGCTGTGGGACCTTGAAACCCTTCCAGAAGGTCGATCCGATTGGGTCCTTCTCTCCGAGGGATCATTTGATCAGTTATTGTATTGATCCTGGATGTTCTCCACTCAAGGTGTGCCGATGTATTTGTACTTGGCTCGAAGAAAAGTGGAGCTTCGTGGCATAATTGTCAAGTTGAACTCTTTGACTCCAATCTCCCTTTGATCAGGGTGAGATCACTCCTCAGCAGTCTGCTACGGAGAGAGAAGCTGTGAGTGTCTGTCAGCAGGTTGGGATCTACTTAATAAATGCATGTGAAGTGATGGGAGTCAGTCAGCAGGAGTGACTCAGAGACGCCCCTCGTGTTTTCCGGGCGCCTGCTGTGTGGCTGTGGCTTTTACATTCTCAATTACCAGAGGTGCCGTTAACTCTGCTACATCTGCCTACTTACGGAGAAACACATTCGACTTCCTTGTTTACGTCCAACAGGCAGCTTAGTAAAACGAGCTTGTCATATAGTCCTTCATTATACGCAGATGAAAATTGCATGATCAGCTTGTTTTCCCCTCTTTTAACAGGAAACTGCCTCCAGGGTACAGTTAACCAAGCTTAAACAACTGTCACGGAGCAGTCTTTGTTTTTTTTTACTACTGTATAAAGCTATGGCTGTTAAAACATCGTTTTCATCAACCTTTCTGCAATTTATAAATGCAAGATTTGGTCAATAAACTGCTAAGAAGGTTATGTAGACCAGACTGAAAAAAACATAGTTTACCTGAACTGAAACATACTGTTGTGTAATAGGATACAATAAAATAGAAACAGAAGGAGCTGTTGTCCTTGAATAATGATGATTCATACCGGTAGTCTTGAAATGTAACCACACTGTAACTGGGATAGTTCTAGTTTGTTCTACGGCTTTAGAGGATGCCAATAAAATAACTCAACTCATTCACTTCTCAAGTAGGAAGACAAATGATGAATATGAACATGCTAGCAGCCAATCACAGCATCAAGAGAACTGACAGGATAGTTACAGTAGCAACCTCTCTGTTCTAGAGTGTTAATAGTGTTACTCTGCTGTCTACCAGCGTCGCTTCATCTCTTCAGACTGTAATGAGACGACTGGGATTAGGATACAAGCCATTGGCCATTCATCTTCATGTTAATTTACGTTGTCATATTCTCTCTTAATCAGATCATCTTGACTGTTTACCCGCTGAGGTGGAATGGTGTGTCTACGGTGGCTCTAGATTGTGTTCCTCCCATTGATTCGTTTTTCAAATGCTTGACTGTCTCTGTTAAACAGTGTGTACATTTTTGTGCATCAATATACACAACCAGAGGTAGAAACCTTGCTGTTATTACAAAATAGTTTTTAGACCTTGGGAACTCATTGTACTGTATACTGCAAAAAGTGATTACTTCTCTTAAGCTGATTTTAATGAAGCACAGTCAGGCCTCTTTGACAGGTGATGGCAAGGCCTGTCTAGCTTCATTTTAAAAAGTTTTCATCATCACAGCATTGCCTTCCCTCGCAGGCTGGAACGTGCCTTCTTCTTCACTTAGCTGACAGATTGACGGATCAAACAGCGTCAGGGAAAACGGCAGCTCAGACGCTTGGCTGTGTTGTTTCTCAATTGATACCTTTAAGGGCCGAGGAAAGGTCCCTGCCAGGAATAACCAGCACGGGAGTTGATTTATAATAACCACCCGAGGAAAGGTCATCTGTTCTTATTCGGGCCGGGCGCCCTGACAGGTAAGTTATGCTGCGGGGGACCAGCGCTGGGGCTCACAGGGGGGACCCACGCCTCTCTGACACGGATTCAGTGGTCGAGCTAGTGGCCGAGCTCGCGTTTGGCATGTGCCGAGGACAAGTAGAGTCACCTTCACGGAGAACTAATCTTCTCTTCACGGCGGTGGCTCTTCATTGAGAGGTGACTCAGGGCCGGTGTGTAGCGTGTGCCACGCCGCCCCACTGTTTCACACCTCTCAGCTCAGTACTGGCTGGACACAGAGGGGGAAACCTAACCCAGGCTGAGGGTGTTTTTTTTCTCTGTCACGCAATCCTAATCGCAGGGTTGGAAAATCGTGCGAAGTGACGATCGTCCGGGAGCTGCTACGGGTGTCTCCGGGTGGCGAGGAATTATTTTAGGTGCGTTTTGGGTGTGTCTTGGTGTGATGCTCAGGGATGTAGACGTTGATTGATGGATCAGACCAGACAGTGACTGGGTTCCTTGCAGAAGCTTTTGACAGTGCTTTTAGTGGCCCTGGAGACTTTGTGGTTTAATTATGCACAGTACCAACACTTCATCCCTCCGACCTCAACCTCACCGGGAATGTGAAAACAAATGTTCTCTCCCTTCACATCGTCGCTTGGCATATTTGAATTTCTCTCCGTTTGGCTGTGAGAGAGGCTAGAATGATCTCACTGAACAGATTGCTGTCCAGATTGCTTCTCAAACTCCTGTGTTTATAAATAGGAGCTTGTGCGCATTCTGGTTTGATTCTCAAGATCATCTCAGATATTTAATTAGCAGTGCACATAGAATTAAAGGATCAGCAGATACGGCACAAGTAAATGAGTGGCAAACACTCATTTGTTTTCTAGTATTTCCTAGTATGTGCAGTTATAGTGGCAATAGATCTAGGCTTTACTGACTCATTACCTTGCAAACTGTTTCTAAAAACTTCCATTTCCTTCATTTGGCAATACTGTCATTAAAGACTCAGATAGAAGATGCATTTTATCTGCCATTTCCTGTGTTTTGCTGACTAAACACCATATTAAATCCCATTGGGAATGGGAAGGTACAGTGCAGATCAATTCTCGAGCAGGGCCTTACTGTATATCGCTTCATAAATTTGGTCCTGGTACACAGTGTAATAAGTATGGATTGAAAATCCATCCCTAACACTGGAATGGCGCTGGAGAATAGAGTAACATCTTGCAGTATCACAGAGTGGTGGGGTGGAACAAATAGCATTATGTCTCTCTACGGGCCTGCGATGCAGCATATAAACTCCATCATAGAAATCCAATGTCTCTCAATGTAAGCCAGTCCTCCTGAGACTGGTGGTAGGACAGCGAGGTACAGCTGCAAATCCCATTCACAAATCCAGGGATCAACTTTACTTTCAGCTATCTGGAACATTGCACTGAATGATTTACTTTCTACTGCACTCTGAGTTGTTGTGCTGCGTAACTCCCCTGGTGCTGAGGATCTCCGGGGTTCCTTTGGTCGCTGGCGCGCAGGAAATCGTTCTATTGCTGGATGTAGCGACTTGATATATTCCAATTATTCATAAGGGAGAGATTAGTTGTATTTCGTCTCTTAGAAAGCTCGTTCTTCTTCAGGGTGTTTGGTGCAGAATAGGGGTCCTGATCCGAGCAGGTGCGTTGGCTTGTCGAGGCTCCTAGTCTCCTTGTGAAGGGAGGTTTGTTAGTTTCGAGGTGAGAGGTTTGTTGGGAGTTGGGCAGAGAGTTTTTTGAGGTTGTTTCAGGCCTGGAAGCACATTACAGGGTGCCAGAATGACTAATGGGTCTTACCTGAGCCCAATATTGACGACAGAGAAATACACTGGGATTGATTTGACTGCTAATGCCACCAACATAATCCACCCTCCAATAGGACCATGGCGACTGCAGCCTCTTCCAGAAGGTTCCAGAATAAGTATGAACTTCTTGTCTTCCTAACAAAAAGCAATCAACCTTACTTTGACCTATGTTGAAAAACATTGGGTATCTTTCATTATAACATTATAATATTATTTGGGTTTAATGTGATTTTGGATGAAATATGTTCAGTTTGCAGTTTAAGGTAATACGCTTGGCCTTTAAGAATCATATTAAAGGACTACTGTATGAGAAAGATTCTTTGCTTATCTCATTTTCTATTCACACAGAATGCACTCAGCTTCCCTCCCAGTTTAAACAATCCACAAGCATCTCGAAACATACACACATCTCCATATTTGAGCATGTCCATCCGTACAAAGACATGCAACACAATGTCCTTGACTACTCTGCTGTGAATGACGCCCTTAATCAAGAAATCAAAAGAATACCGAATGTGTATCCACCCAGTGTACACAGACACTAGCTGGGAGGATAAAAGTAAGACTATGCTGAGTACAGACTCGGACGAGCAGCTCTACTCTTGAGCCTCACTGGTCTATTTCCTTTGTGTTTTTCCCTTAGAATTTGCACTGCAAGTACAATCACATTCTCATTCAGTCAAATTAGCGAGCTCTTGCAGTTGATGTATAAATAGGTTGGGACTGTGGCAATCAGATTAGGCAACTTGTCCATGGCTAAGGCTTCAAAGGTTCAGCTTTTGTTAATGAAATATGGTTGCTAAAGCTGCCCTGAGTATTTTAGTTTGGAAATGACTCGCCATGTTTGTGCTGCAATTCCCCATGGGTAAGACAAATGATGTATATTCTATTTTAGAAAAGTTTGACCAAATTCTTTATTTCAGTATCAGAGATAAACCGCATTGTTTTGAGATGGAATAAGTTTCCAAGCTTACAGCGAGTCTGCAGGTTTAACTGCAGAGTGCTCTGAGCTGAGAACCTGCTCCAGAGCGACTCTGTGGCCTTTCCATGTAGATGATTGATTCAGGTGCAGCGAACAGGGAAAGGAGGGATCAGGCTTTGGGCTGTGTTCCTTAATCACACGGTATTACCACACAGGAGGCATTTATCACCAAACACCAAAGGCTTCAGACCACAGGGAACACTGGACTTGGGTCTCTTTGCTTCCTCACTATCCATCCAAAAGCGAGTGGAGTCCAACCACATCCATTTATTCTGTGCTACAGAAGGAGGAAAACTACATGAACCAAAGACAATGTCCTGGAAAATTCTAGAGCCCTTCAATTTTTCATCCTTGCAGCAAGGTCGTATTTTGAACAAAATTCAACACCAGCCTAGCCTTTGTTCCTGCAGATAAAACTCAGGTAGCTGTCAAAAAGTTCTGTCAAATTTATCAGAAATCCATTTTGCAAGGTAAAGCCGTAATCACTCATTTATATCAAAGACTCATGGCTCACCGGAACGTTCCTTTTGATAAGCACATTCCTGACAAGTGTGAACTGATTACCAAGCAGCCACTTTAACCAGATGTGATCATTTCAGCAGGGGGTAGAGGGGCCCCCATGGTGGTACATGCCATTGTTTTGGAGGCGAGGCCTCCTGAGGAGCCCCTCCCAAAGCCAGAGACAGCCCAGGCTAATGCTTCCCCCCCTGGGGGCCGTTATCATAATGGACCCCTGAACACAGTGGGACTGTTCCCTCCTCCCCTGTGGAGAAGGACCCGCTAAAAGCCACTTAATGCTGCGGTTCAGTCAGTCATATCAGAGGTGTAAAGTAGTTCATTAGGATATTTATGCATGTTTAGACTTTTGTTTACTTTTAAGTTGGGTCGGGGGGTTTGGAAATGCTTCATCTGTGTAGGTATTGATCAAATGTCACATAAAGGGGGCTGTTGAAGGGGGCTTTTGGTTCCTCTCGGATGAGCATAAAGAACTTCATATTCTCTTGCATGTTCCTAATTCACGATGACAGCCATTTACAGTATCCCGCACCCCAAGATAAGCCCAAAAACGGTTGGCTTAACATTAGGTTGTCACTGAGTGATTCCTCGTCTTATTGGTTTAGAAAGAATGGCCTGGTCGTGGTTCGTCTCCTGCTGAAGTTCGAGCACAGTTCAGGCCTTAAGCAGTATGCACACATATCACTGCATGAAGAAACAACGTGGTAGTTTCACCATTAGTCGAAGACGAGGCCACCGCTTCCACATAACACGGCGTGACGGCTGAGACGCTCCACGCTGGGATGTTAACTCTAAGGAAGCTAAATGTCAACATGGACAGTATGCGAAGGGTGAGGAATATTCGAGGAGACGTGGAGTGCGGGAGCCCCTGCCGTATGGTCGGGCGTGAAAGCCACCCGGGCTCGTCGCCTGCTTCCATGCGGAACACGTTCAGTCCCCGGGGAGTCTTAGTCTGGGATAAAGCACTCTGACATTTACATTGAAATGCACGGTGTCACAAAGTACGGCAACGTACCTGCCCTGGCATCCCTCTCCTCCCCGCTCCCCTGCAGTACAACCCCTCTAATTGTTTAAAAGCACAGGCCCAGAAACCCTTCTCCCCTAGGTCCTTAGCACTGATGCTTGATAAGCTAACGCAAACAGGCACTTGTTTATACAGGGCTTTGATGAATGGCTGTGCATTTTATGTTAAGAAGATAAACAACGTCTAGGGGAGGGTAACTACTGCTGTTTTTAATTAAGGCGCCACACTTGCAATCACAGCAATAAACCTGTCGGCTGCTGTTGTCTAATGAAGGTAGATCAAAGTCAAAGCCATCACGCCAGTCTGAGGTGAGCTTTTCTGTTCCTGCCGGTCTTTGAGTTGGTGTCTGTCAGCTGCGGGGGAAATATATATTGCGGGTGTTTAATGTCACTCCGCATTTGGAGACTTCGGTTCGGTACGGAGGCTGTGTGAAATTCCCCCTCCGCCTGACAGAGTGGCAGATCGTCCAGAAATTTGTATTCATGGCCGCAAATGGAAATGGAATGAGTGAGAGAGGTGTCCTGCGGAGCCGGCCTCTCTTATTGATGTGCGTCGGAGGGAAGAGAGTGACATTTAACTGTGCAAGGATGAGCAGCCTTCCCTGAGCCCCGCCTCTCCGAGCAGCAGGCCGTGTATTCCTCACTGGTCCGTGTGGTCATGACAGGGCTAAGGGGGGGGGGAAGAGGAATGGAGAACTGAGCTAAAGGGAGCCATCCCTACTAGTATCAGCCCCAGCCTTGCCGCAGTCAGAGGAGACAAACAGGAAGATCAATAGTCCCACGCAGGACATCTCACTACAAGGGCCTCCCTCAGCACCTCTGTCTGTCACACCCAGCAAGATGGGAACTGCTGACAAGGGAGGTGTCAGACCATAGTGTTCACAGAGGGAGAGAGAGAGAGAGAGAGAGAGAGACCATAGTGAAGAAACAGAGAGAGGCCAGGGAGATAGAGAGAGAGAGAGAGAGAGGGGAGCAGGTAAAGAGCGTATGTGTTCAGCACCATGGACAGTACCCGAGCGAGTCAGACTCATTCTGCCACTAAACCCCTGTGGTCAGACCGTATGCAAGGCAATAGAAATGTAACAGGGTGTCCGTCTATATTTAGCTAATCTGGGGCGCTGAGGGCATCCATTGTCTATGCTGTGTATTGTTTTCGACAAGTCAGAAGCAAGCAATAAGTCTTTTTTTATATAAAGGAAAACACCACCAAGGGCTTTTGTGGGTAGGTGAAATTACCATAGGTTCGCTACTGAAGTTCTGCTTTGATATCCAACCCAGCCCTGTACGGACATCTGTTCAACATGGTGGGGGAGACTGTCAAGTTCTCCCTCAGTGTTTCCTGAGTGTGAAGAGGACGGGGGAGTCAGTCAGTGAAGGCTGCCAATGGTAATGAAGCCACCACTATAAATGAGCCAGTCATTCATGATTAAGTGGCGTGTCATGCCTGAAGTAATTACCTTAATTAGCTATTGAACAGGTTTCAGGGTTAATGGGACAACAGGTTGGCAGTGAACGTGATTTACCGTTGGAAGTTAATGATTTTATTTTCATCTTCCCCTCATTCCTCGAAATGATTTGATTAACAGGATGGTGGAAACAGATCCCCTTGTTTGTTAATACAAAATCAATTTCACGGCTGACTGGGCTATCTCTGACAGTGTTTTTGTTGGAAGAGCAAGGTCTTTAGTCTGCCCACCAGAGAGACCAGGCCGATGCAGACAGACAGAGGCGGGTGGATGGGTTGGATGGGCAGGGTGGTAAATCACCTCGCGCTGCCTCTGACCCCGCACAGCCTGCCTCTCTTTGTTCCCCAGGCTCTGGTTTCCCTAACCTTTTGTTCAGCCTGCAACTTCACCCCGGCTAAGTTGTTGTGGGAAGTCTCTGCATTCCTGTATGTGTGTTCGGAGAGAGAGGTTTTGTCAGACGAATGAGCGTGTGCTGGTAATTGGGGCCCGGCCGCTGCGGAACTGAGTCGGCCCTGCGAGGAGAGATCAATGCTTTCAAATGTTAGGTTAGAGGGAAGAAAGTTGAAATGGTATTGCCTTGAAATTCTTAGCTACCAGGGCCATCTAATTGGAAAACCTTAGCCTGATATTAAACTGAGGTCGGGAATAGGAACTCTTGTTAACCTCCTTTTTCTATCTCAAGGAAAACACTTTTTTACTGCGAAACGTAATTTGTCCTTGCTTCTACATAGAGGATGACGCCCATAGCAGGGGCAGGGCTATTTTGACCGGCCCTGCAGCTGGTACCATAGCTTGGTTCTCGAATCCCCATGGAGACATTACAACCTTTAATTTGCCTTTCTTTTCTCCATCGGATTGGTTTAGCATATAAATACCCGTGATTAGAATAGTTAAATAGCAACAGTAGCAAGCAGCTGCTGACCATCTGTGTCAAGTACAATTGTAGAGCAAGATGGGTTGAGGAATTCAGATGGCTGTATGGAAACCAGCTGTTTGATCAACTGCATGGTCCGTATTCCTCAGATACAGCACAGTACTGTATTTGCTGACATGCTGTTGGATTTCTGCCTTGAAGAATTGAGGGAAGATTTTATTGCAGTGGCTATTGCTGTTTATCATTTCATTATCCTATTCAGATATAATGGTCCTCTTGATGTTCAAGGTAGGTCACATTGGCTCCCCACAATAGAAATGGGTTTTGTTTATAAGAGCCCTTGTGACCACAGTAGTCATCTCACCTTCTCCTTGTTTGCCCTCAAACATACCTTTTTTAACATTGCTTTGGTGTCATCCGATATTCTGAAGTATAATATGTTTGTCTGGATGGATCCATGGTGATGTCATGTACTTTGATAATAGCTTATCCAGTATCGGTACCTCTAGATGAAAGCCACATGGAGCCGTAAAAGGGGAAAGTTTGTGCTGAACTGCAGAAAGAAGACTTTTCAGTGCCTCTCGGGAGCCGTAACAGCCCTGCCACAGGAAATGAAGTGCCAGTGTATTTTACATCTTCTGTTGGGCTGGTGGTTGGGGTAAAAAAAATAAAAAACGATCCTGTCTTCCTGAGTCAGAGGAGAGATGAAAAAGAGAGGAAGATGGAGGATGGGAATGATTGAACATGGAGGCCCTTAATCCTGGGTTATGGTGTTTGGAAGGCTCTCAGCTACAAGGTGAACTCCATCTCTCATTATCATCTCTGCTGTGGGCTAATAGTTCCAGCTTTAGCCATTGGCTGGTGATGGTGATGCAGAGCTACAGCATTGCTTTATCAATCATCACCAGTGGACCTTCTTTTTCCAACTCTTTTAATACACTGTTCGAAGCTCTCCGCTGTCCCTCCGTAGACATAGCATCTGCTTCTTTTTGCCTTGCTTTTCTGATGTTTTGTTTAAGGTGGAGCATCATTTCTTTGTCAATATACTTGAGGCAGACGGAGACCTGAGCAGACTGCGGTCTGGCAGGGAGTGGGGCTTTCTCTCACGGGAGATGAAAACAGAGTGGATATGTTCCCTTGTCAATCTAAAAGTGTGGAGCTTTGGTTCACAACTGATAAGGACTTTGATGAAGTTGAAACCTGAACATGAACAACAACAATAAAACTATAGCACCATGAGAAGAGCCCCTCTCTTTATGTCTACCTCTCCCTGTCTCTCAGTGGATTCTATGATCATTCTCTCAGCTCTGACAATCTTTTTGTTCATTGAGCAAGTCTTTTTTCCTTCGATTGTCAATGAAAGCTAGCTTCTGTGTGAGGCGAGACAGTCAGAGCCGTATTCGTCTGTCAGGTGCCGTAGGTTCCCTTTAAACCTCTAATCATAGCGAGGCTGTGGGGGATTCTCAAGAGCAGCGGTGTCTGTTCAACTGTAGAACATCCCTCTGAAGCAGGCCTCAGTGGGACGCACAACTTTGTTGATTTGGTTTGTTCCCCTGAATAAAACCAGAAACATGCGCACGGTTACGTGCATTCATATGGCATCTGGATCCTGCGGGATCTCGTTCCTGTGTAGCCCAGCAATCAGTGTTTAAAGGTACGAGACGGTAGGCACTTACAGCGATCCATAAACTCCACTTTTGCCAGTAGTTTGAGTAACATATCCTGAACCTGTGTGTGTAATCCTGGAGGAGAGCGGAGACGTGTGTAACTGGATCTCGGGGCTGATGTGGGAGGCCTGTCAGCGGGCTGAGCGGCCTGTCCGAGGCAGGCCGGCTCCAGGAGACGGGCTGTTCTACAGCAGGGGGCACCGGGAGGAGATCAATCCCAGATAGTATCAGGTGAAGATCCCCCCCCTGGTCACGCGGCTCCTTCACTCAGGCTCTCAGCGGATCCCAGGAGCCGTCCGGCCCCCTGAGATGCCGGGGCCTGATAGCTAAATGCTGGAGAAACAGCAGACGGATACAGGAGAAGCGCCCGAAACGCAAGACTGCGCCCGGACTGCGTCTGTCTGATGATGACGGTCAGAGAACCCGCCTTCACATCCAACCCCGTTTGGATCTCGGCGGACTTACATCACACGCCGCCCGAGCGGGGAGAGAGAGAGAGAGGGAGATCATCTGACGCGCAGGCTTTGAGAAACCCACAGACATGGGAGAGAAGTTCGTCTGACCCTGTCAGACCTCCTGACATACTGTACAGCTTCACTAACAAGCATCAGAAGCTTTCTCTCCAGCTATCTACCCTTTCCTACCTTTTGTGTGCTGTACACAGTCTGCTAAAAGGATCTGGAGTCGACAGTGCTTTCGTGAGATGTTGCGGTCCACTGCTTCCACTCTAATTGTCTGCCTGTGTCATCTGGGTGATAGCGTTGACGGTGTGTGATTTACAGACAAATAAAACGTCTAATTCTGGGATTTGGCCCCAGAACTGCGATAGACTGCCTCAGTCTGGCGGTTTGGTTGCGGTAGGAGCTCGTGGACTAATAGAATGTCGCTGTGCCCATCTGTGGGTCCATCTGGTGTGATAGAAGGGAGGAAGGGATCTAGCAACACCAGCCTGTAAAAGGTTTCAGATCCCGGAACCAGAATTATACACAGGACACGACCTAACAGAACAGAACAAAGCACTGAATTGCTTCCATTAGCATCATTACAGCTCTCGTCATTAAAAGCCAGACCTTGAGAACCGCGACATATTACTGAGATAAAAGGGGCACATAACCAATAGCTATTCTGTATTTAATCCGTTGTCGCTTACTGGTTACCGTGTGTTTCCGCGGAAAAAACGACGGCCGTGTTTGTTGGTCTCTTGAGCTACCTGTATCTTCAGAGAGAAGTGTGTGTGTGTGTGTGTGTGTGTGTGTGTGTGTGTGTGTGTGTGTGTGTGTGTGTGTGTGTGTGTGTGTGTGGTGTGTGT
The DNA here is from genome assembly GCA_903064625.1 of Mallotus villosus. NCBI lineage: Eukaryota > Metazoa > Chordata > Actinopteri > Osmeriformes > Salangidae > Mallotus > Mallotus villosus. Next base: position 201,505 of record CAEFZP010000825.1, read on the forward strand.
GTGTGTGTGTGTGAGAGTGTGTGTGAGTGTGTGTGTGTGTGTGTGTGTGTCATATTATTATTGGTTTTGAAGTGTGCAGCCTCAGGCTACATGCTTGGTTGGATCTAGCTACAGTAGGTGTTCCTGCCAGGCAGGCATGGTACTATTGACAGAGTGTTTGGTGAGAAGCCCCTGCAGTTTGTGAGGTATGACCTTTCCTGTAGTGCGGCGTGATGAGAAGGGGTCGATTGCAGCCATACACATTACATCCATGAAGCTCTGGGCTTCATTTTTCAACTCAGATATCGATCATGTATGGGTTTTGAGGCAGGGTGGTGAAATATAGTAGTACAAGGGTTAGTTTTTTTTATCAGTGAGACCCTACCTCAATCAATAAGGAGCAACATATCCAACATACTAAGTATTACATTTCTCCTATAATAACTTGTAACTGTTATTTTCTTCCTGAAATGGAAAAGATGCTCGTGTGCAGTGGGATTCCTGTCTGACAGGATGCTGTATAACAATAAGAGCTGCCAATTAGAGGTGTTCCTGGAGGCCTGGGGAAAAGGTCACCCCGCCAGTTTCATGTTTTTCTCTCTGTGCCCCTCGCATGGTCTGGAGCACAGGCCCAAAACCAATTTTTATCACAGTGAGGGAAAAGGACAGCAAATGGGAGCTTATTCCGGGGGTGGGAGAAGTTCTCCTGTGACGCTATCGTGGTTGTCATCCTGTCATCCTGTCAGGCTCCGGAGGGATATATTTGTGTAATGAGGTAACGGGGAGCACAAGCAGAGGGGATCTGTCACAGTGGGCTTCTCCTACCTCGCACGACCGCTGTGCCCGGCTGGCGTGGAGACGGCGAAGCGGAGGGTATTCGCTCGGATCGGAACAGACACAAACACACACGAGCACTTTCAACCAAACAGAGAGAGCTGATGTGCATTCGCTGAGGTCTGTATCCGTGTATTCGCGTGTCCATGTGTGGTCTACTTGCATTCGCGTGTGTGTCTGTAAGTATGTAAGGTCCATGCCCTGAGCTGTATGTTGTTGGTACAGTACAGTAGGAGTCCTGTGAGCCGTGGTGTGCTGTGCTGTGGGCCCCTGGCTGTGTGGGCCTGTGAAGATCATCCAGGTCTCCAGAATGGTGCAGTATTATCTCGGGCTCACAGGAGAACAGTGACGTGTCAGACAGCAGCTCTCCCCCTGCCCTGCAGCTGCCTGCCTCACTAACAGACAGCCCACTTCCAGACGCATCCAGACGACCGCAAAGACCACGGTGTTTGTTTACGTTTGACAGTGTTCCATCCGTTAGCCCTCGACACCTACCGTAACGCTGCTGAAGTATGTATGGGCTGGTTTGGATGTTGTCGGGGATGTTTAAATAAGCATGGAAGTGGTGGACACACACTGATCGAGCTGGTCTGTTCTGCTTCCGGGCGCCACGGCAGCCACAGAGCAGCCACAGAGCAGCTGTATTTTACATTCTGCACTGTTAACCAGCCACTGTCAAAATCTCTGGTAAGTGGACTGGACACTTTGGCTTTTCTATTGTATTATCCGTATTCTTATTCACTAGCATTACTCGATACAGTCTGATTCTGCACTACTTGTGAGCATTAGAAACGGGAGGTGACAGCCACAGTTAAGGGAGGACCAAGAATCAAGTCAGAAGTGAAGCCGAAAACGAGGTAAAAAAAAATTGTCTTTGGAAGAACCACAGTCTCACGCATGAAATCCCGAGTGTATAACCTTAAAATAATCGTCACAATTTTCCACGGTGCCGAGGAGATCTTTTGGGGGCAGAGCAGCCGAGTTTTAATGTCAAGGTGAATCACAGCTCCTGCGTTAGACGGGCGGAGGAATGAATGAGCTGGCCCAGATGCTACTCACCACGGCTGAGCATCGGAGCGTATACATCTCAAACTCCTCCAGCAATACAGGCTTTTACTCAAGGTGAAGCCTTATGGAAATTAACGATCCATAAAATACACTTTTATCGACGCCACAGACAGAAAAGAGACTGGATATTTTGCAAATCTTTCACCCAAAGACAGTATATCAATCTAGATGATCATACTTTGGGTTTTGTTTGTGTACTGAGCCATGTTTTTTTTCTCCAACCGTGGGGCTTTTGGAGAGAGCCAGGGCTGCTGAGCGGAGAGACCAGTGGAGTGTGTCCAGGACTGTGGAGCCCAGCCTGGGGTGGGGTCATTTTCCTAGTGGGGGTGGAAGGCTTCCTAGCTGACGGTAATAGGGTCCCTCAGGGTCAACTGAAACTAAAGGGCTCTTTTTCCAGTAGGATAAACTGAGACAACAAAAACAGCAAGTCTGCCTCAGACGATGAGCGGCGATGAGGTACGCTTGGAGACACAAAGGAATCATTTCTATAGCGTAGAGCGCCCCCCAAAACACATACAACTAAGTTTGTTTCACAAACAGAAGTAGCTACGTGAGCAAATATACACAGCATCTCTGCATTAGTTGTAGGGCTGTATTTCAAGGCAGATTTTGTCTGTTTATATCCCTGGCCGCGATGCTATGTGTGTATTGTTTTGCTGCAGAGCTTTGGACGCAAAGCCAGGGAAATCCACCACACTGAGTTCTCCCCAGACCCAATCAGCGCTGGCCCTCTTCGGGCTGTGCTGGGAGTTCATGGCTGCAAGAGCAAATCAGCGATGAGTGTTTGATATCTCCTCAGTGATACAGCAAGGCATAATCCAGTTTGTGCCCCCCAAAAATGAAAATGATAATTCAACTGCGGCCCAATAATCCTCCGAAATAACAAGCTTATGGGATAAACCCTCCATAATTTTATCTTGGATCTTCCATACAGTAGCATTACAATGACATCAAAGCAGGACTGCTAATTCGTGGTTAACAAATCGATAGTCAAGAGAGCAGCATTAACGCTTAATACGTATCAAAGTGGAGCGGAGGGAGAGCTGGGCAGGGCCTGGGCAGGGCCAGCAGAGACAAGCTGGATTGGAGATAGATGCTCTGCTGTGGCGCTCAGCCCATTGTGGTCTTTGGCTTTTGAGCTGCTGGGCACATATTGCGCCCAAATCGTGCCTCAATCCCAATCGGATATTCCGATCAGTTTCCTAGTTGCCAAAAAGGGTTTTGTGAGGGGGGTGGGGGTGTGGGGCATGGTGTTTGGAGCTTAAGGTTTGCCCCTGTTTATGCAAAGATTTGTTTTGACATCGATTCCGTGAAAGACTGCTCCGGAATGTTTTAAAATATAACGAGACAGTCTCACTCCCTGACAAAAAATGCCTGGTGTACTATCTGAAAATAATTTGGTTTCGTTGGAAAAGCAGTGGTGTTTTTTTCACTGTCTGAATGTCAGCGTGTCTACAGATCCCAGTCATCCAAAAGACAAGTTTCAGCACTGGCAGCATGGACTCACTGTGGTAATTATTCAGGGAGGGCTGTGACCCCGCCTCGCTCAAGGACACAGCTCCCTTACTGACAGTGCCACTGTTCTCCACACTGCAGGAGTCTCTGTCCCCTTCCCTTAACATCGCCCGGAGGAACACGGGGAAAACAGGGCGCTGCGCTCTGGCTTTGCTCTCTCCGTTTGAGTTTCCATCTGAACGCTACGTCACTCCACACGAGCAAGGAGGAACGCTCTCCTTGTATGGAATATGGAGGCAGTAAGTTAGGGAGTAAGTTCTACGTTATACTGTAGTACAGTAGACCATCCTTCCTACCCTTGGGCTCCGGGGGGTGCCTGTGTGGAAGTCGAAGGACCCAGGAGATTCAGAGAGGAGTAAGAGGAGAGAATTGAGTGAGATGCCGCATTCAAAGAAATTCCTTTACACGGCCCCTTTGAATCAGTAGCATGCGAAAATCGCTCTCTTCAGGAACTCCAGAGGACGAGGTAGCTGTGGGGAGTGTGTGGAGCGGGGGACGGGGGGAGGACGGGGGGGGGAGGGAGGGAGGGTGTAACGAGCGCGCCTCTGAAACGGTCTCACTTTGCATCAGCGGCGGCACCTCACAGACTCCTAATGCGACGGAGCGGCTGAGCTTGCGAGCCGAGGGCGGAGGAGACGAGAAGAGCCCGGAGGAGATCGATTAGGTGGATGCGCCGCCACGCGAGGAAGCCCTGTCATCCTGGAGCAGCGGTCCTGGGGGGTTGCCAGGGACCCTGACTGCCCCCCCTCCGCCCCCCCCAGCACGCCCCCCACATTACAGCGGCGCACGGCAGGGGTAATAAACGGCCGGGCAGGCGCCAGATGCTGTGCGGCAGGCTGGGCTGCGGAGAGACAAGAGAGATGAGCACTGTGATAGGTCACAGCTATTACCAGGGCCTCGTCAGGCCCTCGGATCCTCTCCTGGAGAGTCGACCTGTACAAATGGGCCAAGTGAATATGTAAACCGTTCCTTGGTGAAGTTGAATGATGGCCTCAGTTGAGTGGAACACAATGGTCAAATCCACTGTGTATTGGTGGTGGTTAACGACAGCCTTGTTCAATGCACGTTGAATTAATCACCTGGCTAGATCCATGCCACATGTTCTTCTTGTGTAGCTTGGTTACCCCTGTCAGATAAAGATCTACAACATTAATTAAGAGCCAATAACATGATGAAGTGCACGGTTATTTACCATTATTGAACTGTGGATTCTGTACAGTCGTACATTGAGGTCGTCTCAGAGTCATAATTATCCCACCGTGAGGTCACACTGTACAGAGACATCATTGGTGGGATTAAAACAGTACGGTGCATTGACTTTATCCAGTATGAACTCAAAAGGATTCGGGGTGGAACTAGCCAGATCCCCCTCCAGGTTCTGGACACACACACCATAATGAGGTAGTTTGTGTCCACAATGATGTAAGCGGACCACTAGCACAGTGAAGGAAGAACAGGGGAGGGGGGGCTGTCTCAGAAAAGGGAAGGTTAAACCGGAACTAAAAGGTTTATTAAAGTAGCCATCAAATATGAATTTCTGTCATTGGAACCAGCCCGCTGGTCTCATTTCCATGCAGGGAGAGCAGAGGGGATTATCTTCATTTCGCCATGATGAGCCTAAATAATTGAGAGAGTAGGCAAAGGCCGCAGGACTGCGAGTCCCCTCAAAGGCAGGCACTGTCACCGATCACCTTGAGACAAGATTTATTTATCTCAATCTGGGGCGGGGCTTCTCTGATTCTGCATTCTGCTCAGTTAGAGAGGAGCAGAGGAGTGGGGGACAGATAAATCACACATCTCGTTACCCACCAGCATGCCACCGCTGCATCCGCAACATCAATAACAGCAACAGGAAAACAAGCCTTTAAAAACCCCTATTGGAGTCATTATCTGTGACACAGTGATCTAACCGGCGTTTTCCCTCGGAGACAGTCCCACGTCCGCCAGCTTCCAAACCCGCTTTCATGTCTCTTTGTAATGTTTGTTTTATACCTGCCTTTCATGTCAGGACACATCAGAGGACTGACTGAGGGAGACATCAGAGTTGTTGTATTGTGTGGATGTTAAAGTCTGCCAAAGCTCTGCATGAATAAAAGAAAGTTAGCAATTATGAAGATACATAGTGCTTTGTGTACTGTACTGTGTATCAGCTCTATATTCCGATGAATGTTCAATCCCATTTGTTATGTAATAATCTCATCTTCAGATCATTTTGGTTTGCAGGCCCATGACGGGGAATGAAATGAAGTCGGTATCGACCTCAACCTTAATATCTCTCCCCACGCATCCCCTCGTAGAGAGTAACCTATATTACCATAGAAAATGTCTGGCTGGTAGATGGAGTCTTGTCAAGTATTTGCCAGTGTTGATGTTGTGATTCTTGGACAAGGATCAATATATATCAGACCCTGGATCCCCTGTGCTGGCTGTGTTTGTGTCCCCTGAACCCTCATGCCCTCACCTGTGCTGGCTGTGTTTGTGTCCCCTGAACCCTCCTGGACCTCACCTGTGCTGGCTGTGTTTGTGTCCCCTAAACCCTCCTGGACCTCACCTGTGCTGGCTGTGTTTGTGTCCCCTGAACCCTCCTGGACCTCACCTGTGCTGGCTGTGTTTGTGCCCCCTGAACCCTCCTGGCCCTCACCTGTGCTGGCTGTGTTTGTGTCCCCTGAACCCTCCTGGCCCTCACCTGTGCTGGCTGTGTTTGTGTCCCCTGAACCCTCCTGGCCCTCACCTGTGCTGGCTGTGTTTGTGTCCCCTGAACCCTCCTGGCCCTCACCTGTGCTGGCTGTGTTTGTGTCCCCTGAACCCTCCTGGCCCTCACCTGTGCTGGCTGTGTTTGTGTCCCCTGAACCCTCCTGGCCCTCACCTGTGCTGGCTGTGTTTGTGTCCCCCTGAACCCTCCTGGACCTCACCTGTGCTGGCTGTGTTTGTGTTCCCTAAACCCTCCTGGCCCTCACCTGTGCTGGCTGTGTTTGTGTCCCCTGAACCCTCCTGGACCTCACCTGTGCTGGCTGTGTTTGTGCCCCCTGAACCCTCCTGGACCTCACCTGTGCTGGCTGTGTTTGTGTCCCCTGAACCCTCCTGGCCCTCACCTGTGCTGGCTGTGTTTGTGTCCCCTGAACCCTCCTGGCCCTCACCTGTGCTGGCTGTGTTTGTGTCCCCTGAACCCTCCTGGACCTCACTGCGGCGTACCCTGTCACAGGGCCAAGAGGTGATTTAGCAGATTTCCTGTTATTTATTTATTTTCGTGTTTTTTTTTACCGTAGCCTGAAGTCAGAGAAAAGCAACAGAGATAACCCTTATTGATCCACATCTATTCTCTTCAGCGAGGTGCGTTTCCAGTGTTGACCATCAGTCTGAATAAGTAACCTGCTCTAAATGTGGTATTTTATCCTTTTACAGTGCACCCTCCCCCCCACATTTCCTATTCATTCAAATGTCATTCGAAGTGGTAATGGCTGTGTGGGTTTTCTCTATCAATTACAAGCTTTAACTTCATAATGATTAATGACATCTTCTAGACTGCGGAAAGAAAGAAAGGAAAGATTTTACATTAACAATCCCTTGAAACCCTGCACACAGTTCCCATACACACACACACACACACTCCTCCTGACCTCACACACACACCTCCTGACCTCATCTGCATGTAATCATGCAAATTCATCTTCATCATTATTATGAATTAATTGAAACAGTTTTCATACTGGATAGTTGCACTGATTCTGAATCCTGTTATAAAGTTAGGAGTGCAATAGACATTTATTCTAAATTAATTAATTATTTGGTAGCATAACACAACAGCATTTGACAGACATTGGAAGGGTTCATGCATGGACATGTGAAATAAGTTGCTATTTGAAGATCTTCCTTGAATGGCTCTTAATAATGTCTAGAACGCTGATGGTAATGAATGAAATTGTCTTGGCGAGTATTGATTCTGAAAGTCTTCATTTCCCCCGCAGCGCCTTGTCCTGCGAGGTAAGGACCCAGACTCGCACTGCATTTAAGTCTCTAGAACATTCCCCGAAAATCAATAATGTTCCATTTACAAAGCAGACAAAGGTGTCTATGGTTAATTTGACCATAAAAACACCATCACAGGTGTAAAAAAAAATCATGTTTACAACTGACAGATTTTCTCTCCCCTAAAGTAATCAACATATTATTGTCCCTGAAGAAAGAAATGATCACATGCTTAGTGTGTGCGTCCACATGTCACGTGTTCATGTGTGTGTGTGCTAATGTGTGTGTGTGCTCCCGTTTGGTCACACACACACCCATCATCCAGGGTTGAAGCAGGGGGCAGTCTGGCAGCTGTGGTGGTGAGGTGTGGTGCTGGCCAGCAGTGCATTGTGGGCCTGCGGCTGGAGGACTTAGCTCAGCCTGGCAGACAGCCTGGCCAGCGCACTGTCTGACGCCTCTCCACAGGGCTGTCTGAGTCACTAGCTAATGTGGTAGGAGTGCCTTCCCTACATGCACTAGCAAAGTAGCTCCGGCCCTCTCTTCCGTAGCTAACTGTCTGGTGATTTATAAGGCTTAAATGCTCCCTCATCAGGACTTTAACCTTCTTAGTTAGCCCAGTGTTTTCACCAAGTCCGTTGGACTACATTTATACTATTTAAATATTCTATCCATGGCTGGGCTTAATAAATAATGCTGACCTGATGATTATGCCTGATGGTCTGGCCGCATCCACAGACGACTTCTTATTCTGCTTGGATTCCACCGCGGCCAAATTGTGGGATAAATCTTTTGAATATTTCATGAAAATGTTTCTTCTTTGGATCCCTCCGCTCATTCACTTAGTCCATCTCCCCTTACGGCCTACCGTGAAGATATAGCATGAGAGGAATGAGATCCTGGCGAACACGTTTATGCTGTGGTTCAGCTGGTCTCCCAGGCCCTGGTTCTATTAGGTAGACTAGTTGTGTTTCATTTGTCTGTTGAACACATTGCATGCTGGTCCCACCAGAGAGGCTCCATCACAGGAAGTGTCCCTCTCTGCTGTTGTATTTTCCTCCTGTGTAGGAAATTACTCCAGGATTATATTGGAAACATATTTAATCATATCTCAGGAGACCCTAGATCAAACGGAGAACCACAATTAGATTATTTTTCTATTTCCTGCCCAAGACACGGCTTTCCGCTTTCCTTAACTAATGTGAATATTTCCCCATCGCATAGGTTATAGAATGTGACTCTTCATCTTCGTAAACACACACACACACACACACACACACACACACACACACTGTAAATGCTACAGATATGCATACTCATGCGTGCGAATATACACACACACAGACATGATATAACTATCAGCTCCTTTGGAAGACCCGGTGAATAATTCATCCAGCTCTATTTCAGGTCCAGATATCATACTGTTGTTTCATTAACCTCCTGATCTGAAGGCAGACAAGGAGTTCACTGTTCTCTAGTCATCCATCTTCTGGGAGTCTGTTCACAAAGCCACAGCATCCCTCCACACTCAACACAGCCACACCACAACCCACACTGTAACACAACCACACCATACGCAGCACTGCAACACAGCCACACCACAACCCACACTGTAACACAACCACACCATACGCAGCACTAAAACACATTCCCTTCATTGCAAAACACAACCACAGCTTCACACAATCTCACCACACCTGATCCTGAAGCCCAACACCACACGGACGGCACCAGGGCTTCTGGAAATTGTACTGTTGCATTTGGCCATCTTATTTTCTTTCATTTTATTAAGGAAGCACTGAAAGCAAAGGCATACATTTGAGGAAACTTTAGATTTTGATTTGCTGTCTGGAAAATACAAAATTAGTTTTTGAGTTTCTGAAATAGGTTTCTTTTTTTGCATGTCAAATCAGCGTCAAACTTGTAAGGGGGTAAAATATGGTCGAAAGAACCAAAACGAATTCCCCTATGGTTTAAAGGAAGATGGGAAACTGAAGTGTATTAGCATGAACCAAATAATGCCAATACAAATATAAATGATAGTTATTTGACTTAATGGGTTAAATCAGAGCAAGAATGGTCAAAGTATGGTCAAAAGGAATACGCATTTAATAACATTGCAAATGAATGAAATCAATTACAAGGCAAACATGTTACAAATGAAGGCTTTAAATCTTACCTACTCTACCGTGATCATTGTAAATCAGAGAGAAAAGCAAGAGTGAGCAAAGAGTAGGACAGTAGGACAGTAGTACAAGGGAGAACTGAGGAGAAGATCTCAGGAGATGAAGAATCCAACGGACAATGCATTACAATTCCCTTTATACACAAGAACAACCAATCAGACCAGATCTTGAATGGGGTGTGAGGGCCATCAAGTTGAGACCGTCCAGCAACTCCAAATTTTAGCATGTGAGAGGTGGGGGCAGGTTTGACACCCAGCCTTACAAACTGTTCTCAGATCTGTTGGTTTGATCAGGATCCAGAAACCGTTTCTCTCTCAGAAAATGTCATGCAGAAACAGTCACTCTAGTTGTATTTTCTTTTATCGAAGACAAAGTATCCCTGCATTGTTAATATGCAGTTTTCACATTATAAAATCCCTTGGTAGTACCTTCCAAGGTAGTCTGACAGTCCCATGCTGCAGAACTGTCTCTCAGCTTGTACCATCATTATCTGTAAGCTTGTGTGAGGGCTTGTGGATGGACATGACTGTCTTAAGCCTCTCTTCCTGGCAGAGCGAGTTCAGTGACCTACCACAGTGATTACCACAGTACGAGAGATGGAGGGATGGAGACAGAGACAGAAAGACAGAGAGAGGAAGGGGGCACATGTGAGAAAAGGGGAGAGATAAAAAGGAGAGAGAGAAAATAAGAGAATGTGTGTACCCGGGCTTACTGCCTGTGCTGTCAGAGAGCTCATTGGGGATTGTCGGAACACACGCCTCTCTCTCTTCTCTCTTTTTTTTCTCTCTCTCTCTCTTTCTCTGTCTGTCCTTCTCAAGTTTTCCTTTTGTCTCAATTCCTCTTCGCTTCTCATTTCCTGTGATATGTGAAGGTATGTCTGCCTTTCACCATGTCTCTTTGTCTCTGTCAGAAACACACACACCCAAACAGACACAAACACAGGCACAAATGCACGCACCCCCACCCCCCCTCTTCTGTCCACATTCTCTAGCCCCTCAGCAGAGCAGGGATTAGCCTTGGTTAAAGCTCTCTCTTTCTCTCCCAGTTCTGGGCTGATCCATGCCACAGGCCAGGCAGGGCCGAGATGGGCTGCTGCTGGACACACACACACACTGCTGCCTGTGCACACACACACACACACACACACATACATACACACACCACAGGAGAGCTTCCTTTCAACACACAGGGGTATATAGAGATAGTTTTACCCACCAGCATAGTTGAGCTTTTGTCCTCTAACATGAATGACGTTGATGAATGGGTGTTGGAGACAGGAGCCCAGATCTTGATTCAGAGGGGTTGGTTTGATTTCAAAAAGGTTCAATTCTAAAGAGCCAAAGATATGCAAATCCTGCAGGTACGAGATCATGGATGGAGAGGGGGAATCATGCACACCCAGTCTGTGTGGGAGCTCTTAGCACTGGGAAATGTGCCGCATCGATATCGCCCAGTTCAGCATAGAAGTCAATACAGCTAAACACAGAGAAGAGTAATTCCATTAGAGATGTGGCTGAAAGGAGTTAATGGGTTTAAGTATTCACGGTTTAACACATTTTTATACTCGCCAGCAGGGGGGATATTACTAGTGAGGTCCAGAGAATACTGTCAACCACACAAGAGGTCTGAAGATGAGGAGGTGGAGGATTGTAAGAAGGATGAAGAAGCAGCATGGTGGACAGGAAGACGGTGGGATGGTTGAAGAAGCAGCCTGGTGGACAGGAAGACGGTGGGATGGTTGAAGAAGCAGCATGGTGGACAGGAAGACGGTGGGATGGTTGAAGAAGCAGCATGGTGGACAGGAAGACGGTGGGATGGTTGAAGAAGCAGCATGGTGGACAGGAAGACGGTGGGATGGTGGAGAAGCAGCCTGGTGGACAGGAAGACGGTGGGATGGTTGAAGAAGCAGCATGGTGGACAGGAAGACTGTGGGATGGTTGAAGAAGCAGCGTGGTGGACAGGAAGACGGTGGGATGGTTGAAGAAGCAGCATGGTGGACAGGAAGACTGTGGGATGGTTGAAGAAGCAGCATGGTGGACAGGAAGACGGTGGGATGGTTGATGAAGCAGCATGGTGGACAGGAAGACGGTGGGATGGTTGAGCCCCAGGGAGGCTGTGAGGAATGTGGGGCTCTCAGAGTCACATACACTCACAGTAACAGGATGTGATGTGTACCATGGTAACCCCAGTGAGCCTGTGGAGTTGTATCTCAACTGACATTATGATTAATTCAGAGATTGTACGAGTGTTTGCCAAGTCTCTTTCTGCCCTTGCCTCTTTAAGGGAGATGTTTGTGAGAAATTAAAAGGAGAATGTAATTAGACAGATTAGTTTTTCATATTGTGGGGGCTAATTTAATTTTGTGCTGTCAAATCAGAATAGCTAATTGGACTCGAATTAACAGAGACTATTTTGAAGAACTGAAAGTGCAAAGGTTTCTGTTTGATACCGAATTACACTTTAAATATCATGTCCCACCTATACTTTTGAAAAGTGCGTGCATGTCCTTAAATAAGATGTTAATGTTAAATTATGAATTGTTCCTGAGGCAGGATGAAACTAATTTCCTACATTCCATAAAAATAAGATCTTATTTCTGAACTGATAAGCTTATGGTGGGTTACCCAAGTTAATTGAGTCAAAAATGAATTTGTTAGTTTGGCTATATGTGCCACATCAACCCTTGTTAGTGTAACAGTTCTCCTTTGGATTTATCCTACAGAAAAACAGAGGGGCGAGGAGGTTGTCCGCAGTGCAGAAATGGGATGTTAGATCTCATTAAAGATAAACAGTAATTCCGATTAGGCTGGAGATAGATTTCGTTTTTTCCAAGTCTGTTTCTCAAGTTGCATCCTGAGTGGACTCTTCCAGAAGTAAACTTTGCATTCAGCGTTCAGGAATTACTTTATTGCCTTTCTAAGTAACAGCTCTCAAGTTTTTCCTTTCATCCCATGCTGATATTTGTCTGTTGTGAAGACATTTTAGTTCATCAGTGGGCTGTAAAGAGTACCGAAAGGATGTTATCACAACGTCTATTTCATCTTTGGACTGTGTTTTACATTACTGTGCCTATTATTGATATCTTTCCTGCGTCAAATTGCTTTTATGCACTTGAAGAGGATAACTACCTCAGACAGCTATGTCTCCATCGCCAGGCACTCTCCATGTTCACCCAGTAAATGTCTCTGCTTACTGTTGTCACCATCCATTAAGTGGTTTCTCATGTCTCAGCCAGTCAGCCTGGCTGTTATGTGAGGCTCTACATAATTACCTTGGCCTTACACAGAACTTCCACTGTCTGACCGCTGGTAGTGGAACAGTGAAACTCTGGGAACTCCTTGAGCGCTCTCTGGATACATTATGACTCATGTTTGAGTCTCTCTAAAGTGACAAAGTCTTGCAAGACTGCTGGTGGCAGTGACATCACGTCTTCCCTCTTTCCTTCCTTCTATGTGTCCTAATACTGTACGTGCCCTCTGAAATTCATAACATGTCCTCCTCATATGAAAATTACCCTCCAAGAACTAAGGGATGAAGTCTCTTTGGGCTGAATGGCAGTTGCCCTTGTTGATATTTGCCAGTAGAAGCACTTTCTGCACACCGCGTCAAGTGCCATCGCTGCAGCTTCCTGACAAGTCAATGAAAGGGGCTCTCGTTCATCTCGTTTCTTCCCAGGTGACACTGACTGTCCCCATTCCGTCACTATCAAAACTCTGAACGACACGCAGAGAAAATCAAAAACGTCCCATTATGCGCTGCCAGGGAGAGAGCAGACCCCATTAGGGAACGATATCTGTTACAAATAATGCATGTCTCTCCGGCGTGGCGTTCGTGTAGCCTTCGGGATCGCACGCCGAGCGAATGTAGCGACCACCTCAGAGACCGTCCAACTCTCTCCTCTTCCCGGTTGCAAACCAAGGACATCCCTGAGTGGAGCAAGGACAGCCCTGCTATGTTCAGCGTTTTTCTCTGCCTCTCAACACCGTGTACGGATCAATTAACTCTTGGGGTAATTTACTGTCGTTGCAGAGAAAGCAGAGTGAGTAAAGAGGTTTTGGCCGCGCCACTTATGCGGCCACTTATCAGAGCGGATGGGTCTTTGCTGTTCTGTGGTAACGGTAGACACTGTGGGCTTCTAGTATTACAGTTCACAAAGTGACCTAATAAAAGAGAGTTCTCATCAGTCTCAATAACCTTACCGCTGGCGCTATCAATGTCATTTTGCATGGCTGCTGAAATTAAGGCCCGCAGGGATGAGGAAAGTCATTACTAAAGGAGTCATCTTTCTTTCAGAGTCTCTGCACAGGGTCTATGGGAGAGCTCTGTCAGTCTGTCCCCCCACAAGTACATGCCCGGACATGCAGAAGCTAGAACCAGTAAATCTGTGAGTTTGAAGTCATCAAAGTAAAGGTCATCAAAATGAGTCTAGGGCATTGTCCAATGGCTTTTAAATGTCTTTCATCCACTTAGGGATCTCCTTCCAGCACACTCAGCAGCTTCCCCTGTCTTAATGCAATTTACCCCCACACATCCCCACCACCCCCCGTACCCCATTTGGGACTTTATTGGACAAGTTTGTGATGTGTAAGCAGATAACAGGTGCACAGCAGTCTCCCGCCAGACTTAGCCCCAAGAACAACTCTGTATCACTCTGCCCAGTGTGACGCTCGACTATGATGTCACTTCCGGCGGCATAAATTTCATCTGCATGGCAGGAGCCTAGGGAAAGAGATGGAATTGTCTTATCTCACTGCACACTGTCATCAATCAACCGAAGCCCATTCAGAGATGTGATGATAGTTGTCTTCTCATATGGGCCTCTTATTGCAACTTCAAATAACACATTCTGCTTTGTGCTGCCCCTTGTCACTTGTGAAAAATGCTCATGGAAATTGATTCACTTTAGGCAGGTAAACTAAATGGTTATGTTAGGATTACGCCCACCTATGCTGCCCCAGCTAATATTCTTGCAGTAGTCAACTAAACTATTTGGCCTATTTGGACATTTCCCAGAAGCAGTTTGTCTGTATCTATGATGTTTCTGTTCAGTTGTGTAGTCCCTAACAGAGGTGCACGATATTGTACAGTCACTATTTCATACAGTGTTTTTCTAATCTATCTTTCTATATCAGTACTTCCCAGCACATTTTTAGACTAGGTAATTTTCTACCTAATTGGGATGAAAAAGCAACTCTGACTTGCATGCGTTTCCATCTATTTATCCTAATGATCCGTTGACTTATATTCAAGACTGTGAAGGCTCAGTCTCATAGTTTCAAGACGCCATTAAGTCCTGATGCATTTATGTATTTTTAATGGAGGAGCTAAATTGCCTTCATCCACATTGTTTTTGTGCAAATGAAAACCTTGAAGGCTATGAATGTCAAGTAGATTGCCAAATGTTCCTTGGCACAGTGTGTCAGATTAGACCAGCATCAGGGTCCTCTGTGATGGCCACCATTCAGAGCTGAGCATTATTCATCGCAGGAAATGGTTTGAATCAACAGAGAAAGATTCTACAGGAGAAAGATTGTCGTAAACTATTATACCAAAACTGCGTGCTGAATGAACAGTTCATATTCACCAGTAGGTTTGAGACAGACATCAGACTTTTTAAACAGCATGGTCAAGTCTTATGTCCGGTGCATGTTATCTGTCTGTCTGGAATTGTATCTTCTTTTGAACATTAAAATGATTATAATCATGGACTAGACCCTGTTACACGGGTGCCGGGTCTTGCTTTTCCTATGACAGGTTTACCTCATTATTCATTAGTCACAGAGAACTAGAGAACACCAGCTGGATTCAACCCATCCGTCAGGAGAGCAGACACACATTTCTCACTTTGACGGTATCATAGCAACACAGTTTCTATATCTTTTGTCTAACTGTAGTGTTTCTCAGTTAAAGACATGTTTGCCTCCAGACTTGATCCACTAGATCGTGACATAAACGTAAACAGTGAGTCACAGTACTTTGATGGTACAGCAGAAAGTATTGGGTTGATTACAGATTTCAACACAAACACAAATGACAAATAATGCATGTGAGAAGTCAAATTATACTCACATCAAAACACTGAGTGTTCTACTGATTGCTTGAGGCATGATTTTATCTTCTCCTGAGTTTGTTGTCAGGTTAGCGTTCATAAAAGCGAAGTGTTGTGATGTTAGTGTTGTGATATAGTGTCTGAAAATGAATTTGTCATGCACAGAGTTGAAGTTCAAATGGAATCCTATACTGTCTGTTTCAGCAACCGAGTTACCAATTCAATTCAATATTTATTTGTCATTGTCATGGAAGACAATGAAATTCAGTACCAAACCTCCTTAGTAAGTAAGTAAGTAAGTAAGTAAGACTTTATTTATATAGCACATTTCATACAAGAATTGTAGCTCAAGGTGCTTTACATGAAATCAATAAAAACAATAATACAAGTGATAAAAGTAATAATTAAAATAGCAAATCAATGAAAACAATAATATAACTAATAAAAGTAGTAAAACCCTTCTGAGATAAAATTATTTAAATGCTTCGGTAAAAAGGTAGGTTTTAAGATGTCTTTTAAAAATGTCTAGCATGTTTGCTTCCCTAATATTTATGGGTAATTTGTTCCATAGTTTTGGGGCGTAATTGACAAAGGCCGAATCACCAATCTTCTTATGACTGCTTCTGGTGACCTCTAATAGGCCTGCGTTTGATGATCGCAGTGTTCTAGCTGGTGTGTAGTTTACAAGGGAGTTAGCAATGTAGCTAGGTCCTTGTCCGTGTAGAGCTTTGTATGTGAGGAAAAGGACCTTAAAGTCAATTCTGAAGGTAACAAGGAGCCAGTGTAAAGTAGCTAGAACAGGACTAATGTGTTCTCTCCTTTTAGTTTTGGTTAATAATCTAGCTGCAGAATTTTGAATGAGCTGTAGTCTTTCAGTGGTCTTCTTGGGAAGACCAGTGAAAAGTGCGTTACAGTAGTCCAGCCGGCTGGATATAAAAGCATGAATTAACTTCTCTGCATCATTTTGCTTTATGAATGGTCGTACCTTTGCTATATTCCTCAGGTGAAAGAATGCTGTTTTGGTCACTTTATTAATGTGAGAGTTGAAATTCAAATCTGAGTCCAGTATTACACCGAGACTCGTCACCTCTGGTTTAAGACAGGGGGTTAAGCCTCCTAGATTCTTAGTAAGCATCTCTCTTTTGGATTTGGGGCCACATAGTAGGACTTCGGTTTTGTCTTCATTTAATTTAAGAAAGTTATTCATCCATTTGTTTATTGCCAACAGGCAGTTTGTAATGGAATTGATGGCCGCTGCATCGCTGGGTTCAGTGGATATATATAGTTGTGTGTCATCCGCATAGCTATGGAAATCTATGTTATGTTCTCTAATAATGTCGCCGAGTGGTAACATATAAAGAGAGAAAAGTAATGGACCTAAGCAGCTTCCTTGAGCAACCCCGTAGCAGTTCTCATGTTTCTTGGACCTATGGTCTCCTAAACTAACATAAAACTTCCTTCCTCTGAGTCCCCTAGTTTGGATCTATAGTAACCATGTCTTATAATACAGCCTCATACTGCACAAATGAGCCTAGAGAGACTGAAATTCACCTCAATTATGAAATATATAGAAAGTTTTGTAGCATGAGTAAACATAACCAGAAATTAGTAACTGTTGGTAGGGCTTCCTGACAGTGGTCCTCCACCTGCTTTTAACAAAATAAACTGTAAACTCTTCAGACCACATCTGTCCTTATATACTTCAAGCTCCAATTGATGCAGTAATAAAAGATTGCAGCTTCAGCTAGGTGACACATAGATGTCTAGACTATTGCTTCCTTTTTTTCAGAGGAGGCTGGAAAAAGCTGTATGTAATTGCATTGTTTGGTGTGGCAGTTTGGTTCTGGTCTCGGGGGAACTCTACATCCAAACCGCATCTTGACAGAGAGGAAGATCAAACAGACATGGTGCAGTACAAGAGGCCGTTTAAGAAATCATTTCAAAAGTTTTAGTTTTTTTGACATACACAGTGAAAGGAGAGTAGAGGAGGAGGAGTGGGGAGGTGAGAGCAGAGATAACAGAGTAAAGCAGAGCAGAGTACAATAACAATAGAGTACAGTAGAGTACAGTAGAGTCCTTATCAAGTGCTCATCAGTGTGTACATTTCACATGTGAATGCGTTTCATGTGTCTATGGAAGCATTTCAAACAGAGTTTACACAGTAGATTCAACCCAATAGATAGTACTTAAACATTGGTAGTTTCATATTGACATTTTGATTTAACCATAATGTCAATAAAAGAGAATATATGTAAAAGTACAGTACCTCTCCGATCATGCAGCATAAACAAGGGTAAAGTAATTGTAGGCGGGGGCTATGGCATTTAAAAGAGCTGTATTTATACACCAAGCTACAGAGCTGCATTAATACTGAAATTATTTATTGGAATTACGCCAACTAATCTTCAGGGGGGCGATTCTTACAGGGCAGGCAGGAAGTGACAGAGTAGGGAGCCAGGAGAGCAACACCATCCTCCCAGCTCATACCCCTCCATCAAGCAGGCTCGTCCTCCTCTCACCCTGTCAGGAAAGACACTCCTTCCTCGGAAGATGGTTTAAAGCCAACAGACACACGTTTGTTTGTCCGATAACGATCTTTACTGACACTTTATTTCTACAAAGTTGTTCTACGAATATGTGCAGTTGTAACCCTGTCAATATTTCCTACAACATCATTTAAGTAAAGTGCAAGATCTAGTTTATTACTAACCTTTATATCATTCTATAAACATTTCAGCAGTTTGGCCGTTGGAGGTTTGGCACTGTTACCGCACTGAGAAAAGTTCCCTCAAATTATTTAGCAGTTGTTCTATGGCGTCTTCCACCAATTATCATGTATGTTTTTGAGCATGATGTGATGTGAACATGAGTGTGGTGGTGTTTGTTAGCTTTGGGATGGGTGTCCTTGCAGGCCCAGAGCTATAGCCTTTTAGCCCCGGGCTGCACCGAGGGCAAATCTGACTCCCGTAATGCCCCGGCTAAGACTTGACATGATCGCTACTCAGATGTGTGGCCTGCATCATAGCAGAGTGAACACAGCAGTAAGACAACAAGAGAAGGGTTCTGCTTGGAGGCCCGATGATGTCAACACAGGACTCTAACGAGGCCACCCTACAAATACAAAGGGATTGGCACCTTGTGTCTCATGATGTAGAAATCCATATTGACATAATACGGTATGTGTTGCTAATTTACTTATTTTTTATAAATAATAATACATCCTTTAATAAGATGGTTCTGTTTTCTGTCCTGACAGAACCGTTCTGCATGAACGAGTTACAGTAAAATGTGAGTTGAAGTAAGCGAGCAAACACAACTATGGATTATTAGGATTCAAAGGCTGTGGTAAGACTTAGAAAATGCATGTTTTCAAGCATTTTCTGTCAAACTAGGCGATATAAATAATGAAAAATACAGTAATTGATCTCCCCTCCTCTACATGCTGTGTGTTGTATCTAATACCCTATCCCAAACCGTCAGCACGGTTGCTTTATTAAGAATTGATTTTTTTCCTCTTCTGAAACAGCTTGCAGTGGATCACATTTTCCCTTCTATTGATTTTAGGTAGAACAAACTGTGATCGCAGGAGAGGCTCGCATGCAGAATGAGACTAAATGTGTTTGTCCCTTTAGAATCAAACCGTGTCTTTGAGTTCTGTCTACTCTTATCTTTTCATCATAACCATCTCAAAGACTTCCTGGGGCCTTTGCAACCACAGGAGCTACCAGAAATAGAGTGGATGAGAGAGTTGCCTGTAGTTAATCATCCAACCCTGCGTGTTAGAGAGAGTAGACATGAAGAAACAGGTGA
This sequence comes from Mallotus villosus, assembly GCA_903064625.1. Classification (NCBI taxonomy): domain Eukaryota; kingdom Metazoa; phylum Chordata; class Actinopteri; order Osmeriformes; family Salangidae; genus Mallotus; species Mallotus villosus. The sequence goes on from CAEFZP010000825.1 coordinate 220,909, forward strand.
TAGGAGTTATAGAGATACAGTAGAAAGAAAGAGGGAGGCGGAGTGGAATGAAGGGAGAGATTGACGAGTGGAATCAGAAGCGTGATTAATCCGACAACCTTTAAAGGAAAGGTTGAGTATCCTAAAGGGAGTCCTGAAGTCTGTTGGACAAGGAGGAGCAGCTCTGAGTGCAGGAAAGGGCAGGAGTCAAGCGAGGTGGACATGTTCAGGCAGAAACATCTCCTCAGGTCTTCCTGGCTGTCAGACACCAATCTAAGGCTGGAATGGTCACCTCTAACTGTGGTTTGTTTTACTGATACATTTGAAATTGTATTTTTAATTGGTCTTCAGATATGGGTTCATTTGATGATGTTGCAACAATAAAGAACTGGTAACAAGATTCTCGAGGATTCCAATTATGTCAGGATCAGTTTAGCATAAGGTAAAGAGAAACAAGAGTTTTAAGTGATGGTAAGATGATTTACCAAATCTCAAAATAATTAGCTGGGCAGCTCAAAGTTCAAATGTTTCGCCATATCAATTCATATTTCACAACTCTAATCAGAGCAAAGGTTGCCTTTGAGTGAAAGGTTTCAGCACTGGGGATTTTTGTGACCCGTGTCACACCACTAGTTGGAATGTGAACATCTGAGCTTCTGAAGTTCGAATGGCTTAGAAGCAATGGTTTGAGCATTTGAGATGAAAAGCTCAGCGTCGCTACATCACAGGCGACTTCCGGAACATTCTAGTGAAGCCCCCTGCGTTCATCCTGTTATGCATTCATGTTCTATTTAGCGCCGACATTAGATGCTATTCCCTCGCTAATTCCATCTGACTGCAATACTGCAATACGCTAATTGCTAACAATCAATCCCATTGTTGCAATGTGTCTGTAAAGTAGGCCTAGACTACTGAGCAGATTGGCTCGAAACTGAAGTGAATTAGTAAACCGAGAATATTGCTTTCACAAAGTCAGACGATTAGGAGTCAGTAGGCCTATAGGTATACCAGCGTACACAGACTTTCTTTACTTCCTGCGAACGATGTTTACCACAACATAGCCTACAGCAAACTTTCTCCAGACTGCACACCATCAGCCCGATCTCCGTTTGTTTGGTTCTCTCCTGTTAAGGAGTTCATCTGAGTCACTAGGCTACCCTCTCTCCGCACTCCTTCCACACTTGAGTGGCCTGACAAGTAAACTCTCTCCCCCACATCGCGAAGATCGTGTGCTGGGACTAAATGCACACTGTCCTTTTTGGTAGCAAGCAATCATGGAGGGGCAGTGGGCTGAAATCATGTCATTGAGGTTAATTACAGGCAATTAAGAACCAGTTGGCTGTTGCGCTGACACTGGGTGAGGATGGATCGTGGTTTACCGTCTGCTCAGAGTGTGGTGCCTGCGTGTTGCATCATGGGACGGATGGGAAGAAGGGGGCGCGTCACTGTCAATCTTTCTGAAGTGCCAGTGGGAGACGACCCGTTTGTCCTTGACACCAAAACTATAGGGTATTTTTTTGAGTTTTTGAGTTGTAAGTGGACTGCTTGTGGTCGTTTAACTCCTCAAGCACATCAGTCACCCCACAATTGTATCGTTTTTAAATTGTATTTTAGAAGACTGGGTCTGACATTTTAAAATCCTACTTATGGGATATCCACAAAGTAACAGTTTGAAGCATGTGTGTGCAGAAAACTGGAAGGTTTTATTCAAGTTACGTCTACAATTCTTGATCAGTCTTCATTCTGTGGCCGGTCATCACGTATTATTTTCCATTTGAATCCCCATGTTCTCCCCTACCCCCTCCATCTCTCCGTAATGACCACTCGTTAATCCATGCTCGAGTGAGCTTGCACTGCTGAGAATGAGATGAGCATTCTGGAGCTGGCTGAGATGGGCAGTAGGCATCCCATCCATTATTGATCGGTGATTAGCAGGCCTCTCAACTTAAACACGCTTCTTGGGCTGGCATGGGTGCCCCAGGAAGGGGTACTTACAAGTTTGTCTTCACCCCTGTCTGCTACTCGGGCAGCCTGCACCATCCAACCCACGCATCCAACAGGTAAAAAAAAGCGTGCAAAATCCTGGCGTTTGCACAGACGATAACAAGCTAGCTATATCCGTAGGAGGAGAAGCTGGAAGCCTGATGATTAGAAGAGGAAGATGGATGGAAACTTGTAGCTACAGCTACCCCCCCCTCCCTCCCTCCCTCCCCCCCCTCCCTTCCTCCCCTCCCTCCCTCCCTAAGGTACATCTGGAGCAGGCGGGGAAGGCTTTCACCTGTCTCCGAGACGTCAAGCGCAGACACTTTGATGCTGATGCGCCGTGACACTGATGGTGCACACGGATGACCTTTGGGTCTGCTGAGCGTGCTCAGACAACACTTGCTGCGTGTGTTTGTGTCCCACAGACAGGCTAATGAGGATGTGTCTGCGGCGGCAGCGGCATCCTGCCCACTGCTGGACCAGCACGTGCCAGCGTACAGATGCTGCCAGCGGGGCTCTAATCACAGCTTGCTGTCCGGCTCTGCCAGCTTACAGTGGAGGGGATGGGGGAGAGAGAGAGGGTGCTGCCTACACTCCCCTGCCCCCTACCATACCACCAGCCTGGCACTAGCACACCAATGATTACGCAGCGGGATTATGCCAGGGTTTAAGTGTGTCTGACGTCTGAGAGTGATCATGACCATGTCGAAATCATATCGCTTTTATTATTCGGTGCCATGGGCTGCGTTATAGCAGATCCGGTGATATTAAATCAAATCAAAATGTATTTGTGTAGTCCTTTTTACATGCAAGCATGTCACAGAGGGCTTCACATACGCCCATAGAACTGCCCCTCAACCTACCTAAACTCTCAAGGAAGACAAGGAAAAACTCCCAGTAAAACTCACTGGAGGAGAAAAAAAAAGCTATGATATGATGCTACATGCTACAACCAGCCAGGCATACACAGACCAGTGATCATTCAGTGTTTGAGTGAGGGAGCGTGTTTGTTTGTGTGAAGTGTGAGAGAGCACAGATTCCTCTAACTGTTTGTATATGTGTGTGTATGTATGTGCTTGTGTGTGTTTGTTTACTGTATAAGAGCGTGAGAGCAGAGCAGCTTTGGAGTCAGTGTGAAATCTCAGCGGTATACCCTTCACTTTATCCGGCCAGTCTGTTCTCTGGGGTCACATCAGAGTGGCGGCCCCATTAAATATTCACTGGCACTCAGACGACATCACCTTGGGGGAGGCCTGGCCGGCCAACACCTGTCCCAGTCCTGGCTCCCAACCCCAGGCTGCTGGGAGGGTTGGCATACCTGTGGTCCTGGAGCTTGGTGGCTCTCCTTTCAACTAGCCTTGCCCAGTGGCGACAGGCAGATGTGGTGTCTATGTGAGCTCTATCAGCTCTCAGAGCAAAACACTGACTAGATTCTTTTAGTCTTCAATCTTTGGAGCAGATATACATGCAAAACAGTACTTTTGGATTATATTTAGTCATTTAGCAGAGGCTCTTATCCAGAGCGACTTACAGTAAGTACAGGGACATTCCCCTGAGGCAAGTAGGGTGAAGTGCCTTTCCCAAGGACAAAAGTCATTTCTGCACGGCCGGGAATCGAACCAACACCTTCTGATTAGTAACCCGATTAATAGCCCGACTCCCCAACCTCTCACCCATCTGATCCCCCAGTACATATATTTAAGTGTGTACTCTGTGTACACCTACAGCTGTTAGATCGAAAACATTCACAGGTTTGGAAAGTTTTCACACCCTCCAAGATGTATTCCCGGGCTGTTTCCAGCCCAGACTAGAGATGTCACCATTCCAACTACAGACCTACAGTAATGTCCTCCCCTTTGAGTGTCCTTAAGTTGGCCCTTCAGAAGACTGATGAATTGTAGCGAAGCTTCCTCGTTTGTCTTCCATGCTCAGCAGCTGTCCTTAGGCTTACAAGGATTGAGGAGATCGTCACTCTCTGGAGGAGAGGCAGTGATGTGTGTAAAAAGAATATATATCATTTAAAAGCAATTCTCAATAGAAGAAATATCTTCCTTAATAGTGTGGCAGGGATTTTTGACCCAGCGATGAGGCAAGCACCTAGTCAACGCCTGTACAGATTATTGATAATGATTGATAACATTCATTTTAATCTTGATGACACTTTCCTAACACCAATTTGTTTCTGACTTTCACACTGGACCTTCGTGTCAAGGTCCCTTGGATAGAAAGCCCTCTTTTAGTCTAGCAATTAGCATTCCACCTTGAAGTCTGACATATAGAGAAGTCACCATCTGCCACGTCAATAGCGAGCTGTGATGAGTCGTTGTGTTCTTAGCTCTCTGACTGTGTTTGTCTCTGGCCCGCAGGAACTTCTACTACATCACCATGCTGCGAGACCCCGTATCCCGCTACCTGAGCGAGTGGAAGCACGTGCAGAGGGGCGCCACCTGGAAGACCTCCCTGCACATGTGCGACGGACGCTCGCCCACCCAGGACGAGCTCCCCACGTGCTACAGCGGCGACGACTGGTCGGGCGTCACCCTGACCGAGTTCATGGACTGCTCCTCCAACCTGGCCAACAACCGTCAGGTGCGCATGCTCGCCGACCTCAGCCTGGTGGGCTGCTACAACCTGTCCTCCATGAACGAGAGCGAGCGCAACCAGATCCTGCTGGGCAGCGCCATGAACAACCTGAAGAACATGGCCTTCTACGGCCTGACGGAGTTCCAACGCAAGACGCAGTACCTGTTTGAGCGGACGTTCAGCCTGCGCTTCATCGCCGCCTTCACGCAGATCAACAGCACGCGCGCCGCCAACGTGGACCTGAGCGAGGGCGTGCGCAGACGCATCGAGGACCTCAACTACCTGGACATGCAGCTGTACGAGTACGCCAAGGACCTTTTCCTGCAGCGCTTCCAGTTCACCCGCCAGCGGGAGCACCAGGAGGAGCGGCTGAAGAGGCGCGAGGAGCGTCGCTGGCTGCGGGAGCAGAGGGAGCAGGGCAGGTCCTGGCTCCCCAGGCGCCGGGGAGACGGTGGCCGGGATGGGATCGGAGGAGGAGGAGGAGGGGGGGACAGGGAGAGGGGTGGCGATGATTTTGCCACCACAACGGAGGACTATACCAGCCAAGTGGCCCGTTGGTGATCTCGCACCACACCCCTGACCACACGAGGAGAGAGAGAAAGGGGCCACAGGGGATAGCACACAGAAACATAACTCTCCATCTCTCTCTCTGTTTTTCTCCCCCTCTCGCTCTTACTCTCTCAGTGTCGATATACTACATCTCTCTCTATCTCTCTCAGCTTCAGTGTGATCCGAGCTCTCTGCTATAGTTTCTTTTGTCGTCATCAAACTGCCAAGTCTGTGGGTCCCACAGCAGCCCTGCCTTGGAGTGCCCTTTGGTGTCTTAAAAGTTCTAAATGGATGATTTTAATGGAATCCTTTATAATGGTTGTTCATGTTGCTTCGTTCCTTCCCTGCTTTGATTATTCATTGTCATGCAGATTGTGACAACTCTTTAAAGACAGACAAAGAAGCCTGAAGAAGACACAACCAAAAGAAGCTGCTTGTAATGTAACAGTTATTTCATTGGGACGCTTAATGTCACATGGGGTGAATATCGATCAATGTTTTTTCTGTTATAACTGGCAGGAATACATGAGTTCATCAGGAAACAGTATTCAAGTGCTGATTGTTGCATGTCATGTGTCCACATTATATTTGACAAATGGTCTGAGGTGAGTTTCAAACAAAGGATAAGAGTCAAAGTATATTTATGAAAATACGTTTGTGGTCATTAATGGGTCATGGGTGGTGTGTAAACTGTTTTTTTTCTGCCACCAAATATTGGTCTGAAAAATCTGATCAGATAAATGTCAATCTTTTTCATTAAAATGATATATGTTCATTTCTTTTGTGCAATATTCTCTATAGAGTTCAGGAACTTGTCATAAGAACTTTTCAACTTTTCCCTTTCCGCTGCTATCTGTGTTTAGAATGTGAAGTCAATCGTAGACTCACAAAAAGAGGATTACCCACTGAAGCAAATCATTCATATTTCCATTCTGCCCTGCCCTACACCTAAACCCAGTCAGCTTTCGCATCACAAGCACCATAACGATAGCGGGAAAAAATGTCCCAACAATTTAAGCCTGATTTCCTAAAGTAGGTCTCTCCAGAAGGTATAGATAAAGAGTCCGTAAATACTATAGGTGATGAAAAAAGGGCGTTGTGTCTGGCTTGCAACCTGACTGTCAATGAGGTGATCAGCATTCGGCCCTGACTCCACCAGCCGTCACACTGGCTGCTCTGACATGTGGAGATCAGGCCAGCAACACAGTGTGCTGGCTGTAGGCACCGGAGCCAGCAGACAGCCACATCAGCAGGCCCACGATCAACACTGAACACAGCAGTACCCCCCCCCCTCCCCCTTGGAAAATACACATCATTACTGTACATGGAAGTATAATGTTTGTTGTGATTGAACGCTATGATGTTTTCATGAATGATTGGCAATAAAATCTGTGGTACACTTTGACTTTATGGATCTCTTATGGAAATGGCTGTACAGTATTTACGTAACCAAGGCATGAAACCGTGGGGACATTTGCTGCTGCGTGACGCCTGTTTTACTCCTAATTGCAGGCACTGGAGGTTTTAATCATACAAAGTGTAATACTGTACGTGTCTCATTGTGTCTGAATCTGACCGAAATCTTTGTTGCCATCTGATATCAACGTTAGGATGTGTGCATGTGTGTGTGGGTGAGTGTGATGCATGAGTGCATGGGATGCGTGTGGTCATCGTTGTTTATTGATAACACTACTGTGTATAATTTCTAATAAAATGACATGGCAGACTCAAGTGGAACCTTTACCTTGCATTGTCAAATCAACTTTTTATATTCAAATATCCCCAGGTGCTAGACTAATCTAATTTCTCTCTTACAAGGTTGCACCTCTCACAAAAACTGACTAATATTCAGCTATTCAAACTCCGCTGACTCTAGAGACAAACACCTGTAAACTATATTTATAGGCATGTGGTGTAAATTAAGTGATGTGACAAAGAATGAAGCTTTGTCTCTTTATGTGAAACTGCCACCCCCCCAAAGCCTGTGACATTACCTGTGTAGTTACAGAGTGATTTAAATTCAATCTCAACTGCCACTCAATAGAAATGCACATCTCTAAAGGACAGCTTGTCTTGTATTTATTTGGCAGTCGTTTTCTGGAAAAAAAGGACTTTGTCCAAAGGAAGAAGTTTGTATTTACCATGAAGGCTAGTGGATTGTGCTCAAAGACAGCTTTGTATTCTGTATGTTCCTGTTACATTTATTGTGATGTATGAAAAGAACCGTCTTGATGCTATTTGACTTGTTCTACTTAATATAAGATTTTCGTGTCAGATCTGCAAAAATGGGAGAATAGTCCTTCAGATATTAGAAATAAATGCATTGAACAAACGCCGCAAATTTCTGACTGGGATTATTGTGCTAGAGCTACACCTACAGGCAGGAATTGAAAATAGTTCAAAAGGAATCTTAACGCACAATCCTCAATAAGCATTGCTGTAGAATTATCATAATGGTGAAAAAACATTTGGAATTTAACTTTGATTAGGTTCTCTATTTACGTCAGCATTCTTCCAATAACTACGAGGCTTTCTAATGTATGAACAAAAAGTGTTCTCATCTCATGTAATTCATCAAAATAAGTAAGGAAATCTTTAGAAAGGTCTGAATTATGATACACACTGTACTGTAGGCAATTGCCCATCAAGTTGACAAGGTACAGATTAGATAAGACTGTATACAATAAAATGACATAAACATCCACCCCCCCCACACGCACACAGTCCTACACATCTATAACCACATCTTAGATGTATGTCTCTTCTTTGAATTTAATTGGACAAAATGCTTTTCAATGTGTATGTAAGTAAATAAGTCAAATGTAGCAGATAAAAATCACAAAGAAAGTAAACAAATAAAACATGACAAACAACTATGCACAGTACTTCTTCAAATGAGTTATCCTGGGGGAATTCCTAAATTTCCTCAGCGATTGATGAATCAATCCAAAGACAATATTGACAGTCCTTGACTGTCCTGAAAGCTGTTGACTTGCCAGATACTTCCGTACGAGAATGCATCCTTGTGATTGGCCTGTATTCAGACCCAGACATGACCGAGCCTGCAGGCCTTACATACAGTTATTTAGTTTTAAGTAGATACCGTACCCACAGGCACACACAAAACAGTTTTTTGTTGTCTGATTGCCAGTTTATTATCTACGTCACACTGCCTACTGACATCCCCTCTTTTCAAGCTCTTGGATAGCTGACACAGGCCAAAAGACTAGGACTACAGCATGTCATTTTCACCCAGATGGTGCAATTCTATTATCCCAGAAGTAAAACAGCAGGAAATGTGTAATGACTTGAAGGAGACAGGACTTTGCTCCAAGGCCATTTTATGCTGCGTGAGCATTTGTAGCTCCAAATATTGCTCATCTTTCATGTCAGCCAAATTAATAGGAAAGATATGACAGATTTTCTTAATGAATTATGAGTGGACTTAGCTGCGTGTATAATGTAAAAGTTGTTAATTGATTCAAATTGAAACAAGGGGTTTTCTCAATTAAGAAATATGGAAGTGCAAAAAACTGCTACTACAAACAGTATTACTTTAACTCAAGTATGTTTATCACAGTAATTACCGGTACATCATTTTACAATCATTATTAATATTGCAAAGAATAAAATAAAATACAAATCTGGAAAGAAACACTATGGGATTTCCCTTTCACAGAGAAATCTACATCTTTGAAGGCAGAAACATTTAGACATTTAGACAAGTCAAACAGTCAGTACATAACAAGGGGTATGAAACAACACCCAATGTAAATACAAGTGCATTTTATTGTAAAGAAGCAAAGCTGAAATTTACTCAAAAAAGATGCTGTTGATGTTTGATTTTCTGATGGATGTCCTGGTGAAACTCGGCCTCCACTGAAGGAGACCTAGCAAGGCCTGCTGGAATTTATCCCCAGCCAGGGTGTACAGAGCCAGGTTAAAGAAGGTGTTGAGGCCTGCCAGGGGCCTGGAGATGATGTAGGCAGCATTGACCCCCCGTTTCCAGCATGCAAGACACATTCTCGGAGTCCAGAGTCCTGGTGTACAACCTTAAGCAGCGTAGGATGTGGTAGGGCATGAAGCACAGAACAAACACCACTAGGATCATCACTGTCAGCTTGCGGGCTCGTACTCGGCCAGACTGGCCGTTGTGAGGCCCTGCTTTCAGCTCCCTGGCAATGCGGATGTAACTCCAGGACACCACCACCAGGGGAAACAGGTAGCCCAGCACTGTGAGCAACCAGCCATACAACCACACAGTCTGTACTGGATCATTACTGGCAAAGTCAAGGCATATTGTCTTGTTGTTCTTCGTTTCGACAGTGACCATGGCGAGCATGGGAGAGATCTCCGCCAGAGAGACGAGCCAGACGGCCAGGCAGGCGAGAATGCCAGAAATTTGCACACGATCTCGTGCATGACCCACTCGCCAGAGATGTAGTTGTGAACCAGGAGGGGCATGCTGCTGGCATAGAGGAGGTCAGCTATGGCCAGATTCACCATGATGATGCTACTGCTCTTCCATGGACGCAACTTCACCAGGTAAATGGTGATTGAGATGATGTTCCCCACAAGTCCCACTACACAGATGATACTGTACATCACAGGCAGGTAGTATTTATTTAACAACTCTTCAACTGAGCAGTTGTTCTTTTCTTGACTCATGGTTGCGTAGAGTGACATGAGTAACACCTAGAAAGACAATTCACAGCTAAACGTAACTCTGTCTTCAGGTGTCATGAGAAATCAGGCCTTATTCATCATGTTTCTGTAGACAACGTGAATGAATTATTGTCATCTATCATAAATCAACCAACAATAAAATGATTGTAAATAAAGTCTTACTTTTCTTTCAAACGTTTCCCTTCACTGACAGCAAATGTAGTTCTGTGTAAGTATTCTTACCTTAAACTGCAGAGCTGCTCCTTGGTGCTTCTCCTCTGTATTCGTATCTTCTGGATACTAGTTTGTTTTCTCAGCAGGAACCAGAGTAAAGAGCATCTCAGACCCTCCCACCAGCATCAAGTACGAACACCCAGGAAGGACAGCAAAAATGTACTAAACAATTTGTAATTCAAAATGTATTATTTAGAGAAACGTTTTTCCTATTGGAGTCATTTGTAAAAGAAAATATTCCTGGAAATATTTTCAGACGAAGAAGATACAGTTAGAGTTAAGAGTGACGTTTTCAAGACTGCACTCCAAAAGGTGTGTTTGTTGTGTGTCAAATTAGTATATAATATGCCGTATTCTTTGAACCCAATATAGCCTAAATGTAGTCTATGAAATAGAATACTTCTCATTGTTTATGTTTCTTATCAGCACTTCCCGTAGGTCACCATACTATAAAAACATTTCTCACTAGTTCCTGGTTGAAGTCTCCAACAGTAGGACGACTGTTGCCGTTACTGTTTAACTGATGACTCCACATATAAACACTTTATGTCTCAACATTTCCTCATCGTCATGAGAACAATTGTATTGTCGCATGCTGTGTACCACCCCTGCCACCGTTCAGTGAAATAAATACCAGAGCTGAACATATTTTAATGTAAAATAATTATGCACAATGGCTTTAAATTTCACTCAATTCAACTCAACTTTGTTTCTCTTGTTGGTTAGTTGTAACTGATTTATCTTCTTGTACTCGCTTTGAATAACATATTAATATTGCTTGCTTTACTACAGGTACACTCTTGCACTTTTGAGGTTCATGTTGTTTAATTGTAACTTGTTTAACTACATGCTCTCATGTTTCTTCCCATTGGCACTTATTTGCTTTTCACAATGTATGCTTCATGTTTTGGCTACCCACAATGTTTTTGGGGCTATCTCGTTGTTTATGATCATTGACCTATGCACTTTTGTAAAGCTCTCTCTTGGAAGTCGCTTTGGATAAAAGCATCTGCTAAATAAATACATAAATGTAAATGTAAAATACTTTGTACAGTCAGTGAATATGAGTGGTTCTTTAATTTATTTTAAGGAAAGTCTGACATCTAGTGGTCATATAATGGCCTTCTCACATTTTTGTGAAAAAAAGGGAACAGTTAAATCACATACACTTTGAGGATTTCAGCTTTTCAACACACCGTTGGGCAAAGTTTTTAACAAACTGAATTAAGGTATTTACAGAACTTCACTGCCTGTAATAATAATAGTAATAATAACATAACATTATTGAACTAACCATATAGTATGTCTACTGACAAATCTCTGTAATAAATCTGAATTGTAGTGTCATTCAAGAAGGTTATCTTATACCAAAAATATTTACGACATCTGCAGTGTTGAAATATACATGCTATGGAACTCCCCTTTGCTAGTGTGAAACTATGCAACCTCGAACAAGACATTCACATTCATATTAGTTTCAGTCTGGTGTTGTGAATCAGGTGACTTTGAAAAACCCTGACTTGAAGCACCCTGATTTTAAACGCTATTCCTTCGGAGCATGACGACTTTCAGCTTATTTTACTACCACTAGATGGCATCTAACCAATTCTCAAAAACAAAATGTCCACAATGTGATTTAAAAAAAAATCCTTAACCTTATTTTAGATTTCATGTAGTTAGCGTGAGTTTCCAAGGCAACTAAAGCGAAAATTCAATCAAAGGCTATAGGCTCGGTGTCAATCACAGCATTATTACTGTCGAAGAGAGAGCTTGAAGGTTGCTGCAGGCCTGCAGCACACAGCCTGTCCTATAGTCTCCACACAGCAAGTCACATGGGGACAATAATGTGATGATAATGTATATTCATGAACTGTGTGCAGGGACTTGTGGTACCAGAAGATTTTGTTACAATAACAAGCATGTTTTGAACATATCTCACACAAAATATAGCCTACTATGAATCGTCCAACAAGATTGAAGAGAGTAGATTAACATTCACTGCAAGATGGTATTTTACATGAGTTTGAGGAAACGACTACAAGGTCAAAGGGGAACTGGTAGACGAATGTTTTTTGAGTTCCATATCTGAGTCTGTTTGACAGTGACATTTCTTCAGTCTTGATGGGAGCAATGTGGTGACCTTTCCTTACTGCTCTTGATGTCCATGACACTCAAGGGCGTGTCAGTGTGACAAGATCAAAGGCTGGACCACTCCTATACTCTTTTATGCTATGTGAAGGCCAAACATGATTAATATGACAGTTTAATCAAAGCAAGACCCCATTGTAGTCATGACACTGGTAAAGCCATTTGATAGGCCTAATAGTTCATATTTATTTTAGCACGTCTTTTAATCTTTTTTTTTATATGTCAAAATTAAGAATTCTACTGTACCCAGTGACAGAATCAAAGAGGAAATCACATTATATTGGGAATATTTGATTATGACAGACAGTTATTTCATTTAGTAAACACTGTGTATTTATATAGAGAGCACATGGCAACAGCAACTGCGAAATAGAGGCCTTCCTCATACATTTCCATCAGGCCATGTTCCCTTCAGTACTGCTGTCATCTGTCACTGAGGCCTTCTGCTTCTCTGCCCTACTACCGCTGCATGGTGCGTGTGGGAGGTTGCCCTGGTGTGGACAGATAAGTGAAGCTTGGTCAGCAGGCTTTCCCCAACCCAGTCCAGCAGTCTGGCATTCCAGTCTGCTCATCCTTTTTCTGATGCCTATAACAATAACGGCTCATCATTCCACACATACCGCTTTCAATTTAATGGAAAGAATGTGTTTGTCTCTTTAAATACCGTGATCCCATATCTGGCACTCTGTAAAATGACAGGAATAAGTAATAGTTTGGAATTTGGAGGTGGTTCAGAAGAAAGGGGGAAATAATTACAAGAAACATCCATTGACTAAATATCATGTCATGTTCCGTGTTTAAAGGTATTCAGAGACTTGCTGATCATACAATCCCCTTTTTCACAGGAGGAGTTATGATTTTATCGCCTAACTGCAACATTTTTCTTTGTGGGAGTGAACCTTGAAATATTCGGAAATAAAAGAACAACCCCTGGGGATATAGATTCGGTGGTGGAAAAAAACATATTACATTCAGTACTAATAAATGTTATTAACAAAGATTAACATAAATATTTCCATTATCTATCTGGTTATTAAATATAGAGCTATTTCTATTGTTTAAGTCAAATTAATATGGCAATTTAAGGTATAGGCCTACCTAGTTTGAGATTTTGGGTGCTATTAATAATAATCTAATAATTATACTCCATACACAGAGTGGAAACTCAAATATATACCGAATTCCAAGCAAATCAAATATAAACTGAATGTAGGACTATAAAAAAATTGAAAAACTATAATTTCCCTCACGGTTTCACTGCTGTTCCCTTGGTAACAAGCAAACCCTTGCCCTTCTAGAGCCACCTGACATTCGTTTGGAACGTACCATGTTCATTCATGGGGTGATCTGTGTAGATTTCCATTTGTTTATAATCTTCCGTTTACCAAAATAGCACACATTTTACAACTAACATGAAGTCTCTTAGATGTATTCATATATTATTTATATTTCCTTCGACAAACGTTGTCTTCAGATGTTTGTACGCACACTGATAGACATTGTAGTTACCCTTTCAATAAATCTGCTGGCTGTCGTACAGGGAGCTGTCAAATGCTTGTTGCTCCAATCTGTGCAACAAAGTGTCGAAAAAGAACCCGACACTCGGATATACTCGTCTAAAACATAGTTTCCTGTAAAAGTGAGAACCCAATGTGTTATCGAGTATAATTATTTCGGCTTCACTCCATAGCTATCTTGTTTTTTCTCCCAATTCGGTGGCGCTGAAGTCTGCACTGTCTGCGCGAATGGTAGGCTGGCGCTGGAGTCTGGAGAGAGATTCTTCATAACGATGAGGTAAAGCCAAGGTAAGCAGGTGAAAATGCTGTGTGAGCGACTTAACTAGCTAGCTAGCAGTAGCTAGCGAATTTGACGTGGCATAAAGATATAAACCGTCTAAGGACGCTTCTAATGTTAGATCATTCTTTGAACATTTAGCACAGAAATCACGTGTCAACTAGCTACTGAGATATGGGTCGGGACGTCCACCAAAGTAATGCTAGCTGGACTAATGTAAGCTAGCTAGCACGAAAAGCAACTAGAACAGGAATATACCTAGCAACCCATCTAGCCAGTCGTCGCTACTAGCTAGCTGCTGTAGCTAGCGAGGAAGTCGTACATGACCAGAAATACCGTCTCTGAAATGACTTTCTTAGGCAAGCTAAAACATTAAAAAAGTAGTGTACATGCTAGCCAGACTAGATGTTGAATTTAGACTTCACGTGTTCTTGACTTGACGTAAATCCTTTCCTTAACCATTAAGCTACTTATATTTTTATGACATTTGATAGTCATCAACCCCACTGGACATTGACATGTCGTATTAATTTTGTAGTAGAGTCCACCGTTAATAATCATGTTATTGATAGGGGATAGAACAGCCAGACAAGGTCATATATTTATCGAAAGGGTTCATGCAGTCTTCAGCCTTAGATAACATCGATACAAAGTGTCGGCTAACGTTGTAACTTTCTTCTTAACCAGTCAGATTATGAAGATTCATATTTAACATTGAGACAAGGTTTGCCCTTGATACCATCATTGATTTAAATCTAGCAATGTTGAAGCAATGTTGTGAAATGTGTGGTCTTATTGTATGTTACGGCAATCCTAAATGCTATCTATTCTATGCTGTAATAAATGCATGTGTTTGTTTTTTACTTAATGTTCTGCAGGCTTAACATTTTTGGAGAAGTAATTACAGTAATAGGCTATAGTAATGATAGAGGACGTTTGTAATGATACATTGATAATAGTAGTCCATTAAGATATGTGAAGCAGGCAGATTTCAGTTAACTTTCTCAACGTAAGTACATATTTGATTTTGCTAGGCTGTCACTCTGGCCTGCACAGCCAGTTTGTATGCTGCAAATGTGTTTCTGATTTGCTATTGGCCAGAG
Source organism: Mallotus villosus (assembly GCA_903064625.1). Classification (NCBI taxonomy): domain Eukaryota; kingdom Metazoa; phylum Chordata; class Actinopteri; order Osmeriformes; family Salangidae; genus Mallotus; species Mallotus villosus. The sequence goes on from CAEFZP010000825.1 coordinate 235,947, forward strand.
CTTTCTGGGAGGGCCTTCCTGGAGGCGGAGGGGCCGGCAGGAAGGGGGTGGCTGGAAATGTTTCAGCCAGAGTTAAGCAGACATTCTTTTTCCTCTACTGTCGTGGAAAGAAAATAAATTGTCTAGGCATGGCCTCTTAGAAAACAGATTATCAAAGGGAATGACAACTACGCACATGGTGATTATCAAGACAGAAAGTCATTTGGAAAAGTCTGATTACTAACCTAGACTCTGTGGACGAGGTTAGCCAAAAGTGATTCATAACTGCGTGAGGTAAGGCTTGTTTCCTTGCTGTGTTTCCTGACTTGCTCCCTGAAGGAATTTGCTGCATTATGCTGCATACCATGCGGTGAGACTGAGAGGGAGAGATAGGAGACTTGACTTGTGTGTTGATAAAATCTAGCCCACTCCCTATGATAACTCTACGTGTACAGTTACCGCTAACTCTTATTTGCTTTCCACTGGTTGGCTGGTTCTTGTCTAATGTGCTAATGTAGTCTAGTGTGGAGAGTTTACCTCACTCATCCTGCCAGGAAAGAACAAGGTACTCCCTTTATGCCTGCTCTGCAACTTCCTGTGGCGTTTCAGCACTTACCCGGTCTGTCTGTCCCGTGTCTGACTCCCTCCCCAGTGTGTGTTTGCACAAGCTTCGGAGGAGTGTTTCCCTCGTACCCGGAGCTCTGGCGGACCGAGGGTCAACACACAATGATTTATTCTCTGAGGCACCAGGTGTTACCTTGTCGTCATCATGACCAACGAAAACAACGCTGTGGGGGGAAATATCTGGCAGAGGGGCGACAAACCGGGGAAAGTTCACATATAGCACTTTTACTGCGCTAACATAATTTCACGAGATACAACTTTTAAGTCGACAACTTTCTTTTAGTCTAAATAAGTCAAAGGAGGCTTAATATTAAGAATTATCATCCCTTATGGATTGGTTATGGGCTCCCTGGAGGCCAGACGGCTGTAGGTTGGCTGATTATCTTGTAGAGCTGTGCACTCTCAGTAACATGAGAGTAATTAAGGTCACCCCAGTTCAGTTTGCCTAATAGCTAAGACCACAGTAGTAGATATATGAAACATGCATGCCTGCTGACTCAGTAAATAGCGGACTGCATTGCTGCTGCAAGCTAGGGTGTCATACCAGTAATAGCCTAGGCGTAACCTTCTCCAAACTATAAGGCTAATGCCTATTAATAGTGCTCAGCATAATATATGTCTATTGTTTCATGATCAGTGTCTATTGGAAGTTATTATTCACCTGTGCCGTTTGATTCGGAAAGATCAAATCATATAAGTATCCTAGCCTATTCATGTTAAAGGCCCAAACATGATCTGTCAAGTAGCTGAAGGTGAACCATGTAGAGAAATGTTCGCCATAAGCAGCCAAAGTCAGAAGCTCTGATTCGCTGACAACCATGCCACAGTGATGCCCCACATTCAGTTAAAAGCCAAACTATTGAGTCTACTGTGAATAAACTATAGAATAATGGACCTGGATACCTATTTTGTTGTTTTTGCAGACTCCACGGTGTAACATAGGTATGCTGTACATCTATAGATACACAGATATTTTTATACAGAAAGGAATACGTGGATATATCACAATTAGCCCATTTACATGCATTATGTCCATGGAGATTAAGATGTACTGTAGGATTGAATGATCCCCATTCCTGTAAGTGTGTGATAGCCTGCCCTACTTTCTTCCTATCTAGAAACACTAAATGACCATTTATAGAATTCATTATTTCAATTAAATGTATCCACTTCAACCTTAGTTTTAAAAGGAAACCTACATTTGAAAAAAGTAGAGATAAGTAGAGATCTCCTTATTTAATAGTGGGACAACGCTTCATTTCATTCTGGTATTTGATTATTGTTGTGTTGTTTATCCACATAGCCTACCTAGCTAACATCAGGCCAACATGGACCCCTGTCCTTAACTGTCACATGTCACCACAACAGATATCTGCGTGATAGCAAGGTTTTGAATCTGGGGTCTGATTTGTGTTTGGACTGCCTCTCTGAGGTCCCCTGCGTCCCAGCTGCTTCGACTCTCCACAAGCATATTTATAATTTTGTCTTATTGGACGTGCCTGCCTCTAAGGCTGTCTGGGGTGATAAATATAGGCTAGGCTAGTGCTGCCGAGCCTAGAGAGCATGGAATTAAAATTTCATAAACCGTAGGCGGAATAGGCTTCAAGGTCAGAGACATTAATCAGTCAAATATGTCTCTCTGATTAGTGCCAAACTGTAGTGTGAACCTGTTGATGACTGGCCTGTCGATTTAGACACAGGCCAATGCCGGGCGATGACATTGTTTCCCTCAGAGGACTTAGGGGGGTTCAGGAACTACAGTATTGTTCCACATTGGTACAGTATTGTGCTCGAGAAGCTCTGTGTTCGAGGGAACTGAACTAATCTGGAGAGGTCACAGGGGTGTTAGAGACACCTCCCTACCTGGCTTCCAGCTGTCATGGCTCATCAACATTATCCCAGAGCCACATGTAGTCTTTCCAATATGAATCATGTTTAAGAGGCTAAGCTAACTACCGGATAAAGCGTCCATACCCTGCAGTTTATTCTTACACTGTGAGCTGTTTCGTTTGCATTATGAATACGGTCTCCTGCTGTTCTCCTGGCGTTATTGATGGATGTGATAATATGGTGCAGGAGCCTAAGTGATATCTCCTACCTTAGCCTGATGGGGAAACTCCCATCTATAACCTAGATCCTGATAATTGGATTTCATTAACTAGGTTATTGTTTTCACTTTCCCTAAATTGGAGAAGCTTTCAGATGGTCCCAAATGAATCGCAACCAGCCTGGCCTAATTGCAAAAGGTCACATTTGACACATCATAGTCGTTTGTAGTAGCTGATGTTCTCCTGGGAGAGGAGGAAATTAGGCTAGGTCCTGCCAGAGAGAGGGGGTGATTATTTGGATGATTGGCATGATTGTCACATTAAAAGAGATGGGTATGTCTGCCTATTAGTTCAAATGTAGGCTTAATGGAGGGTATTTAGGATCCACATTGTTTTATGCCATCGCATTCATCACTGTGATCTTTATGAAGCCAGAATAAATTGGTTTACGAGACCCCCATCACTAGTGAAATTTGATTGGTCAAAGTCGAACAGCTAGTTTTAGACACTGTTGCCATGCTGCACTGAGATGATTGAAGCCACATTAAGAACACGATGAAAGACTAGCACTGTGATGGCTCAGATTAGGCTATCTAATGATATCAACTGTGTCACCAACTGGTTCTTTACTTTTATCTCTGTTGACGACTCCTTTATGTCAGAGTTCACATCCAGGCCTAAATATTTACAGATGTTTGCAATTATTCTAAATGTCCAACATTTTTGGTTAATATTGTTTCGGTGATTCGGTGGATGATCCACTGGTACCACACTTATGAATCAATTTGTGTTTAGAGCTGATCCTAACATATCAATTTTCCATAATTGTGAAGGTGTTTTGTTTTGGCCTTCTGTCCTTATTGTAAGTAAATCCAGCAGGTCTCACTGTGCAGCTGCTTTTCATTCAGCTGGTTTACTTGTTTACTAAAAAGGCTAAGTCGTTGCAGATAAGGGTATTGCGCTCCTGTAAAGAAGTACAGCTGTTCTTAAACACAATCCTTTCTCCTTCTTGTTCCCCCTTTTCAGCTCATCAACAGAAAGTGCCTTTCAGACGACGTCCCCGCCTGGAACCTTCTCTGCGGTCCACATGTGCACGGCCGAGGCCCAGTCCCCTTAAGACCAGGCCTGCGCACTATCAGGGGACAACTCTGCAGCAACTCCTTGGTCTCCTGTTGACTTTCGCACAACAAGCAAGGGATCCAAAAGGAAGAGATTTACTGTGGAGACGTGAAGATCTGCCAGCAAGGACAACACTGACAAATTACTAGAAGTTGGCAAAGTCAATACTAACCAGTCTGCATTGATATTCTATCAAGGAACTCTATTGCCCAGACATCTTATTTATGGGTTCTGTCAGTGGAGGAAAAGCCACTTGAATGTACCACATAGCAAGGCTGTTTCCCTTGCCAGTGGTCTGCCGTTGGTGTAAACTGATTGATGCCTGATTTCTAGCTGATCAATTATCATCTCTGCCTGGCTGAAACTGTGGGGGATCATCTGATGACTTCATGATTTGAGAACTTCTCAAACTCACAAATCAAGCAAACGCAAAAGTTTAGAACCTCTGGCAAGGCGTGGTGAAACTCTGAAATAAAGTCAACCAGTTTTGAAATACCACAAGGGTTTGGACATGGCTTTAAATATGTCTTCGATTAGAGACACAAAATGGCTGACATTGGAAGTGTGTCGTCAGTTTCAGAGAGGAACTTGCTCACGGAGTGATGAGGAATGCAAATTTGCACACCCACCAAAGAGCTGCCAGGTCGAAAATGGGAGAGTTATAGCCTGCTTCGACTCGCTAAAGGTAAGGAATGTTATGGACCATATTTTCTGATAGATTCATGATCTGTTTGCCTCGGTATGCTAAGAAAAAGGCAGGTTTTCTGAGAGGATTTCAATCATGTGTGCTGTGTGATGGCGCTTTTACCAGACTGACAGAGATGATCCCATATAATCATTTGGTGTAATTCAGCATTTAAGCATAAGAGTGGACTCCATCCACAGCAACACATCCACAATGAGATGCTCTTTTGGTTGTACGGATTTAAGGCTGTAGTCTTCTACTAGCTGGGGTTGGGATTGGGATTACTGTGAAAGCGTTCCGCCTTTCACCTCGGTGGCCCTGCCCTGCCTTACCCTGTCTGGGACTGTGGTTGTGACAGGGTTAATCCACACAGAAGCTCTCACTGCCAGCGCAGCACAGTACAGCCCTGCCCCCTGCCCCTCCCCATGGATTATTCTCATGTTGAATTATCTCATCCTCCTTATCTCTTCACTGCTCGGTTTAAACACCGCCCGCCTGACCAAGAGGCCTGGGCCCTGGCCTAGCGGTCAGGACCGCTGCTGTAACAAGCAGCAACAGCAACTCACCCACAAAGAACCCATTCTGCCCCAAGTGCCTCCTCAGCTGGGTGTTGTGTATTTGAGAAAGAATAAAATCCTTTGGCCTGCCTTTGATTTTGCCCATTGACTTTTCACCCCCGAACCATTAATGGAGATGAAGATTGTGTTCCAGGTTTCTCCATTTCCTTGTATTTCTCTGGATGGATAACGAAGACATTTCAGGCCTGAATAGCGCCCCAGTCATTAATCTTAGAGAGTCATACACTGTTGATCTTGCTCCTTCGGAACAGTGGAGGCATTGAGCAGCTCTGTTCTTCCAGGCTTCTGTCTACCTAACATGGCTCTCATGGGTTCCAGAGCCCAGTGAGACTGAGTTAGCCTACTAGCGGGCTGGAGAGACAGTAGTACCTGAGGGAAGCTTCATGCAAATACACGCATGGTTCTTCAACACAGGCCGACTAGCGTGCTTCTGATTTTAGACCGAAGTGTAGGTGGAGGAAGTGACTGTTCATGACTGGGGGGGAGGGGGGGGCACTGGCTATTTTATCTTTTTATATTTGCTCCAAAAAGGCCTGTGTTTGTTTTGAAGTATTGTGGTGGATAACAATAATGCCCTCAGCAAACAGGATTAAAATGCTGCTAGGCTCAGCCCACCCACACACAACACAATTCACAGAATATTGTTAGAATTGTTATGTCGCAGTTTCTCTGTTAAGGAGATTGTAGCCCTATAGCCCTGTAGCCTATTTTACAGTGTATTTTAATTGATTCTGAAGCGCAGCAATAACAGTATGTAAAGCCGCCCATACTGTAGGCTTAGCACACATTACTGTCTAGTTCAGTGTTTCCCATGCTCCGGAAACTATGAGGTACTAGACAAATTGATCAAGCGTAATTTCTTCAGTGGATATATTTGATTGATTTTCTTGTTAGAGCTCAAGAGACGTTATGATTCATGATCAAGATTAGATGGGGCTGACTTGAGTCAACGTGGTTTTGCCACCTTGCGTCTGACGACATGACTCCTTCGGAGAAGCAGAGTGAAGAGAGAGACGCAGCTGTTAGCCGGGAGAAGGGGGATGGGGCAGGATCGGCCTTGAAAACCAACTAAATGCCACAGTCATGTGATGATGTCATGACTCTTCCCGCTGAATGGCTTGTTGTTAAAGACGAGTTCTTGGAGTGCAAGTCTATCTGTTACTGACTTCTGTTTAGCGGTCAGCAGTTTCCCACCCCCGCTCCACTCTGAATTGGAATGTGTTCTGTTTGTAAATCATTCTTTTAGTTGAGAACAGGTAGTTAGAACTGGACGCTGATATAAACATTTATGAATTTAGTTGTTCTCTTTTAATGTGAAACCAAAAGCCTATTCTAGAAGGTACATTTTGTCACTTTTTTGGTTATTTTCACTGGCATGACTTGGAAGAACTTCAGAAAGAATCTTAAGGGATAACTTCTTGGATGTCACAGGTTTCTCTTCTTAATCAGCCGTTCTCCTGACATGCTTCAGCCTGCTTGATATAGTCCATGTGATCCCACTTAGCCCAGTAGCTCATGCATGACAGTAACTACTATCTCATGACTGCCCGCCAATTGACAAAGAGCGCCTGGACGATACAAGCTCACGGGTGTTAGCACACTCCAGTTAGCTTAGCATACTCTTTCCTCCTGTGCCCGTGGGGTTTGACTCACCCTTCGGGCTGCATCATCAGCCCTGAGAAAGGCCTCTCCCTCCCCGACCTACCAGCTTCCTCCTTAGAAACAGGCCGGGGCTCTGAGGATCTCTCGGTCCCAGGGCTCCAAACAAGGCAGGCTGGGAGCTGGCTGGCTGGCTGTCAGTCATGATGTGGCTGAGAGGAGCTGCTTTCGGGGGATGCTCTCCTGGGAGAGTATGGAAGCTGGGTCAAAGGAAGCTTCTAAAGACACTGCAGGGAGAGGAGCAGGACTGGCAGTGCCTAGAGCAAGCCCCTCCTGCATTGAATATACCCCAAAACACTTCCTAAGCTGTGTTTCTGGGCAGAATAGTAGGATTTCACCGAATGTTATTGTTGACGTGTACCGTAAATCCCAATTTGCTGAAACGTAAACCCAGCAGAAAATGTAGCGATCGATACGTGTCAGGCTGTTCAATTGTCCTGATTACATTTACTGTAAAACTGTACGCAAAACACACCACATTAACCACCACATTAACGGCAAAAGCAAGAAACGAGAAGATCAGCCGTGGCAACATGGCACCGCACCCACAGTTTGATTGTCCATTGTGTTCTCATTACGAGCTCTTCCTATAATGAGCAGATGCCGTCTGAAGGCCATGTGACCGACTGTGTGATGTCCCTGGGAGGGTTCTAGAGCCCTCAGCTGACACCCAGAGAGATTCCCTGAGAGCAGGAATATTAATGGGACATCTATCCTATAGTACGTGCAGAGAATGTCTGTCGGCATTGCTCAGCGTGTGACTAAGGCCCTAAGTGAAGAATTCCCATCTCGTCACATTTTGGCTTGAGAGGAGTTCATTTCGCTGTCAGCCTAAACAAACTGACAAGGAGAATGACTCTCGTTTTTTTCTTCACTCGCGGCGAGCGTGAAAAAATGTTTATTCTGCTTGGGGGAACAAAAAGCCAAAAAGCTTATGTCATGCCACAAAGAGAACTCCTGCACTAGCCTCAGAAACACTCGAAATCCCCTCAACCTGCATCCAGAGCTCAGGATGAAATACAGTATGAATTGTTTCCTTTGTGTTTGCGCCGCTCCCCAGGCTTTAGGCCTGTCTTGTCAGTGGCATGGTGTTTAACATTCAGTGTGTGGGTGGGGTGACCAGCTCATGCTGTTATACTGGGATTAGTCTCATTTATTTGCAATGCGACTGCTCTCTGCTACCCAAGATTTATGATAGTGCTGCTGTTACCAGATCCAGTACATCGCAAAAAAGAGGCTCTTCTGTTTCACGAGTTTGAACTTTTAACGCCCTCAGTTTCATGTGCGTTGTGTTGCCTTATTATAGATCAGCCGAGTTTAGCGCTACGAAATCGCCAACCTCTTCCCCTGAAAGATAGCATTTGTTGAACACGGTAGGATTGTGTTGCTACGCTGCATGCTACTGCTGTGCAAACGCACATGTGCCAACCATGCGATATGCTTAAACAAGCATTCAGGAAACTGAAAACGGTGAGAGCATTTACGATCAAATAAAGGTGCAGTCTGCAGGAAGACGGTGATTAGTTTTAAGAGGAGGCTTGCCTACACCATATTCAGAGTGTCCCATGATACTTACTATGCCCCCTATATTAACTAAGCCTAAACACAGACACACAAATATATGTTCCTTCTCCCAAGACAAGGTTCATGCTCTCCAGTCATGCCATTGGTTGTGGTCAGGCAGTGTTAGAGCCAAGGCCACAATGCGGGTGAACCAGGGGCATGCAGTGTCTGACTGGGGAGATTAACTTAACTCCAACACAAGTGCCTCACATTCCATGTCAACACAAGCACGTCTGTGATTGGAGCTGGTATGTCATGTGAAAGTGACAACGAAGCCAAACAAACACAAACTCTCCCCTCTTATGAAGGTCGACCGTAGGCTTCGCCACCAAGAGTTCCCCCTCCCCCTCTCTCCCTTTGCACCTACTTGTGGCTCCTTTTGACGAGCTCGGAAAATCAGAGGCCTCTTGTGTCACCCTGACTCATAGGGCCGAGGAAATGTTCCTCCTATGTTAGTGCCATTTACTGACTGCAGTCTTGTCTGTGTTTTTAAAGCAGAAGGGTTGCTGTGCACCAGAAAGCTCCATTCGCCCCCTTCATGTGTTGAAAAATATGTCAGAGGGCAAAGTGAAATGCCAAGAAAGGCCATCCATTGTTCAGATATAAAAAAGTATTGTATTGTGTTGACTCAATGATTTCCTGTCAGACTATTAACCACCTCTGTGCGGTTCCTCATCGGGCAGACTCATTTCTGTCATTGTCGACGTTATGTTTTCATCATGGCCGTTCCAGACAATAATTCTTAAACGTATGTGGCTGTCATGGCTTTTTTTCATACCGATTTGAGTCGTCCAAACTCTGTAACGAGCTTAGCAGAGCTGAAACTAGTCACATTCCTGGCAAAAGCCATCTTGTTTTAATTTTTTCATATACATATAATCCTCTGGTATCTACCTATCGGTGTACTTGGAACGGGGTTGCATTGTGGAGCAGATGATGGCTGGTGCACCAACACAGCTACTAGCCGTTGTCTCTCCTCTCCTTCGTGTGAGTGGAGCAGATGGTTGTTGTTGTTTCAGGTGTGATTCACATTCCACACTCATCCAGCTTCCTGTGTGCGACATGAAGGCCCCTCCCTCCGCCGGGAGAGCGGGCTGCAGCAGACGAGCGCGCCCAAGGCCAAGCACGGAGGAGTCACCCCGCATGCTCCAAGGCCAAGCTCGGAGGAGACACCCCACGTGCTCCAAGGCCAAGCTCGGAGGAGACACCCCACGTGCTCCAAGGCCAAGCTCGGAGGAGACACCCCGAGTGCTCCAAGGCCAAGCTCGGAGGAGTCACCCCGCATGCTCCAAGGCCAAGCTCGGAGGAGTCACCCCGAGTCCTCCAAGGCCAAGCTCGGAGGAGTCACCCCGAGTGCTCCAAGGCCAAGCTCGGAGGAGACACCCCGAGTCCTCCAAGGCCAAGCTCGGAGGAGACACCTCGCATGCTCCAAGGCCAAGCTCGGAGGGGTCACCCCGAGTCCTCCAAGGCCAAGCTCGGAGGAGTCACCCCGCGTGCTCCAAGCCTGCACAGCACTGAGGCTCAGGAACCCGCCAGAACATCTTCTACATTCATTACTGTTCCCCCTTTTTCATCCAGTCATCCTGTATGGTATGGATTCATGAAGCTCATCGAGTTTCATTCTGGTTGGACAAAGCACCCCCCCCCTCCCCCTCCGGCGTCGAACAAGAGACTGCCTTATTTCTTCATTTCCCTTCTGACGTTAAAGAAGGATGCATTGTGGGAAACAAAGTTCACATGCTCTGCTGTAAAATCACCATACATGGTGTACTTTTGTTAAACGCACGGCTCAGGATGTACTGACGTTGTTTGGTTTGTCGATATGTTGGACCTCGTCCTCAAGCCTGGAGCACACTACACACAGGGTCATGTGCCTGTGTGGGTTTCTCTTCATGCCTGCAGGAGTGGTGCTCACTGTCGTCCTCCCTCCCCCTCCTCCTATAAATCCCTCTCCCCCCTCCTCATCCTACTCCTCCCTCCCCCTCATCTCCCCCCACCCCCGGCGCGGGCTCGGCTTTGGGACGTAGCGTATTGAGTGAGGTGGTGTGAGGGCTGGGTGGGGGCTGAGTGGGGGAGTATGCAGCCTAGCTGCAGGAGCTCACTGCAGATCACATCATCTGATGGAGGAGAGGAGGGGGGGCCTCTCGCTCACACACACACACACTTTTTCTCACATTCTCTTTCGCTCTCACACACGTTCTCTTTTTCTCATACGATCTCTCGCTCTCACACACACACATTATCTCTCTCTCTCTCCCTTCCCTGTTCTGTGGAATTAGCACCCACTGCAGTATGAGTCCAGGCTTAAGGGTTTCAAGCTCGGCTAAAAATATTAGCATATTAATTTCAAACATGTCAGCAGTTGTTCATTTAGCCCATCTGTGGGATTATTCTTTCATAGACAAACACACTGGCTACTTGATTACCCCTGGGAGAATGGGACAAGTAAGCAACTGTCGTGTGTGTGTGTGTGTGGTGTGAGTAGGAAAGGCAATAAACTGCTTTACCGATTCCAAGTCCCGACACCACATTTCAGGACAGTGTCACGGGAAGGAGAATCCTGAGCCACTGGAGCATGTCTGACAGTGATGCAGGATCTCACCGTCAGACCGTGCTGACGCCGCACAGCCTGCAACATTCATGCATCCTCTACCAACTCACTGCACCTCCAACACAACGCTCAGCCTCTGTTACAGTCAAGAACTTGGAGAGGGCAGAGCTCACTGTCTTTCTCTCTCTCTCTCTCTCTCTCTCTCTCTCTCTCTCTCTCTATATATATATATATATATATATATATATATTTATCTCTGTCTGTCTGTCTCTCTTTTTATGTCTCCCTTTCTTTCTCTCTGTCTCTCTCTTTCTCTGTGTCTCCCTTTCTCTCTGGCTCTCTCTCTTCTCTCTCTCTGTCTCTTTCTGTCTCTCTCCCTGTCTCTCACCGCAGCCCTTCTCATGAGGCATTTAACACAGACCGAACAATGATCCTTTCATCCCGCAGCACTATTCACACCTCATCTGGGGCTTACCCATGGAGCGTTACATCAACTCAGACCCCGTTCCAGTGAGCCGGGAGCGTGGTCCGTTCTGACGCCTCGCCCTGCCGGTTTACCCTGGCATGCCTCGCCTGGAATTTGGACCTGGCGTCTGCCCTGACCCCCTTATCACGCTGAGATAAGACGCCATTGTGCGCCAGTCGTGTTCACCTCGACTGCCAGCCACCTTCCTGTCCTGGGCTCAGAGTTCAGGATGTCGCGGTCAGTGAGGACAGCGTGAGGGCAGTGAAAGTCTGCTGCGGTATTATTGGATATGACACGTGTGGACCTCAGACAGAGTGATAACTCAAGCTATGTAAACTGGGGTCAAAGTATCTTGAGAGGAAAGCTCCATTGAGTACGGCTGGGAACTGCTGGGTTTGACCAGCTTATACTTGGCTTAATTTTGCCCCTAGAAAAGTACCGTATAATCGGGAAATCAATTTAGCATATGTTGCTTGCCATAGATTGAGATTATGCCATTGTATTGCCTACAAATCACAATGACTCTATAACGCAGCTATGTATTTGTCCAAAGCGTATAGTGCCTTAGCTGTATCCTCAATAAAGAGCTTGTCAAGAAGTGTGTGTGTGTGTGTCTGTGTGTGTGTGTGTGTGTGTGAACGGAGATCCTGTGCTCAACACAGCTGTGTTTCTATTCTCTGCATCCTCCAATAATACGGCTGCACCATCTCATTTGGCATGAATGGGGGGGCCACACGATTGGCTGGCCCCACTATGACAGCCAGGGCACACTTGCCTGTTTGTGTTTTAGTTAACATCTGTTGGAGCGTCTCTGTGCATCGGATCAATAGTTTGTCTGTGTCTCATTAATTGCTGAAGGCAGTTGCATTGATGTCACATGTGAATTCCGTAAAGGATTTAGGAAAGACAGTGTTTTCTGTCTCTGTAGGAGAACGCCAACTAGATGCCAGATCTAGCTCACAAAGGAAGGGGAGAAGATTGATAGTATATATAGATTTTCTAGCTAGTCTGTGTTTTTAGCCCACTGATTCTCCGTTATTAAATGTCTTCTCTGTGAGCTGAGTGACTAGTTAGCTGTAGCTGATAAGGTCAGTTACACAACAGCTTGTCTTCAACTCTAATCCACAATCCCCACTTTAATATCTGGAACTTTCCAAGAGAATATGCTTGGATAAAGATTAGATCCACGTGGACAGCGAATGAGAATAATTTATATGAGTCTCTTGGGGGAATCTCAGATGAGTTCAGTAAATCTAGGCCTAGTCTGTGTGTCAGAATTGTTGTCTTGCATTATTAAACAAGTTTTTCATTTGAATATGTTAAACACCTACATAGCATAGCAGCCTAATCTCTCATTGATTGGCTGTTTGATTGATGACTACATTAATCCTTTTTCCGTGGTAAAGGATTCCCCAGTGCAATTCAAATGTGTCTATCAGGCACATTATTTTGCAGACTTTACAGTACTTCAGAATTAGCTGGTATACTAGCCAACCTTAAGCTTTAGCCTAGCCTAGTAGCCTGGCTACGTTAGCTCTGAGCTGGACCCACGCATCTACTAAACAGAGCCTGGTAAGGATGCTATCATGCAGACATCTGAATTGTTGTGAATGGACTTTGTAGCCCACTGTTCCCCAACAAAGAGGAGGGGGATGTCAGTGTGTAGAGAGATCCCCTATGTTGGCAAACTCACAGCCCATTTCTGGCCATTCAGCTTTTCCCCTAAGCCTGTTTCAGTAGCTCGTGGTAATCATGGCCGCTTCGCCAGACTTCAGCGGAGGGACGTGGAGATCTCAGTCTCATCATGCTACATCATCGATTGTCATCATTTTATTGGTTCTAGCTCTCAGCGAACCAGTGATCGTGACGGTAGACCCAGTCTGTGTGCTACGGATAGCGTGGATGTCATTCTGACCTCTGAAAAGGATAGATTGTTATAGCGAAAGTGCAGATAATGTTCTGCTTCATACACCCAAGCATAGTGTACACTTCCCATGTGTGCTATTATAAGACTAAAATAAGGATGTGGCCTACTTCCCTCCTCAGTCAATCCTAGTTGACTGTCTTTTCTGAGAAATAATAGCCTCTTGCTCTCTCCTCCGGAAAAACATGAGCTGCTCATCCACCAGCTCTAGGGAGACGTGATCCTGGTCATAATCATGTCGTTAGGGTTACTTTCTCCTCATGATTTTAGAACATGGAACGTTTAGAACATTAGAACATGGAACGTCTCACGCATCACTTTGAAGCAAGGTTTTTAGTGGTTTTAGCTGTTTCACACCCATTCACACCGGACATTCAAAATGGGGACATGTCATATTGACGTCACCACCAAGTCCTGTTGGGAGCCAATGCCCTTCACCAAGGTTTTTCACCTGTGGGGGACTAAATGGACGTAAAATGGGCTTACAAGGCCTTTATGTGTCCTTGCCTTCATGCACAACATCCTTGTCTCTTCATTTGACTGTGTATGGATTCTATTGACCTTGTCTGTCATGATTTTATATGCAGCACTGATGATAGTGGTGTAAATGGATCCTCGGTTCCATATTTGCAAAGTACAATTTGGTCTATTTGAAAAAAAACATCTGCCCTCTGCGCATGTGAATGTAAAACATTAGAGAATGTGGTGAACTCCATAAACATTACAGCCTAGTGGGTCAGCTTACTTTTTTGGGGGGTCCCAAGTATGTCTTTATATTTATTTCTTCTTCTCTCTCACCACAGGGTCGATGTTCTAGAGAAAATTGTAAGTACCTTCATCCACCTTCGCATTTAAAAACCCAGCTAGAGATTAACGGACGGAACAACCTCATCCAGCAGAAAACAGCGGCCGCCATGCTGGCCCAGCAGATGCAGTTCATGATCCCAGGAACCAGCATGCAGCCAGTAGTAAGTTACTCATACTCAGTCGTAAGTAACTTCCAAGTAGCACCTGACACTCACATTTTGACACCAAATTCTTTCGCGGTATTTTTTTCCTTACTCTCGCCCCCCTGCTTTTCCACAGCCTTCTTTTTCTATGAGCCAAGGACTTGGTCAGAGCCCTGGACTTAGCTATGCTCCTTACATGACCCCCATGAGCCACGGGATGGGGCTTGTCTCTGACATGCTTCCCAACAATCCGGTCATCATCCCCGGGAGCCCACCCATCAATATGCAGAGCTCCTCGTCCTCCTCTTCCTCGTCCTCACAGAAGATGCTGCGCACAGACAAACTGGAGGTAGGCCATCCAGATGACTGGAAAGTAGGGGTACCTCACGATTCGATTGGAATCAATTCTTGGGCTCACGAATTGATTGAAAATCTATTCCCGCTTTTTAGCGAATTTAAATTTGTGAATCGATGTGAATCGCTAGAAAACTGAATCGTACACCCCACCCGGAAAGTGTTAAAGCACCTGTTGAGTGAGTTGCCAAGTAGCTCACTGGATAAGTGCCCGTACCATGTAGGCTGAGGCCCTACCGCAGCGTTACCATTAAAGGCTCCAACAATACGCACTACAACAAAAAGGCATCCCCGCTCATTGAGTGTGTAAGTCTCAACCTTCCAGTAACGCCCGCCCCCCTCCTCCCCACGCTCTCTCTCCCCAGGTGTGCAGGGAGTTCCAGCGGGGCAACTGCGCCCGGGGCGAGACGGACTGCCGCTTCGCCCACCCCAGCGACAGCCCCATGATCGACACCAGCGACAACACGGTGACCGTGTGCATGGACTACATCAAGAGCCGCTGCTCTAGGGAGAAGTGCAAGTACTTCCACCCCCCTGCACACTTACAGGCCAAAATCAAAGCTACCCAGCACCAGGTCAACCACACTGCTGTGTCAGCCCAAGCAGCAGCAGCCATGGTAAGGTCCTGGCCTCGAGCCCATCACATCTTTTATACTCTTATAACATAGTGTCTTAGACAACTTGTGCAATTAACGCTCTGATGAAATGTGACAGATCAGCCTTGATGGATTTTGGTCCCGTCTGACAACCATATGTTGGTCAGTTTACCAATCATCATAGAATGTGGAGCTCTGCTTTATTTGTAGACAAGTGATTTGTCAAAATAACGACAACTTTTCCCCATTTTCCCAACAATATGCCCTAGTAGTCTATACTGTTTATTAAACATTTTTATGTTGCAACTCATGCTAGCTTTTAACCTAGTTGCAGCATTCTTATAAAAATGGCTTGCTTTGGCCTCCGTTCCTGGCTTCCCACGCTTCTTAAAGTCGATGTAGCTGCAACAAACCTAGCCTAACATTGTTCCCACAGCTACCGTCTTGTTTCATTCTACTGTCTGCTGGTGCTGTGTCTGAAACGTCTAAAGCCTTAATAACTAGCAATGTTATAGAGTGAGCGACTTTCACTGATCACTACTTCACTCGCTATGGGATAGTTGTAGTCTAACGCAGATGAAGGCCTTCAATCTAACCTCTAACAACGGATTCAGTCCATGCTTTCATTCAAAATGTAATTGAAAACATGCATGCACCATGACCTTAGAATGCGCTATGTACCCCTTGATAAACCTGTCATATATTTTTTCATACGTGTTTTACGTCATTAGTTCACTTACTACTCGTTCTATGTTTGTTTTTTGTTTGTTTGTTTTTTTGCATGACCACCAAATTACAAATACATTATTGAAAGATTTACGGCTTATTTGAGTAAATAGGTTTTAGTCTACAATGACTGTATTCTGTAGAACCAGTAACCATAGAGATTTAACCAGATCTAAATTAACAGAGACCAATTGGCTCGCAAAAGCAAAACGGTGAAAATAATTTACCCAATTCTCAACCGATAAAAAAATAAGGCACAATCCAAAATCTTATGATCATTCTAGTAATATAATAATCATAATAATATTATTGTAAACAGTGCTCCACATTCTGTGATTATCACTTGTAAGGTGTTCTTAATTAAAAGGTTATTATATCCAGTAATTGTGTGTACATTTTTAGATTGTAGAATTGTAGCCTAAATTCAATATTTATACTTTGTTCTCTTAATTGGATAAATGTGTTGATAGTGATGATTATTGACTAATCAGCTAATGTTGTATTATTGTAGTCATCAATCTATATTGTGAATATCCTTACTCCAGAAAGATTGAAATGTATTGTAGTAAAACCTATTCGATCAAGCTAACGTGTAGTTGATGCTGACGTACTAATGCAGGAGTTAGTTCTCGTTTCCTTGGATCAGTTATTTTGTTTATTGTGCATGCATATTGTTTCGTATGTGGTATACTGCATTCAGATTATTTTGTTTTTGTTTTTTCCTTCTCACCTACCCACAATGCAATGCTGTCCCCATGACGCACCTCTGCTTGCTGTTACCTGTATGTTAATACGCTTGAATCCCATTGGCCCACTGCCATCATGTGCTCGCTGCCTGCTATTAAAAGACTCAGTCGACTGCCAAAGCAATGAAGCGACCCCTCGAGGCAACTGTAGACCTGGTACTTTGACCTTTCACCTTTTGCTTTGCATGTAGCTATTAATTGTACTGTAGCAACTCACAGAATTTTTATTTGTCATTTTCGTTTTAAAACCTCTTAGATTCATCTAGTATGTGTACAGATTCATTCATCATCAGTTACCTCTGATTAATTGACTTGATAGATGTTTTAAATGTAGTATCATTAATATTGTAGACATTCACTTCATTCTTAAAAAGGTCTTTGTTTTAATTTTGTAGTAGTAATAGCATACACTGTACGTATTTGTATTATTGAAATACCTTTAAACTAGTTGTGAGAGAGTGTACTGTGAGACGTGAGCTAGCTGTGGATGTTCATGGTTCCCGTGTCATGTTGATATGTTCTCTGTCCTCCTCAGGCGTTTCCCCACGGCCTCCTGCAGCCGCTACCAAAGAGACAAGCACTCGAGAAGAGCAACGGCGGCTCTCTCTTTAACCCCAGCATGTTGCACTACCAGCAGGCTCTGGCCAACGCACAGCTCCATCAGCCTGCATTCTTTCCCACAGGTAGGCCCTGTCTCCGGTCCACGCCCCTAGCCCAACTACCTGTGCCTGCTAGAAGGCCATCCGTCAGAAGCTGAGTCCTTACTTGTTTGAGTGCTTGTGTCTTTGCTGGGTTCGATCCTGGTCACTCTCGCCTCTTCTCCCAGTCAGATGCACCAGGTGTGATGAATATTTTTTTAAATGCTGTGAACAATTTCTGCTAATTATGCGCAGTTAATGTGGCCGACACGTCATCGGGGGCCTGTTGTCCCGGCGATAGCGCCGACGTGATCATCGGGACGTGTCGAAGCCTGAGGTGTCAATCACAGGAGGCATGAACTAGGTCAAGATGGATTATGACAGTATGTCAGTCTACTCAGATTTGGCAGCTTAAATCATATTGAGTTTAATCCGTCGGGTGTGGAGTTCTAGAGTCGGACACTTTTGAAGGTGTGTAAGATGAGTGTAGATAAAGGTGATCCATTAAATCTCTGGCTAAGCTCCTTCAGTCAGCAGGGTCTCAGTCTGCCTCCGCTAGCAGTATCAGCAGCAGTGCCCCCGCCTCATGTCTTACTGTTGAGTGCTGAGTGCTCGTGACTTAGGCCCAGTCTATGAATATGTACAACCTCCGCATGTGCATCTCACTCTGAATGGTGTTACCCTACCGTACCTCACAACCCCTATACACACACACACTTCCCTGGATATGGCCACTGCTCACCTAACTAGAGATCTTATCCCCGATTTCCACTGAGGAGTCCACGTCTGCTTCTCTTTATTTTGTGTGTGTGTGTGTGTGTGTGTGTGTGTCAGATGTGTGTGTGTGAGTCAGATGTGTGTGTGAGTTTCAGGGTGTGTGTCAGAGATGTGTGTGTGAGTGTCATGTGTGTGTCAGAGATGTGTGTGAGTCAGATGTGTGTGTGAGTGTCATGTGTGTCAGATGTGTGTGTGAGTGTCATGTGTGTGTGTGTTAGATGTGTGTGTGTGTGTGTGGTAAGCATGCTGAAAACAGTTTGAAGCTAACCTGTTTTTCCCCCCGTATATTAACCTCTGTTCACTTTCCACTGCATAATCACACAGGCTCAGTCTTGTGCATGACACCTGCTTCCAGCATGGGTAGGTCCCTTGCTTCTTTTTTCTGATCAAATGTCTAATGAACAGGGGAACATGGAATGTTCTCACTGTTGATTTAATAGACATTCTTGTTATTCCGGCGTGTGCTTGGATAAACAGGTCTCTAGGTCACAGGGCAGAGCTCTTTTGTACACAGTAGGGTCCAGCACACACATTTAAAAGGCCATTTGAAAAAACAAAATTTTGGATGTATATATTTTTTTCACCTTGTTACTGATCAAAGTACCAGGGTATTATTTATATGCTCATACATATAATATTTATATACTTTCTCATTACCTCACTTATTTTAATTAAATGTTTCCACATTTTTTACGCCCTTTGTGTATCTCACTGATAATTGTACCCAAAGAAACACAAAATTCCAAACATGAGATTTCATCTAAGCACCTCTGGTTGATGATGTGTTCTAGCTCTTTGCTATATTCTGTAGATTAGGACATTTGATCACTTTCCCCTGTATTTTATGCATCATTTTTCTTTCCGCCTGGCCACAAAACAACTTGTATCTCTTTTGATTCATGTATTTTATTTTGGTTTTTCATTTACAGAACATGTTCTATACAGCTGTAAATATGCAATTATTAGAGATTAGTCATTGTGCATTTCATAATGCATTTTCATTCATCTTCTTTGGGAAACTATAAATGGTCAAATGTCCTAAACTACCTTTAATCAGTTCTCCTCTATCATTTCTCCCATGCTATCTTGCTTTGCTCTGTGATTGCATGCCACCTGCTGGCTCTAACCCAATGATGGCTTCGCTGCTAATGTTGTACTGTGGTTCACCCTGCACACAAAAAAAAAGAAACGTTGCTATGGTTACCATAATGCTCCACCTACCTGTTCATTGCTTTCATGGTTCCCTTCCTGAAAAGTCCCCATGATGTACAGCGCTACGCCTGCTGCTGTCTCTGCAGCCACTACTCCTGCCACAAGCCCCTACGCAGCAACAGCTCCGGCCAATCAGGTTTGCTCCTTTTAAAGCTTTCTCTCATGAATCCTTGAGCTCTAAATAAGTGCTCGTTTTAGTCCCTAGACACATCTTTTCTTTGTGTGATTATTGTGCCTTTACTACGAGCAGATAATTTGCTTCGGGTTTTTTTTGCACATAGTGTATAGAGATACATTTGCATTAAAACACGGTCAGACAGCACTTATTTAGAGCTCTCTCATCTGCAAATAGTAGTTGTGTTGTCGCATAATTTCCTTAAATGTTTTTTGCATGTCTTTTTTGTTTGTTCCTTTGCTTTATTCAATGTGAAGTACCCCCCTCCAATGAGGACCTACAGTTTGGCTTGCATAATAGTTCAGCTCTTTCTTTGAGATGGTGTAATTAACATCATTACATGGCTTTTATCTAGCACTGTAGAAGGGAGCAGACATTTTACTCTTCTAACGATGTGTGTGTGTGTACGTGTGCTTGCGTGTACGAGCAATCGTGTGTGTGAGTGTGTGTGTGTGTGTGAGTGTGCACGCATTTCACGCCCAGTGGCTTCTCCTCCTCTGACTTGGCTGTGACTGCCCTCTGTTGTCCATCTCAGGCATCTTCAGGTCAGGTCAGGTGATCTGATTCCTCCTCGTCAGCTGAGAAGGAGAGCGTGTGTGGGTGTGTGTGTGAGCGTGGGTGTGTGTCATTCTTCTTCCTAACTCCAATGTCAGTGTCATATGCAATTTATTTTAAAAAAAATGTGTCATTACGCTAAACAGTTTTGCTGCCGACCATTATTCAAATGCTTTTTTTGATTTATTTAGCAAATGTTGCCAGCACGGATTGAGGATTCTCTTTGCAATCCTAGTATATGCAGTTGGACCAAAGGGCAATCGAGATATGTTTATAGAAAATGCCACCATCAAGTGACATGTCTTTTTTCCCCTAATTTCTACTGCAACAGATCATCCTCAAGTAACCAACAGGAAAATAACAAATTGTCGAGATGCTGCCCTCACAGGCTCTAAACATCCTTTCTGTAAATACTACATCTGCTCCCCGTGACAACTACAGCAACCTGCATGCTGACAAGAAGATTACTGAGGAAATGTTGTAAACATAACCTTGAGATATGTGAAATATACAAATTATATATCAGAATTATATAACTAGGACTAATACTGCTTTACAGATATTTAAATGTCACAAGATTACTTTATGTACCGTATATACATACACACGATTGGGGATTGTGAAGATTTAATTGTTATTGAACAATTATATTGTTTCTTTTTTCCTTTTTAATGTTTCTTAAAAGTGCACAACATTCACATGAACTCACAGAGCAACATAAAACTCACATAGGAAATTGTATATCTAGTACTAGATTTGACATTTTAACACAGACCATTGGAAAGAGCACTAATGTGTTTGCCCCAAACTACCTGCACTTGGCTGATGACTCAGACTGGAGGAAGAGGCCTTCTTGCTCTTTGAGAATATGAATGTCACAGAGGACGCGTTTCCCCCTATTGTTACTCTACTTTGGAACAGAACCACAGCTCCCCTCTCCCCATGCGTGCCTTTGCCTCTCCAGGAAGGCTGGTCAAGGGACGACTCATTCAGTTTTCCACCTGGGCTGGTCCTCCCCTCTACTGCAGCCTCTAATAGTGTTATTAACAGCCGGACGTACGGTGGACAGAATTCACCTAGTCCCTTTTTTTTAAGATCACGTCCCACACTGCCGTGTTGGTGTAGGATAGACAGGCTTCCTGATGTACAGCTGCAGGACAGGGTGTGGTGGAGGCCGTCAGGTCACCAGGGTCTGGAGAGGAGCTGGGAGGAGCTGAGAGGCTGACTAGGTGTCTGATGACGCGGCTGGCGAGGGGGGGGGTTGGGGGGGATAACACCACAAGGACCACCGCCCAGGAGGGTTAGGGTGGAAATACTTTAAACTAAAGGCAGATAGATGGTTCTGGGTAAAAGGGGTGATTCGCAAGGTAATCTTGAGGTGGTGGGGGAAAGTAGTTTGTCAACCCTGTTTTATTTGAACTGTAGAAGTGCCTAAAGTACATAGCAAGCATCAGGAAAAGGCTGTGTTGAGTTTGAGAGTGATGTAACCTCACTCATGACTCATTAGAATCGAAGAATGAAGAAGTCTGTTAGTCTGCTGCCATCAGCTCAGCAAACCCTGGGCCTACTAGATCTGGAAGGAAGCGAATAAGTGTTTGTGTGATGCTGATTCAGTGCATTAGTACTTTTTGTACACTTGGTTAGTTTTAGTGCTTTAGTAACTTGTCATGGACTTCCATGAAAGTTTGCATTTATCGTGTCACAGATTTGATTATGCCTCTGCAAGATTACTTTGTTTCTTTTGTAAGATGGGCTAGTTGAGTTCCTTATAAATAGTTTTCAGTTAGGGAAATGGAAGTACTTTGGTAGAAAGGTTTGTGTCTGAGTGTTAGTTATTCATTTGTCTCATTTTGTCTTTCTCAAAAACCAACATTTATTGCATTTAACTTACAGTCTAACATCTTTCAGGTAGAATTTATCACAAAATAATGTAATGTGTTTGTAATAAGATGTGGTCTAATAATTATCAAATTGTGCAATGAAACTCGTTCATACTGAGACATGGTCTGTGCTGTGTTGAGAATATGCATATTCACACAGGTCCAAATTCACTCTGAATTTAACCTGTCAAAAATTAGGAACTGTCATTTAAGACTAGACTGAAAACAAATCTGAAACGTGAAACTGTTCATCGCCCCCTTGTATCCTCCTCGTCTCTGACATTTAAAGTTTGTGTACTGTACGTGCAAATGCGTAGTTCACAGCCCTTTGTATTTTGCCTCATTTCATTTTGATTGCGTGAAAGCAGTGTGTCTGTAAAACACACAATGTTGTCGTTGTCGTTTGATGAACCTCACCACTCCCTGACAATCCACCGAAGCCCTATCACACCACCTGTCCTCACCATCACACCTGTCCTCATCACCTCCTTTAACATCACCTTTATTTTAGAAGTCTAATTTTAAGCAACTCTTGATGGAAATATATGGAATATACAGTAGTTTTATTTGTTTAACATTAGTATTAGAAACAATATTGTAACCTATATTCTATTTTAAAAAATGAATGTAATTGATGAAACTGAGCTTTGCTCTGCTGGAGGTTCCTCAGAGGGGTAGTCCTGTCACTCTAGCCTACTAAAAGCCGTCTGTGTACAAGGGAAGATGTGTTAAGGCGACCGGTGTTGGGCTTCCTCAACTCCACCTTGTCTCTGCCTTGTCATCTGCAGGGAGCCTGAAGAGAGGGGGGCGTCCCAGAGTGTGTTGGCTAGAATGTAAATGTATGACGCCGGTGACGCTTCCTTCTCTCGGCGCTTCTCTGTCATCCACACAGGACAACAAACAGCAGTACGAGCGAGGCCATAGAATTGGTTTTATTATGTTAAAAGAAAAGCACAAAAAAAGAAAAACACACACAAAAAAAAAGGTTTATTGTCACATTTTACCAAAAAAAAAGAAAGAAAAAAAGTATTGAACTTACTTTTCATTGTAGTATGGTATGATTTCATAATTTGTTGCTGTGTCAAACTGAAGTTGCAATGACGGAAGCTCTGTATTTTTGTAAAGGATGTCTTGTTATGTTTGTGTTCTAGAGCACTCTAACACAAGATTGTATTGCCATAAAGAACATTTCCTATTCTATGGCAAATTGCATACAACATGTACTTTCTGTTTCTTATTGCCTTTGTATCACACTATATTAATTTTACAGTTAAGATATAAGGGCCCTTATGACATCTAATATTTTTATCTTCTCCCACCAAAAAGCTCAGTTTCTGTATCTGCTGACCGGACGTTTGATGTCATGAGGTTGTGTTTGATGGTTGTTAGCTGTTTAGAATTGCACTTTGTTCCAAGAATATAATTATTTTCCCATTGTGGATAATACAACTTCGTCTTGGGTATGGCAAACTGGATTTCCTTAAATTATGTCAACTGTTAACAGAAGACACATTTTTGCAAGAAAATACTATTATAAAATAATTGTTCATTTCAAGTTGTCAGAGTTCATTTCAAGTTTAAAATATAATTACATTATACTAGTAGTTAAATACATCTTCAGATGCAATTAATTTGAGATTTTAGGTCACCCAATCAAAAGAGTTAAGGACAGTCAGAATGTTTCAGTTTACTGACCCAGTGGTAACGTGATTCCTGAGCACTTTCTGGACAGTGGATAATACTGGGCAGACAAGCTTATGTGTGAACTTTGCCTTACCTTTGATGTTTCGTGCTTCAGTTTGTATGTGTTAGCTTGGGCTCATGATGAAATATAAGGATTGTGATTAGTATGATCGAATTAGATATCAGTGAAAATACGCTGTTTAATTCTCACTCTTACAGGAGTTTTTTATTTTATTTGTGGCCAAAACAAAATTGTATGAGGCGCAGTCTAACAATTTCCTGAGAAAAGCTTGATGAAGAGAGGAAGTAGCACTCGTGCCATTGTGAATGGCTGTGCTAATGTTACTGCAGGTTTCTGGTGAGGCTACTGTGTCCGTAACGCACGGCTCCATCAGTGATGCTGTACTGTAGACCTGTGCTCTATGAAAGAGGGAGAGTACCCTTTCTCAGTTTTAATTATGTTATGTGACAATTTTCAATGTTTTATTTGTGCATACTTACGTGCTCTTTTATGTTATATAGAGTAGTTTTGTTTTTTGGTAAATCCAAATTTGTGTAAAGTCTAATGTTAAAACAAAAAAACGAATAAAGGTTTAAGTATATGCCAAGCTTGGGTTTCAGTTTTTTACGTTGCACATGTGTATTCCACATTAGCATGTAGGCCTAGTTCTTTTGTCCACATCCTGAGTGCTTGCTTTTGGTTTCAGCAATAGACCATGATGTACAATTTTGGTGTACAGATTGTAATGTTAGATTGATTAACCAATTTTCCTCTATTAGGTAATAAACCATAAATGTCAGACAGTTTTTTCAATTACTTTACAAGAAGCTTTCATTCTTACAAGTTCACGGTAGGCAGCGTTACCATAGCAACAGCATCCGGTGCACTTTCCTCTTGGATACACATCCCCAAGCCGCTGCTGTGATTGGACGAACACACCTTGGATGTCACTGGTGTAACCGAATGATGGGAATTTTACCACATGAACGGAAATCCAATCCTCGAGTTTCACTGGCCTTCTCAGTATGGCACTCTAGATCGTCATGAGTGAGGTTAGAGCGAATGCGTTTAGCTATTGGGTACATTGCACATCTTTCATGAGAGGGAAGACCCTTCTCTTTTCTGTGGTACGGAAGCCGAGGGGGGACTGGTTCGTAGCGCGGCGGCGGTGGGTCTCCACCCGAGAGTATGGCGGCCAGGAATGTATTTATGAACAAATAACTGGAGACATAAAAGATATGGTGAATTAGAAACTAAGAAACACAACTTGTCTTTTGGACACCCGCGTTTGGACAACTATATTGGCTATAGGCCCAAAGCGCACGTGAAAGCTTTCACGTAAAATCCGCCGCGGTTTGTCCTGTGTTATTGCCAATGTATTCGATGGAGCAAGTTTTGTTTTTTTCACAATGCCGATGGTGAGATGAGCAGATAAAAAAAACGCACGTTTCACATTCAAGTATTTGATGCATTTTGAAATTGCTGTCGTTTGGACACAGTCACCAATGTCTGGTCTACCGGGAGGAATTTCTACAATGAAATCAATCTGCGGGCACCGAGTCTTTGTGCTCTGTTTTTTATGTGCCATAAATGAGCAGTGGTAACAGAACCAAGGCTCTGTTCTTGACACATATTCACAATGGGACGCAAATTGTGAATGACATTTGTACGGGGATATTGCAATTGAGTTCAATGTCGCGCGGAAAGTAATAGCTTTTGACAATCTCTTGAATTCGTCCACTAACAAGGGAGCGATGCGCGAGTACAAAGTGGTGGTCCTCGGCAGCGGTGGGGTCGGGAAATCCGCCCTCACTGTCCAGTTTGTCACCGGGACGTTTATTGAAAAGTACGACCCAACCATTGAGGATTTTTACCGCAAGGAAATCGAGGTGGATTCCTCCCCATCTGTTCTGGAGATTCTTGACACTGCTGGCACCGAGCAGTTCGCGTCTATGCGGGACCTTTACATCAAAAATGGACAAGGATTCATATTGGTCTATAGCCTTGTCAACCAACAGAGCTTCCAAGACATAAAACCTATGAGAGATCAGATCATCAGAGTTAAAAGGTTGGTGAATATGGATCAATGCCTGCATTGCCTGTATCCAGTTGGAAATATGCATCACACACTAGGGCATCTCTTCACATGACACAGCCCAGTGGCACAGGACAGAATTGATCCATGTTAGCAGAGTGGCTGTGCGGGCTGTGTATCTAAGTGCATTTAATTAAGTAAAATATAAAACTGCAGGGTAAATTACTAAAGACCGCAAATTACTTAACCAGTGTGTTGATAACTTGAGTGTGTGGCATCGGATGAAGCAAACACAAAACCTGCCTTCTCCTACCATTAATACCCTCAGCATCCCAGTGACTGCAAACTGCAGGCCCGCTCCTCTCTCCTAACACACTCCAATGGGATTCTCAACAGTATGAATTATATATTTAGTGGTGTGTTCACGACATGTGTGTTTGTCTTATTTGGCGCATGGAGGCCATATGGTTTGTCATCTGCTATTTTTATATTTGCCCTTAACTACTGCCCTGATCTACAATACTAGGGCCATGATGCTACACATTCTCCTCAGTTAGCCTCCCAATAGGCCCTACTGTTCAGCATCAAGTTTGGCCTTCTGCAGAGTCAACAGCACTCTCCCCTACTCCCACTCATTACAGACAATATTAGACAAGTCTCTTGTGTGTCTTCCTGGCTAGCTCAGCTGCTGCTAGCCGTGGTTGTTTGGTGGTTTGGTCGTGACTGTGTGCTGGATGCTGCAACCCCAGTGAAACTGACCGCTCGTATTCCCATGAGTGGGTGCACCAGTGTGGCCATACCTCAGGTTCACTGCTAAAGCAATGGGCCTTTGGAGTTGCTACATTTCAAGGGGAAAGCATGTTGTTGTCAGGCCAGTTTCAGTAGAGGAAAAGTGGAGTTTTTACTTGGCAACACAAGCTATTGGAAGAAGAAGAAATATGATCAAACATGTTGTCTAATGACGAAGCACAGGCAAAGAGAACATGCGAGTTGACTAGGGGATACAAACAGCACTGTGGAGATGAACTAGGGTTGTTTCCCATTCACAGCAGTTAACACACTTGTTAATGACCGTAGGCCTAGTTACTGCACAGCCCTTCAGTGGTTGATTATTCTCAGGTAAAGAACTAAAGCGTGGCCATAATTAAGGCCTGTTTGTGCAGCTGTTAATCCCGTGACTCGGCTGGTGAGGTCGTGTAAAGAGTGTGGCGTCTCGGCCTGTGCGAGGCTGTGACGGTGCGAGTGCATCGCTCGGTCTAGGTGTCTGTGTATCTGCCAGGCTGAATGGAGGCGGGGGTGGGGGGGGTGGGGGGGGGAGTGTGACAGGCCACAAAGAGACAAGGCTCTGCCCTCCCAGACAACCCTCAGCTGCAGCACTAGACCACTGCACTCCTCAACATCTATGCCCTGTGGTTGATGACAGCTAAAGGTACGTAGCCACGATGCTAGAGCACAGTCAACACTCCACCAAAACCAGTTAAAGAGGATGAACGCAGATTATTATTGCTATTTGGTTTTAACGATTGATTGTCATCGCCTGCGTTTCTCCTTCTGGGTATCTGGATTGTCTCTTGATGACTTCCAGCATAGCCCAGACTGGGTTTAATTCAGAGTTTGGGTTGGATGTAACCATTCACATAAATCTACGACTCCACATGAAAGAATGAGGTCAGCATGTGTTTCCCCCATAAAGAGGTGAGCATGGGGGAGGTATGGCTGAGCATTTGTGGCCCAGAGCCTATTGTCTGGGTGTGTGTGTGTGTGTGTGCACCAGGTGTGGGCCAGCTGTTGTGTGTGGTTCCAGACACACACACCAAGGGACTGTCTCCTCAAGTCTGGTGTCACTGTACAACACTCCAGCAACACTCCAGCAACACTCCACAACACTCCAGCAACACTCCAGCAACACTCCAGCAACAGTCTCCCACTCGTGCCCTCAGGAACAAAAGATCATCCAACATCAAAATGAGCTTTTTCATCTGTCTGGCAGAACCCGGGGATTGCTACATTTATGCTAATAATCATTGGATTCTTGATTTGATGTGACTTGGTGTACTTCACCAACTCTATCTGCTGTTATCCCATGTTTTCTCCTAAACACTGTTTGGAACAGGCGGGCCATATTTCCTGCAGCTGGACAGTTTGTTTGCACTGTGTGTTTATGCAGTAAAAGTTAAGATGGGGATTATCCAAGACTGGAGGCCTAAACTACGGTCATGTTCCCATGGCTTGTTCTAAATGCTGTACTTCAAAAAAAGTATAGGGCCACTCAGTTTGTCAGCCAAAGACGCTGTTGGTTTCACAGATTAATGGTAGGGAAGTTTACAGTACAACTTCTGTTCCAAACAAAGAAAACGACTCATGTTGTTTACTGAATCATGACCCGAGTCTCATAGCTTCCTTTTCTAATGGAGAAGGGGGATGTATAGGGTACAGAGTACAGTACACATAACACTAGAGCTAGCCAGGTCACTTCTGGAGAACAGGAAGTAGACCTACGTTGTAAAGTTGTGGCTGTTGGTCGGCATTACCTTAACCTGTTGAAGCTCAACACCCATGGATAGCGAAAGCCCAACAGTAAACGAAGCGTCAGATTGCATTGAACTCCAGCCCTCTGTTTATCTAAGCCTTCCAAGTCCGTGAACATCAGACGAGAGGAGCATGACTCGACCAGATCTGTCGACCTGGCCTGCCCGACAGCTCCTCACCCTCCAGGGGTCTGTGAGCCAGCGGGGCCCTGTGGCCCTCACAGCTGCCCCCTGCTGCTCTCCCCGCCCCGGCCCTCCTCGTCACCGCTTCGCTCTGGCGGCCTCCCCCACAGCCCTGCCTGCTCTGCCCGCCCCGGTCAGAGCCCCCCCCCCGCGTGTGTCACGCCTTGTTCCGAGCCCTGTCAGCCAGCGTTAGCGTCTGCCGTTAGTGCCACAGATGGCCGTTAACGGAGGGTGCAGATGATCACCCTCGCGTGCCCCCACGTGCCCCCGCGTGCCCCCCTCCCCGTCCTGCTCGCCCGTCACTCCGGTCTGCGGCGGTAGTTAGCCACGCGCAGGTGATGCCCGATGACGGGTGGCGCAGGACGTGCCAGCGCGCCCAGACACCAGGGTCAGTGTCAGGGCTTGATGGACGTACTGTAAGAAGGAGAAGAGGAGCTCCATTGATATGCTGTGGAGCTACAAGTCCAGCTTGTTTGTGGTGACATCTGCCCCATAGGCTGAGAGAGAGACTGTGTGTATGACACAGACGCCTGTTTGTGTAACATTGACGCGATGTGAGGACAAAAGCCTGTCCAGAGCTGTGCAAACTGAAAGAGGGAATTTCCTAAACCAACTTGTGGAAACAATTTTTGTTCTAAAAGGGTGACTCGCTTTAATTACCCTATTACCAGTCTAGGCCAATGCCGTCATTGAACGAACCATTATGTATGAGAGAGATTTCACACACTATTACATGACATTGCTGTTATTACAATGACAGATTTCATGCACTGTCCGGTTACACTATTATGCTGTTACAAAATTGTCAAAAGAACCTGACAGATTTGCCCTTTCTCATGGGACTTTTAAACCCTGTCACGTCGCCCTCTTCTTGGTTCAGACCACCCAGCACCAAGTTTCTGACCCGGAGCCAGTGAAGCAGGACCTTCATAAGCAGCCTGGACCTCTGGCGCAGCCCGCTCAGCCTGTCTGCTTTTCTGAGCCTGACTTCAGCTTCACAAAGCTGCCCTGGCTGCTCGCACAGTATTACAGTTCCGTCGTAAGCGGAAAAAAAGAATAAAAATAATGACACAGGCTGTAACGTCAGTCAAGCAGTGAACAGTTGAGAACCGAATCTGCTGGCTCTGTAGTTGAAAGAGCCATGCACCGTTTGAAGATGGTGTACATGCCACTGTGGTGGGTGGAAGATGACTGATGCACAGAGCAAAACAATATTACTAGAACTCTAGAGAGCTCAGCTACTCCAAGCATGATTAGCATATTGCTGTTTTAGTCTGAAATCCTCGAAAGAAAATCTTGGAAACAATCGATGTCGTAATTCACTGGATAGTGGATTGGTCTGATCAGTATTGTCCAGATGGCTCAAACTGTGGCTACCTTTCTAGAACTATACTATCCTACATGGAGCCATGAGTTATTTTCGTGAGGTACAAAATACATCTACGTCTATGGAGGTTCCAGAATTAGCATCATGTACTGTACAGAAGACCCAGAAATGCAGGGAAGGAGAGGGTGAAACTGCCTGAGTCGGCCACTCTAATCTTTCTATTTATAAAAACCATAAATTAGACCAGTCTAATTTGAGCCATGCCTCCTCTCCCCTCTCTTTCGCTGGGACGCTATGGGCAGAAGATCCAAACACGTTCGAGGGAGACACTGTCACTACACGTAACATTTTAACATGTCGGTTAAGCCCGTGCACAAGGATGAGAGTTTAATTTTTCTCCTTCGTTTTTTCTCTTCCGTCTGTGAAGATAGGTCACCGTCTGAAAAAGTTAAACATCGAGATGGAAGAGCTACTGTAGAGTACGGAGAACAGTTTGTCACAGATTCTCCACAACTAAACCCTGTCCAGTTGTTCTTGTTAGAAAAATACATCTAAAAATAAAAACCAGGAGCTTCACAGGAAAGGGAAGTGGAAAGCTTCCTCCAGCTACTGTAAAACCATCCATTGGATTCGCAACAGAGGGTTTTAAAGGTTCTCTAAAAAGTGATATCTCAGCTGTTGTCTGTCTTGGCCATCCATTCACCAGAATAGCAGTTTGGCGTTTCCTGCTAAAGGGGCTCTGCGGTGCCTCTGGGATGGGGGACTGCACTCCGTCTGTTTAAAAGCCTCTTCAGAACCTCAGCTTTAATGAAGCCTACCTTCTGGGCCATAGATATAGACGTATAATTTGGTTTGTTATAAACATGAGAAACTGAGGATGATACTGGTTGCTTAGTTCATGAAAATTGGTTCAAAATGAAGCGGGTTAGCGGTAGATTTTGTAGAGAAGTCTGAATATCCAAAATGCGGATCTTGACCACACACAATCAAACGTCGGTATGTGTCTGTGTTTCTATATCTATGTTCTGGGCCCTCTGACTCAGCTAAATCCTGACTCCAGAGTCAGCAGCAAGCCCCCCTCAACAGGCCCCTCTGTGACCACTGGGAACCAGCGTCCTGGAGGCCCGGGGCGCTGGGCCTCGCTCCAGCTGCCCAGAGACCGGCCCGTCCTTCCCTCATGTAGGCCACAGTGCTGCCTCCTCTCAGAGTGGCACAGATAAAACCACCGACCCAGGGACCACCAGCTCCCATTCCGCCCGCCCACGCTGCCTCATCTGGCCCTATATCAGTTGATGCTTCATGCATTATACATAAGGGCCGTCTGGGAGAGCTAGGATGGGAGAGTGCATGCGAATGTATGCAGTCAGACTGACCGACACACGGGGTGAGTTCGTATCCCCGCCCTGGGGTTGTGTGTTGTCGGTGCATATGCCCAGGCACCACCGTGTGTGTGTGTGTGTGCTTGTCTGCTCGTGTGTATGTGTGTGTGCGAGGCAAGTGTGTGTGTGTTTCCACATCCCTCCTAAGACAGGGCTTCCTGTTGGAAGGCTCTACCCTTCATTAAACATACCGCAAGATGCCCTAGACCTGGCGTGTTCAGCGGGGTTCCTCTCTGCTCTCTGCCCAGCCTGGCCAGTGTCTCTCCCCCCTCCTCCCTCTCCCCCCCTCCCCCCCCCTCCCTCCCTTTTCCCCACAAACGGGCCCATCCCCAGACGGCCCAACGCCCTCCTCCGCGCTCCGCCCCCGCCGCGCTCTCCTGCACGCTGGCGTCCGTGGCAGCCGCTCGCTCACCCCGCTCGCTCACACCTCCCGGGATTGCAGGTTTCCCCTCTGTTATTACGGCTATTTATAGAAGCCTCTCCTCCTTTGGCGCCAGATGACAAGTCTTTTCCTTTGTGCTGTTCTCCTCCTGGGAGCGGGAAGGTTCGCAACCCCCACGACGGCCTGAGCTTCGCTCGCTATCCCATCGACTCACAACCTTGTACAATAAGTTATGTTCATATGTGATCTTCCCTTGCTGCGTCAATCAGCATGATCATCAGTTTCTTATTTTGGGGTGGTTTCGGTTTGGATGCGTGGAGGGACTGTGAGTCACAG
Source organism: Mallotus villosus (assembly GCA_903064625.1). Classification (NCBI taxonomy): domain Eukaryota; kingdom Metazoa; phylum Chordata; class Actinopteri; order Osmeriformes; family Salangidae; genus Mallotus; species Mallotus villosus. The sequence continues at coordinate 267,606 of CAEFZP010000825.1, forward strand.
TTCGAGAGGGCTGTGGTGGGTGAGGAGGCGGGGGGAGGCAGGCAGTTATGATGATAGAGTCAGGGAGAAAGGCAGTGTTGGAAGGCATAAGGTCATCAGTGGTTCTTGAATCCATCAGAGCTAACCGAAAGATTCTCCTCTGTAGAATAAACGCACATTCAGGCTCTCTGGAACTCAAACGCAACTGTTGTTCAGGTTCCCTATGCCCCAGGGCTACAGAATGTCAAACATATCTTCTTCCCATGGTTAAGCAGGCTAAAGAGGGAGGTGGGAGGGAGGGAGGAGGGAAGGAGTCAGCCAAGGGGCTCCATCGGAGTGGGGGCTGGTAGTGTCGGGCATGGCCCCACCACAGCACACTACCCCAGACCACAGCCCTGCTCTGCAGAGAGACGCCCATCAGCAAGAGGCTGTTAGCCTGCCTCTCTAAGCTCTGTCCCCCCCCGTGGCTGCTTCTCAAACCAGCCCAGCCCTCCAATCTACACACCCACAGCTATGATTAAGGCTTCTCAATGAGAGCGGGAAAGGAATGACAGACTGAAGAGCATGTGTTTACCATGGCCTCAAAGACGGGTTCCGAAATAGCTAGTTTTTCACGTTGTAGATACGAAGACTTGTGCCAAGAGCTATATCTGTTGATGAGTTTCTGACTCGGACTTTCCACTGTTGTATTTTGAACAACTCATGCTCTGTAACTGTATTAGTTTTAAGTTCGAGGAAGGTGCGGGGACATGGAGATTCAATCTGAATAATGAAGCTGTCTCGGCAGGGCTAGCAGCCGAACAGTGCTGTATCTCAGTCTCAGTAGCTTCCACAGCACCCCCAAAATCTGCTCTTAAGTCCCAGTCGTTTTTCGGCTTGGCTTGGGAACAGATCCTGGAAGCTGGATGGCTAAGATTAAAGTTCAGTCGGGGATAATATATTCAGGAGTAGATCAAAGTGAGCTCCTTATTCTCTGCTAGATGGAGCTTATTTGGAGCTGTGGAACCTGCAGACCATGGCCTTGTGACGAGATTGTGTGTTCCTCTGCAGAACAAAGAAGTACAGAGTCTTCATCTCTCCGATCGCTCTCCGACACGGCTTTCTTCCCTTCTTACCTGTTACCATAGCAATCAAGAATGAATGTATTTATTTCTCTCTCTGTCAAATAAACATACATAATTTAAGGACATGAATATTTCATTCAAATACGCTAACCTTAGAAAAACTCAAAGGATGTCGAATGGTGTTGGAGTGCTCGCTTCTGCTGTGGTCTGTTGCAGCTCTGTAATTTGAGGGGCAATCTGAGGGGGTTTGTATCTGGGCTGTGGCTGAATCAAAGAAACACCCCACTCAAGCAGAATGAAAGAACTCCTGCCCCCACTGGTAGATAAGGGGTAGAAGGGCTCACAGCCGGCTTACTCCTTTTGTGCTGATGATGCAAAATCCCCCCAAAATAGGTTATTTTGACTGACAAAATGCAGTTTCGAAATGGATTGATGGTTTGACTCAGTTACGAACTACAGAAGCAAAGTTCGATTTTCACAAATTGAAAAACGTTTTTTTGTTAAGTTCATAAATTCAAAGTAGTTCCACCCCATATTTTTAGGATGCTCATCGCCTGCAGTTTATTCCAGTCAGACTCTCCAATATAGGGAAACGTTCGTACTGCATACAGTTGAGATTATACGCTGTTTACCAAAACCCTTGCTAGCTCAGTAAGAAGACAGTGTGATGTAACCATGTCTCTCTGGCCCTCATTCAAGTGGTTCAGTTCCTCAGTGACAAGCAGCACTCAACCAGCATGGCTCAGAGTTCAACGCTCACAGGATTATAGCCACTTCCTGTCCCCAGGGAACAGTGGGCTAGATCGCCCACTTCCTGTTGACTTCTGGGTTAAGCTCTAGACTACAGGTCGTCAGAGATTGTGGTACTGTGGGACATCATAGCCCACAGGCTGGACAGGATAGGCTAGCTTTCTTCTTATAGCAAGCAATCTCTTTGAGAAGATAAGCCATATGGATACACACCATATGGATTAAATGTAATTATTTACGAGTCGCATGATTTATTGACAACATCTTTAAGTGCCAGAATATCACCAACGCTTGTTTTCACTTGTTAAGGCTGCAGTAAAGCTGTGTATCTGGGTCACTGTAGTGTCACGTCTGACGTGTGTGTGTGTGTGTCCCTGTGTTTGTCTTCATCAGATATGAGAAGGTGCCCGTGATCCTGGTTGGGAACAAGGTGGACCTGGAGAGCGAGAGGGAGGTGTCGGCCAGCGAGGGCCAGGCTCTGGCTGAAGAATGGGGCTGCCCCTTCATGGAGACGTCCGCTAAGAGCAAAACCATGGTGGACGAACTGTTCGCTGAGATCGTTCGGCAGATGGACTACGCCGCCCAGCCAGATAAGGATGACCCCTGCTGCTCCTCCTGCAATATACAATAGCCCCAGAGCCCCATGGGACAGGACAACCAGGAAGTCTCTACACAGGATGCCATATGAAGGGACAACACACACAACACTCGACATACCACATGGAAGACTAACACACTCACGTTAGAACTTTGTTGGATTTTAACTATTTGGTGCATAAAATCAAGTCATGAAGTAATTAATAATATGTAAAAAAAAATATATATAAAATATTAGAATGGAATGAGGAATGCAAGGAATTTGCCGCAAGAGAAATTGACTAACTGAACTCATGAGAAGTGCACTCGCCTTATGATGTTAACGCGTTTATTCATTTGTTTTGATTTGAAGGAAAGGGAAAATGTCCAGAGCCATTGTCAGTTTAGAAGCACTGGACAGGTTTCCTTCTCTTTAGGTTGTTCTGCTTTGATCAATCATCTCTTTAACATCGTTTTAGTTTTGTTGCTATGACCCAGTTTCTCACAGCCCATCTAGCTGGAGCCTTCTCCATGTGAAGCTTCCATGACAGGGGAGGGGGGGGGTGCTGTGTTCCTGCTCACAGACCAGGGAGTACACAATCCCTCCCATCCACCAGATCTAACATTGATGAGGAATTGATTTGTGTGCTGGGTTTCTCTGCACAGATACAAATTGGGCCTACCTTCATCTGCATGGATTTATTTAGTTTTTTTATCCCCACTGGCAGATCCAAATAGGTGACTTTAAAGCGCCGCCATTTTCTTTTTTGTTTTGATTAGTTTGAAGTCATGGAAAATGGTGAAAAGTCTTTCTAGAAACATCCGTGCAGCGATGTTGTCTGTTTTCCTATTTTCTCGTTTTGGAGATCTTATAGTAAGCGTAGCAGAGATGTCTTTCACATATCCTGTGATGTTTTGCTTTTCAGGCTCTAACGGCAGATTGCTGGATATTGTAACTGTTTCAATCTGATGGAACAAGAAATCCATCTGTCAATGTTTGAATCATCTTCACAGACTCTAGAAACCTTCTTCTTTTCAGGAATGGGTGACGTTTAGAATGAAGACGCCTTCATTCATCTTAGTCTCTGTTTGCTTTAACTTGATTGGGAATCACGATAAGATAGGATGCTAAGCTTTGAAACCATCCTGTTCCACTTTATGTATTCAGAGTATTCAAAATTTATAGTTACAATAGTAATAAAAATAATAATGATGATGACGATGATGATGATAACAAGTATAATTACCGGTAGTGTAAATATTTTGTATTGAAAGTGCCAGCTCCTTTAAATACACTGACTCAACACGTGGAAATGTCAACCGTATGCATGGCTAAACAAAAAAAAGGACTTTCATCGTTTGAGATTATTATTGGCTGTGGAACTGTGCAAACCAAACACCAACACATCTGGGTCTGGCACTGGGCCAACTGTACATTCATGTTGCTACGGGAACCAGGCGTTCCCTGTGTTACCATTTTCATTGTTCATTTTCTATTTTTTTATGTGAACATTTACTCCTCCCTTCTCCCTAAATGAATGGTGACACTGTTTCATTTGGCACCCAAACAATAAAAGTGCGTTTAACACTAGACTGAGACTCCCAACTGTTTACACGACTGCTCTTGAGTGACACATTCACAGGCACGTTTGCTCCTAAATTCTTCTAGGGTAGAAACATCTTTGACTTGAAATCTCTTTTTTTCGACTACTTTTTTCGACTACCTAAATAACACAGTAAACATGCAGTGAGTGTTTTCAGTTCCCTGGAGAGTGTGTTCACAGCTTGCTTACTGTTCTGCTGTGTTTGTTCTGCTGTACTTTGATTACTTTATTGTCAAATATTATAAAGAGGACTTCAAAGACGTTTGATTCTGGGCCCAAATGCATAAAACAATGTTTTGTTGTCTGAACTGAATCTAATACTCTTGTGACAGTTGTGCTCTGCAATGTTGCTATCTTTACATTAAAAAGATGTAGGGAAAACAAGAGAATCACAGACGACTGCATTGGATCTAAACAGTCCCTTTGCTAATTACGTTTGGTTTAATCAATTCTATTCATTTAATCAAATTCATCTTAAAACAAAGCATGATTTATCTTTCCTTTGGATTTATATTAATTTAATTGGATGTATTGATTAGCCAGGCGTAATGAAGCAATTTGGTTCCAATAATCATGAATAACAGTTCTTTATTACAAACCGACAAATAGGGTTTAGGGCTAGACCACAACCTGTATACATCCAGCATTGTGTAACATTAGGGCAAGGTTGTATTTGTCAACGTAAACACAGATAGAGATAGTGTGTGTGGTGTGGTGTGACATGGTGTTAGCGGCTCGCTAGCTATAGCACATCCCATTATCATCCGTTCTAGAGTCATCAGTTAGTCCTGACCACACAGGCCCAAGGGGGCTCTAGTAGGACACTACAGTCATGAATTCAGCACCAGCTCTGCTGACGTACCTACCGTCCATATCCTCTACCCTCACAAGCCCCCAGCTGTACTAGGCCATGCAACACACATCATATTGTGGTTAGTGCCATCAATAATGTATGACTGGTTTTAGCTGATCATGAGTGGCTCTGTATTCCAACCCCCCCCCTCCCTGTCTCTTTCTCTCCTCTCTCTCTCTGTGTATCTCCTGCTATCTCTCTCTATCAACGCCCCAGGGATCTTACTCATGGAGTAGTTCCAGTCCTATGTCTACTTGGAAACATGGAGATAGAGTGAGAGAGAGTGACAGAGAGAGAGAGAGAGAGAAAGAGAGAGAGTGACAGAGAGAGAGAGAGAGACAGAGAGAGTGACAGAGAGAGAGAGAGAGAGTGACAGAGAGAGAGAGAGAGAGAGAGTGACAGAGAGAGAGAGAGAGAGAGAGAGTGACAGAGAGAGAGGGGGGGGTAGGATTAGGCCCAGCTCTGCAGGGTGTTCTGTGAAGATAATGGAGTTACAATTACAGATAGACAATGGCTGTTCCGATTGCCACACAGTATTCAATTGGATATTTGCTATCTGTTTTGTTTAGTTGAAAAATCAAGTCTGAACTAGCTGAAGTTACACTTTAAGTAATTCATGTTTTTTTGTTGGTCCTTCGTTTTGGAAGTCCATTCATATCATATTAAACCCGAAACTCTAAAAGTTTGAGGCACCAAACATTGAATTGGCAGATGAAACACTTGAAAGAAATGATAAAAGGCTCTTTTGCCTTCTTGGTTTGACTCGCGGCTAGTTTTAGAGATGGTCCTGAATCACTGATGTAGACACCGCGGAAGCCCTGTTCCAGGGGAATCACTTGTTAATAGATCTGGAGACGTCTCTGTGAGCCTCTCCTCTGAGGCACCTGTCAGCGCTCCCACCCCCCACCACCCCCCCCCCACCCCCCCGCACCCCCCCCAGATCCACTCTCCCGGTGAGGAGAGAGACAGACTCTCTCTGTCCCTCAGCCGTCTGTGGTCACCCTGTCTGTCTGAGACAAGATGACAAAGACTGAGACAACTCACCAGGAGGTCACAAGCTCCTGGGAACAGGGACGAGGATAAGACTGATGCAGCCGGTCCACCTGTGCTCCCAGCAAACACTCTGTCTTCCTTACATCCTACCAAACAATAGGTGTGACTAATAGAAAATTCAAAACATCTATCATGGGTATATTATGATGATGGATACATTTGTGCCGCATCTATCGGTTGACAGAGAGTGGGCGGTGGGAGGTGATGGATGGTACAGCGTGTTCCTGGTTGAAGTGGGAGACTGTGTTCACAGACGTCGTGACACAGACAAGAACTTTTGTTCCTGCCGCAGACAGCTGTTCTCCCTCCCACATTACAACATACCTTCAAAGAATCACTTGGCAGCACAAGCAGTGGCGGGGCCCCTGCGCAGAAAACAAGCGGCCCTTGAAAAATGTTCGAAGAGAACTCCCTGAGCCGCGTGAGTGTAGGCGTATGAATTAAATAGGAGCTGACTCATGGTTACCTGGCCTGCTTCAGACCCGAGGCCGGGGGTGTTTAGCGCTGCAGCTGTGCCTCTCTGTGGCATGTTTGTTCCAGCCGAGATCCTCGTCGGTATGTCAAATGTCAAGATGAAGTGAAGTAGCGGCGCATGAGTCTCGCCGTCCCCCTCTCCCTCACTCCCTCACCTCACCTCCCCCCCTCCCCCCTCCCGCCCACATACCCCCAGCACTCCTCACTTCTCCCTCTCCCTCACCTCACCTCCCCCCCTCCCCCCTCCCGCCCACGTACCCCCAGCCCTCCTCACTTCCCCCTCTCCCTCACCTCACCCCCTCCTCCCCCTCCCGCCCACGTACCCCCAGCCCTCCTCCACCACCCTTGACCTTGAATCAGTCACCGGGGGTAACTATCTGACACGCGGCTCTTCACGGAAAATAATCTCTCAGGTTTTTTTCCCCCTCACATCTGAAATACAGACGGGCGCCCACATTCCACACCCTGGGCAGGAATCCATGGAGCTCAGCTCCCAGGGTGCTGTTAAACCTTTAGTTGATTCCAGTCCATGGATGGGCCCACACAAAGGAGCTCTAAAGAGCAGTAATCCCTACATAGATCAGTGGAGCATTACAAAGACCCAGTGAGGCCCTGGAGTCTTCAGACAGACCTCCAGACGGGGGCTGGAACCACACCTCCGTGGTGAACTGCCCTGTGGCGCACCAGGGTTCCATATGAAAGATGTGGTGGATACAGTTCAGTGGTCGAGCATTTGACCGCAGATCAAGAGGTCGCAAATCAAGTCTCCCCTGTATCCCCCCTTCTTTGAAGTTAAATGTGTCTTGTGAACGAATGCATTATTGTTATTCTTATGTAACAACAGCCAGTGATGTCTGAGATCCAAGAGATTGATCAACAGATGAGATTACGGTGGGTTCCTCTGAGGACTATGGCGTTGCTGCAGACCCAGGCCGGGGCTCGTGTGCTGGGGCTCGTGTGCAGTGACTGAGTGGGTTCACAGCTTGAATGTGTGAATGTTTACTCCTCCATACACACTGAACCTCAGGTGTATTCCAGCTTCTCCACTGGGAGAACCTCCATCCCTCTCACCAACCCCCATCAACCCAGTTTCACGCCTTTTAGAATGAGAGAGTAAGAGCGGATGGGGGGAGGGGGGGGGGACAGAACGTCCTGGTTAGGACTGTCATGAGGCCTTAATGACTAGGTGTCATGGCAACCAGATGGCAACACATGAGTTGTCAATTTCACAGTCTAATTTGCAGCTGTAGCAATGGAGTGTGTGGGGGGTAAGATGTCTGAAACGGCAGGGAGACATTCCTTCTCCTAAGCGTGTGCTTTGTTTTTAGTTTTCTTTTATGTTCAGATGGTAATCCATGACATGTTCTTCAAAACATGATGCCAGACCTTTCAGTCACATCAATCCAACAATAGACCTGTTCCTCGTGTTTGCTCAGAATAAGTAATCATCAGATTTATGGAAAGCCATTTTTTGGATGTCATGGCTGTTGATTGACTTATTCATCGTTTGTGAAAGTGTGAATCGTTCTTGTGACACGGGGGAACATTGAATATGTTGCATAATTGATGTATGAAAACAAAGAGCTACAGTAGTTCTGTCACTGCTGTTTCCAACAGCCTGTTTATCTATATTTAGAATAGAATACAATCGAACAAAACATTCATTCCAATCCCACCACACCAGTGGCCTTACTGCCAGATTATTTATTCTGTCAGGTGATTATGGCAGGGAGTAATCAATAAACATGCTAGTGGGCATCCTATTAAAATGTTCAAAAGAGGTCATGTGAGGTCAGAAAAGCTTCCAACTTTGTCAGTTGTAGAGAGGCCTCAGGTTCAGTGAAGTGAAGTGAAGTGAAAGCAAAAAGGAACCTTTCTCACATTTACAAGAGCCATGAGGGAGAAGGTATGACATTTGGTGAAGGCTGCTTTCAGGCTGCTTTCAGGTCCCTCCCCCCCCCCAGGCAGTGTTTGGAGAGAGGAATGAGAAATGTATGATCCAGAATGTCATGGTGGAAGGCCAGGCATCGCACCCATGCCTTGTACTGAACGTCCCGCCTTGACCTGACAAACTTCTCAAACACGTCAGAGAGTTAGGCACAGCCTGCACATCGCAGACCAACACAGCGTCGAACATATCCTCCTAGTGAACCGCGTGAACGTTTCCCAGCGCTCAGACAGTGAGCCACGATGTTAGAGGAAGGTCATCCATCTCTCTGCTTCTGTGGACTCGGCAGCGAGAGCAGCAGTGCGGATGTGGCGGCGGGGATCCTCCCGTGTTCAGCTCTGCTAGCGGAGCATGCCGGGCTCCGCCCTCGTCCGCAGACCGCTCCTGCAGAAACTGAGAGCACAATGGGGGGCCCGCGATGCTCCACCCAGGGGGTAGACAGCCCCCTGATCCAAGCTCCTCTAATGGCCTCTCGACAAATAGCCCCCCCCCCTCCTTCAACCCCTGCTTGATCAGCTGTAACAACCATCCTTCCATCGCCCTCCTCCACCCTCAGCAGAAAAACATTCCAGAGATGCCTGACTTTTCTCGCTGTTGCCAGACTTCCACCAGGGATCTCTGCTTCTGTGTGCGGGAGCGATGACATGTTTAACAACCTGTTTAGATCAGGTTCTAAACGGTTCCTTTAAGACCTAGAGTTTACAGCTTTATCTCGTCGTTTTTTACGTCAGTCTTGGAATAATCAGGAACTTGGTACTGTTCATCCTTCATGTACGCCTTACAAAGTTGCACATCAAGGAAAGTAATGGTAACCAGTTCCTATGCATTTGACTGACAGTCCAGGTTGTCTGAATGGGTTGTACTGTCACAGCTTTAGCTTTCTCCCTTCTCCAGAAGGTGATGCAACATGAGGAAATGGAATAAAGGACCAGTGAAGCACTGTTGAAAAGAACTGGGACTATTTTGACACCGGTAACACATTCAATTATTCCATTAAAGAATGACACAAGCATAGGAAACATTTCTCTCAAACGTGTGAGAAACATGAACTGTGCCTGTGATTGCTTCCTGAAACGTCTTTGGCCTATCAAATATGGGCACCCAGGGGGATTGCAAATAGAATTGAGAGGGAAAGGGCGGAATATTTTGGGGCAAATTTGACAGCCTTGCGACATGGGTAATCAGCCCAGAGGCAACTCACAGAGAGCGGTGGTGTCTGGAGGTGTGGGCCCAGACACACACGGAGCCTGAGTTTGACGGCGGGGGTTGAAGTTCCACCCCTAATTACCTGTTAGACCAAGATGGGGGGGGGGCCGTGGTGACAGTGAAGGGGAGCCTATGGAGGCTGCACACATCACAACAGGAAAATTGAATCACAGTTGGGGGTCTTAACCGTTTTCATCGCTTTCGGTCTCGGAAGCTGTGAGCCAAGTTGTGAAGACGAAAGACTTGTCTACTTCACCTTGTCTCCTTCACCTTGTCTCCTTCTCCTTGTCTCCTTCACCTTGTCTCCTTCAGACGAACGTGTGCCTTTGTTAAAAAGTCTTTAGCACTCTTTTCTTTGCGTAAACATATCTGGATATTCCCCTACAGTGTGATGGTGTGGCATGAAGTTAATGGAAGGTGTAGACTATTTTGTGTACAGAACAACAAAACATTAAAATGAGGAAACACATCAACAGTGTCTGTAATTCAAGGTATCAGAAGCTCTTAAATCTGGTATTTGTCAAACGAACACTTTTGCACTTCTAGGATTAATTAACAAAATCACACCCAACCAGCAAATCCAATCTGCAGACACAGTGGGCGCATGAAAAGTAGCGGATGCCTGCAGTTTGCATGTTTCCTCCTCTGCCTCCTATCTGTTGTCATTCAGCCTCTCCTCACACAGTGGAGCAGCTGAACAAACAGTGCAGCGTCCTGTGGATCTGCCGAGGGGTCAGCGCCGGTCCTCCTGTCCAGATCAGCGGCTTCTGGACACTCGGAGAGTCCTCACGCTTCGCTGACACGCCGCATGAAATGCCTCAACAATGTTGAAGCAATCCGGGTGTTTCACAATGTTGTTCTGAACACTTACAGTGCGTACCCCTGGTGGCTGACTGGTGCAGGGATGAATGATTGTCACAAGCTCATTGAAATGCAAAAGCTGAGACCCATATGCTTCTATCAAATTACGATTAATCAGTGCACAAATCCATCAGAAAACCTGGCAGCCGCTAATCTATTTTGGCTCAGTGTCCTGATGAGGAAAGGAGATCAGATGAGATGGATGTTTCTCTTATGAGAAGAATACAGATGTGTTCCAGTGTCTCTACAGCGCAACATACGTTGATGGTGTTGTGTATTTCCTCGGTTCATGTGAAACCATACAGTATGGGAGTCAGCTGGCTGAGCGGTTCGGGAATCGGGCTGTTAATCAGAAGGTTGCCGGTTCGATTTCCGGCCATGCAAAGCGTCTGCCAAATGACTAAATGTAAAAAACGTAATATGACTTACATTATAATGACAGTCGAAGTTGCAGCAAATACTGCAAACTTTTCCTTTCTCAGTGAGGCATGTGACAGGGCAGCTGTGTCTCCTTCTGGGCAACAACAACCAGAGAAGGGCCAGGAGATGACTATGAGGTAAGATATTGGATCAAACTGATGTGGCATGAATTATTACACACCTGGTTCACAGCAGTACTGGATATCTTCTCTTTTTCTCTCTCCTCTACCGTTCTATCGTTCTTCCCGTCTTTCTTGCATTCGTGCTCGCTCTCTGAAACGTTCATTTTTGCCTCAGTTCTGAGCAAACGCCTCAAGAGGGGCTTCTGAAGCTGCCAAGATACACAGTGTGATTTCCACATCTCAGTCCCACGTAACACGAGGCGTAGGAGACGACTCTTCCTGCCAGCGAATCCAGGGAGAAGGTGGGCGAGCAGTAGAGACATGAAATAAAGCCCCGGCTCCAGCCCTCGACAGCGGCCTCGGGATCTCTTATCCCTGTCCCCAGCCCCAGCAACACTGAGGAGTGGGCGTCATGGAAGCACTGGTCCTAGCCAAAACCCCTGGGCCGTCCTCCGTAAAGAGCAGGGGAGTTCTCCTCAATAAGAAACCAGAGAAGGCTGAGAAAATGGAGCATGGCCGAGGTTGTGGGACAGGAAGGAGACATCTCCTTTCTTTATTGATTAACCCTGTGCTGGATGCAGTGTCCATTAGGTCTTAAGTGAGGTGATTGCCTGTGTGTTTCGAGGTCGACAGTTGAATGTGTAAAGCTAATTATGCTAGCAATCGTTAACCATTATCTTGACTTATCCTGCAACCACTCAACGTTCTTGAGAAAATGGAATCAGGGCTTGTTGTTGTCAAAACTCAATCTGTTGTTGCAAGTGAGATGTTTTAAATTTGTATCATTTAAATGTATGTTCCTACATTTAGCCTTTTTCCCATCTTTCTCTGAAGTGTTCAAGTAGGCCTGAATACAGTTGATGAACGAGTCACTAAAAGTGGTCTGACAAACTGACTTGTTTGCAACAGGGGAAAAGGCTGGCTTGTATACAACACTGCTACATAGTTTTATTTGTGTTATAATTTCCCGGGAGTCCCGGGAGTTGAAATACTTTGTATAAGATGAACAATTAGGTGTACACAACTGCAATACACAGCCTACTACTGTATTTTAATGTCCAGTGAGCAAACGAAGGCGCCCCCCAGTGGATCCGAAAGGAAGCGCATGACAGCACAAAACTGTCTGACCTGTTAGCTTGTAAAGTAGGGTGTATCTCTGAATAGTTATTTTTGGCGGATTTTAAAAAAATGTTCATACATTTGCATTAAAGATATGCAGTGTGAAAGGTATGAATTATCCGAAGGACTGCCTCCAGCAATCCGTCTTGGGGTCAGTGCAATAGGACAAAAAAAAGCCTCTTTAGGCTAAGGAGATGCTGTACCAATAAAAGTTCCTTTCAATGCATTATTTTACCTGTATCTGACTGTTTGCCACATAAAACAACACCCACTCCACGTGAGATGATGTGTGTTCCCATACCAACGTACAGAGAATGGCCGGACTGCCCTCAATGCGCAGACCCATACCTCACAACTAGATGGAGATATTTAGCTGTGTGATGAGGCTTGCGCCTGCGCCGTAACGTATCACAAGTCAAGCAGTCAGTGTATGCTTCAACTCGGTTAATATTTTATGTTTGCGCTAGGACCGTCCAAATGATTTCCAAATAACAATAAACATGCATTTCTTGGATAAGGCTTCGATGTTCTTATGCTGTTGAAAGCACTGAAGTGCGACGATGTTTCAATGAGCCTGCGAAAAGTTGCTATAGGTAAACAATCGTCGCAGAAACTGTGGCCACCCTTAGACCCATGAGTGAAGAGTAAAGATAATTTATATTGAGGACGCGTCAGCGAATCAGACGGTGGTTATTGCTCAACGTTAAACTTCGACCTGGACTAGCTCTGTGAAATGCAGAAGTAGGCTATACTTGAGTTGTAAGGTTTTCTGTTTGCAGAGATGAAGCGAAGACTACTGCTGGTGTCGAACTCAACATTGCACGGGGGTGGATACCTGGAACACTGTCAGCAACAGATTAAAGACTTCTTTGGAAAGTAAGTTAGCATTCAAATCAAAGACTAAACACCTTATTTTTGACATGATATTGGTTAGTTCCTATCCTACAATTGAAACTGAAATGTTTGTGTGTGACAGTGATGTGAAGCGGGTCCTGTTCGTGCCCTATGCACTGCATGACAGAGACGCATACGCCAAGACAGCAAGGGACAAGTTCAAGAGTCTAGGTTGGTTTCTGTTCACTCTGCTCCAAACCCAATCACTACCCCAAGACACAATGCCACATACAGTCACTTTATCACTGGGTTTCAAACCCAGACCGTACAATTTGACTGGGCTGTGATCCAACAGGGCTCTAACTCAAGACCATACTCCACATAAATTATTGAGTTTCTGTTTGTACTGATTAATGTTGTTTGTAGTGTATTATTTATAATAATTGCTCTGTAATATCTGTGTTTAATGTTGTGTTGACTTTGATGCAGGCTACGAGGTGGACAGCATCCATGAGGCCTCAGACCCTGTGGAGGCCGTCCGGAAGGCAGAGAGCATCTTCATAGGTGAGGAGAGGGGGAGGAGTAGGGTGGAGAGTTGAGGGGGGGAGGAAAGATGAGGTGAGGAGAAGGGAGTAGGGGGGAGGAGATATGAGGAGGGGGGAAGAGGAGAGATGAGGAGGAGGGGGGAGGAGAGATGCGATGAGGAGTGATTTGGGGGGGAGGAGAGATGAGGACGAGGGGGGTAAGAGGAGAGAGGAAGGCAGGAAGACATCCTGTAGGTGAGGTGAGTTCTCCTGACGCCTGTTCTGTTCTTCTAGGTGGTGGCAACACATTCCGTCTGCTGAAGTGTCTCTACGACAACCAGGTGGTGACTGAGATCAGGAAGCGGGTGCTTGAGGTGAGTGTCACCGAGGGGGTCTCTCCTCCATGATGATGTAATTTGTAGGCCAGGATTCGGAGGTGGGTCATGGTTGAGGTCTTCATCCACTCCCCCTAGGATGGAGTTCCTTACATGGGCTCCAGTGCCGGCACCAACGTGTCCACCATCAGCATCAACACCACCAACGACATGCCCATCGTCTTCCCGCCCACCTTCTCTGCCATCGGCCTGGTGCCGTTCAACATCAACCCCCACTACCTGGACACGGACCCCAACAGCAGGCACATGGGGGTGGGTACACACACCAGCACACAGCCTTCGTGCTGTATGTCCATGGTAATACGCATGTCATCTGTATATCCATGTGTGTTGTCCTCTTCAGGAGACCAGAGAGCAGAGGATCACTCAGTACCTTGAGGAACCTGACACGCCCTGTGTGCTGGTGAGTCTGACTGCAGGGATTTACATGGTTAATACTGACAGGCAGGCACACACACTGACTGACTAGCTAGATGGTATTGCTGACAGGTTGTTGACAGTGTTGTGGTCTGTTGTCAGGCTCTAAGAGAAGGCTGCATGCTACTAGTGGAAGGAGACAAAGCTACTCTACTGGGGAGCACCAAGGCCCGCCTCTTTATCAGGTAACACACACACGCAGACACACACATACTCAAACTCTCAGGGCAATGAACCACATTTGATAGCATTGTGTCTGTGTGTTACAGGGAGAAGCCCACAGTGGAGTATGAAACAGGAAGTGACCTCAGCTTCCTGCTGACGGATAGACTTTGACCTGGGAAAACAGTTTCCTGTCAAAGCATAGAGAAAACTATGCCATTCTGTCCACTTTTCTAAATCCATTCTTCTCTAAAGACAATAAAAGTTTGGGTTTACTAGTAAAATCATATTTCTATCAAGTCAAGCTGTTGACTTCTTACTCTGTGACTCGATTTGTCCAATCTTATCTTAGGTGTAAAGATAAAGAACTTTATTCTCTAGATAATATAGATAAGAAGGCAGTCTGGAATACATGGGTCAAAACTAATCAAACAAGTTCATTAAGGATTAAAGTCAGCCTGAATTTAAAGAATACAGATCATTTAAACAGGAAAATTGTAGTATTATTTACTCAATAATATGCGGTCTTCTATCTACTATCATCTAGTATACCATAGATCTCAAGTCGGAGAAATACAATGTGTAAGGTAGACAGTCTAAACAGATCAATGAAGACATTTTTAATGGTTTAATGAACATTTGAATGATTTAGCCCTGATTAACTGTGCCTTTTTTCCTATTATCTTGGATGCACATTAAATCCATAGACGGGATGAACCCAATATGGGCAAAGTCTCTCAAGTTCACAAATGCACATTTCACTCAATATAAAACACATCAGTTCCGTCCTGCACAGCATAGATTCATGTAACCACCAGTATTCCGCTCTAAAATCATTGTTAATATTCTGAAAAACTATCAATAAAAAACCTCTTTACCGAAGCAGTTGTGAGGGGATGGCTGAGTCTTGGTTCAACAAAAAAACCCAACCCGAGCAGTAAAAAGCAGTAAAAAGAGCATTTTAAAATCCTCACCTCACTACAACACAAACAACAAGCTGTAACACAATGCATCATTTGGTTCATATTCTACAAAATCAAGTTTTAGAGCGCATAAAGGCATACATTACTGAAAGTAAAAAAATATCCCGCATCCCTGTACCTCAAATAGGTCTAAGATCAGTGTCTAACTTTTGGGGCAACACACTGAAATACAGAAAACTTGTACTGCAAGGTTTGGTAAAAATACAGTGCGTGTGTCTGTCTGCCTGTCTGTGTCTAGGTGTGTGTGTTTCTGTGTCTAGGTGTGTGTGTGTGTGTGTCTGTGTCTAGGTGTGTGTGTGTGTGTGTACACAGTTGAGCCAGCAGCTAGTGTTCCAGGCCCCAGATGAAGCGTGTGTGGCCAGCAGGGGGCGACGCTCAGCTGTCTGGGTTTGTGTCGCCGTTATCCTGCGGCTGCAGCTGCTCCTTGTCTGCGTTGTCGTCCTCCTGAGGGGGGCGCACGCGCTTGAAGAAGCCCAGCTGGGGGGAGGAGGGGGGAAAGGGCAACACGGTCAGTCAGTAGCGAAGCCTGTGGAGAAACGCCAAGACACATCTTCTTCTGCTCTAAGAGTCTCTGTTTGCATCACCAACTGGTGAAGGCTGTTTTTAAAACACAGGTTCCTTTATGACTCACACTAGCCATGTTTAGGGGGTCAGATGGCTGAGCGGTTAGGGAGTCGGGCTATCGATCAGAAGGTTGATGGTTCGATTCCTGGCCGTGCAAACTGACATTATGTCCCTGGACTTACTTTAGCGTCTGCTCAATGACTAAATGTAAATGTTCACTTTACTCAACATCGCTGGCTAGGAACTCTTCTTCCTCATGAGGATGAGGAGGAGAGAGACTGACCTTGTACATGATGAAGATGAGCAGTGCCAGGAGCAGCAGTCCAGACAGGACGGCCAGTGCCACCACCCACCCAGGGACAGACTGGGAGACGTTAGTCTGAACCCAGATCACAGACAAATCCACCTGGGGACGGCTTACAGTTCAGTCCCATCCTCATAACACAATTATGATCACATTTGAATACATTTACCTGACCTGACACTTTCATTTCAACTAGAAAATGTGCACCAACTACTCCCTCTATCCCCCTCTCTCTCTCTCCCTCCCCCCCCTCCCTCCCTCTCTCTCACCTTGGTGGAGTTAGAGGGCAAATCATACGCCAGGTTCTTGTAGGGCATCTCTGTCACACTGAAGGACGCCAAGGAGCGCACGGTGTAGGAGTGGTTCTGGCTGTCCATCTGTCGAGAACACACACACACACCACACACACACACACACACACACACACACACACACACACACACAACAGCAACATTGAATTCCACAGTAGTCGTAATCAGGTCCGAACGTGCAGGAGGTAGGAGGGAGGACTCACCTTGAGGAAGGTGGCGACGGCCAGTCTGGAGTGGACCCAGAGGATGGCTCTCTGGCCGTTCTCCACGCGACCCACCTGGCATGTGATCTTCTGGCACTGGGCCGTGGTGCAGTCCTACACACACACACACACACACACACACCCCGTAAGAGAGAGAGAGACACATAGCATTTCCTTCCCTGGATACAGTCTATGGTACGGGTGGATGGTTCTGGTTAGGGGCTAGGTTCTTGCTCCCGTACCAGAGTCTCCAGGGCGTCCGCGGGGGGCTTGGGCTCTGCCTCTCGGCGGTTGCGGCTCCTGCCGTCGGTTCGGTCCCCGCCGGTCCCCGTGGTATTGTTGGTCTCTTCTGATATGGGATTCTGGAACAGCGGGACAGACGGGGTTCTTCAACACAGAGGGCTTCATGCGTTTTAGAAGACAGTGAGTGTGTCAGAGCCCGTGTGTGTCCTACGTACAAACACGTTGAGGGGGTTGATATCGAAGTCAGTGGAGCAGGTTATGGGTCCTTCCATCTCTAACTTGGTGATGTAGAGCAAAGAGGCATTGTTGAAGCTGTAGGGCCAGTCTATGTCCAGGACGGCCTTGCTGAACGTACTGGGTCCGTAGTTGCGCAGCTACACACACACACACACACACACACACACACACACACACACACACACACAAAGAGTCAGCTCTATGGGACAAGCAAAGTAATAGCAACACTGTGTTGAAGCGCATGTTGGAATGAAGGCTGACCTCATAGACCTGAAGGATCTTGGGTCCGAGGTCATCCCCCACTTGGGGGGGGTCTTTGGGCTGCCAGTTGGCGATGGGCAGGAACACCTCGTCTGGATTCGACTGCCTGCAGGACAGGACAGGGTCACTACTGGGCTTCACTATAACCTAGAAACCTCCAGATATACCTCCAGTAGGCACCCACATACAGCTACAGGAAGGCATCAGTAGAGTTAGTCTAGAGTCTAGAAGGAAACATGATTTCTACTCTGGGCCTGATCTGCTGTGTTAGTCTCAGAGGTCAGAGGTCAGGTCACTGTACATGGAGATTTCCACTTTGGCCAGGACAGCCAACTGAATGACGCTGGACACCACACTGCTGCTGCTGCTGAACTGGTTGGAGCTGCAACACAAGGACATGACAGATGACTGCATTACACATGACCACAGGATGGCAGCACTGCTTTATGTTGAGCGAGAGCGAGAGAGCAAGAAAGAGAGAGAGAGAGAGAGCAAGAGAGAGAGAGAGAGCAAGAGAGAGAGAGAGCGAGAGAGCAAGAAAGAGAGAGAGAGCGCAAGAGAGAGAGAGCGCGAGAGAAAGAGAGCAAGCGAGAGAGAGAGCGAGAGGGAGAGATAATGAGAAGGAGAGAAATCTTTCTGAATGAAGCACTGTCTTCTTCACATTAGTACGAGGTTTACACAGACAATTCCCAATGTTGGTTGTTGTTAAATTACAATAGTTGGACACATTTGATAAAAGATCTGTGTTTCAGAGCTAGTTAGAGAGCAGTGGACGTTACCTGACAATTTGCAGGTCAAACTTGACTGACGTGTCCTCGTCTGACAGCTGATGAACACTGAAGCTTAGGCCTGCCACCACCTGGTCCATCACAAACAAAAAGGAAAGTGTGTGTCTGCGTGTGTGTAGGACGGGTGTGTGTGTGTACGTGTGTGTGTGTGTGTGTGTGCGTGTGCGTGCGTGTGTGCGTGTGTGTCACCTACTTTAGCTCCTCCTTTCATGGGGTTCCCCAGGTCACACACCACCAGTCTGGTCTGGTTGTCTTTCTTGTAGGCACACGACAGTCGGGACAGAGTCTGGGCAGGGGACACCAACAACACGGCTGGACTGCTGGACCTTATTCAGCATATCTACCTGGTTGTGTGTGTGTGTGTGTGTGTGTGTGTGTGTGTGTGTGTGTGGTGTGTGTGTGCGTGTGTGGTGTGTGTGTGTGTGTGTGTGTGTGTGCGTGTGTGTGTGCGTGTGTGTGTGTGTGTGGTGTGTGTGTGCGTGCGTGCGTGCGTGTGTGTGTACCTGGCTGTTGCGGTCCACCCCAGTGAAGTCTGCCTGGGGGGGCAGGGTGACGTGCAGCTCCGCCTCGTACGCCCCCTCCCCCCTGTTCTCCGCCGTCACATACAGCTTCAGAGTTTTGTCACTTCCCATGTAGATC
This sequence comes from Mallotus villosus, assembly GCA_903064625.1. Lineage (NCBI taxonomy): Eukaryota > Metazoa > Chordata > Actinopteri > Osmeriformes > Salangidae > Mallotus > Mallotus villosus. Next base: position 286,500 of record CAEFZP010000825.1, read on the forward strand.
TCTTTCGTGTCACTATGGAAACACCCCCAGTGTACATGACGTGTAAGGCGCTAACGCGCGCAGGCGAGGTGAAGGTCCCCCTCACATCCATCCAGACCACTCACCTCTCGATAGACAGCTTCAGGTCAGGTTTACAGATGTTGTCCTCACCACAGTCCAGCAGGATGTGGGCCTAGAGGACACTCGCATGTCAATACACACATTCAGGTGTACAGTAGACACACACACACACACACACATGGAAACACACACACATGGAAACACACCTGCTTGATAAGGTTGGAGGAGGCTGTTTGGTCCAGGATGGGCAGTAGGCCGGTACTGTCCGCAGCCTGCTCGTAGTCCAGGCTGAAGTCCATGAACACGGCTATGGGAGTGATCTTATCCCTGAACTCAGAGTCATCCTGCAAGGCAAGAAGGCCAGGTTCAGAGTTAGTCTCTCCCTGTGCTTCAGCAGTGAGGAAACGGAAAGGTAAGATGCGCTGGGTGGGGTGAGGTGGGTGAGGTCTGTTGGGTGGGGTGAGGTGGGTGAGGTGTGCTGGGTGAGGTGTGCTGGGTGAGGGTGGGTGAGGTGTGCTGGGTGAGGTAGATGTGATGGGTGGGTGAGGTGTGCTGGGTGAGGTAGATGTGATGGGTGGGTGAGGTGTGCTGGGTGAGGTGAGGTGTGCTGGGTGAGGTGAGGTGTGCTGGGTGAGGGGGTGAGGTGTGCTGGGTGAGGTGGGTGAGGTGTGCTGGGTGAGGTGGGTGAGGTGTGCTGGGTGAGGTGGGTGAGGTGTGCTGGGTGAGGTGAGGTGTGCTGGGTGGGGTGAGGTGTGCTGGGTGAGGGTGGGTGAGGTGTGCTGGGTGGGGTGAGGTGTGCTGGGTGAGGTGAGGTGTGCTGGGTGAGGGTGGGTGAGGTGTGCTGGGTGAGGTGGGTGAGGTGTGCTGGGTGGGGTGAGGTGTGCTGGGTGAGGTGGGTGAGGTGTTCTGGGTGGGGTGAGGTGTGCTGGGTGGGGTGAGGTGTGCTGGGTGAGGGTGGGTGAGGTGTGCTGGGTGAGGTGGGTGAGGTGTGCTGGGTGAGGTCTGTTGGGTAAGGTGAGGTGAGGTAGGTGAGGTGGGTGAGGTCTGCTGGTTAAGCATTCCTATATGAGGCCTTGACTACGGAAAGGCCTCCATAGCTCTCCACTCACCCTGAGAAAAGCATCCTGCTCGCCACAAGTCAGTCCCTTCTTATTGGCTATCGTCATATTGGTAGTGAACTGGGAGGTCCTGCTCTGGAGGAAGAGCACGCGCTTGATCGCCCCCTTGTGTTTATTTCTGTCTAGCACAAGATCCACCTGGAACTCTGGGGTCAGAGAGAGAGACAAATGAAGAGAGAGTGGGAGAGAGAGGACAAGAGAGAAAGATAGAGAGTGAGCGAGCGAGACCGCAAGTTTGCCTTATTATAATTGTAGGTTTGTGATTGATACTAATTTAGTTCTATGATGTCCTTTGGCAACAGTGCTTTAATTTTACCATTCATGCCCATAAAGCATCTTGAATTGAAGTGAATTGGAGAGAGAGAGAGAGAGAGAGAGAGAGAGAGAGAGAGAGAAAGAGAGACAGACATGCAGCAGGGGGTTGGGGTTCAGGAGCAGAGGCTGTAAAGTTCAAAGGCCTGGGAGGAACAAGGGGTAATGATCGAGGCCCAGTGTCTGTGCTGCCACAACAGCACAACCACACCTGGTAACAATTACACACACACACATGCACACGCACACGCAGAGATCAAACAAAAACAGAGAAGCCGGATACACCCCTGAGTGTGTGTGTGTGTGTCACAGACAGGATGCACCCTAATAAGTGTCCCTTACCCTCCACAGCAAACCCACACCATCACTTTACCCAGAGTGACCATGCTAGAGCTAGGCATGTGTGTGTGTGTGTGTGTGTGTGTGTGTGTGTGTGTGTGCTCAGAATGTGAAACTTACTGAGGGAGGCTGGGGCTCCTTTCCCGTTGGCTTCCAGACAGAATTTGACTTTAAAACTGAACACAAACACACACAAACACACACAAACACACACAAACACATACAAGACAAACAGCAGACTCAGTGTTTTCAGTGAACCGTCTGAACATGTTGTATTGCTTGTTTCATGCTGTGCGTGTTTGGACGTGTGCATGTGTGTGAGTGTGTGTGTGTGCATGCGTGAGTGTGTGTGTGTGTGTAGTGTGTATTACCAGGACACGGGGGTGTTGGTATCAGGCAGAATGCAGCTGCGATCCTCCGGGTTGAGGACCAGAGGGCTGATATCCAGGGTAGCGTTGACACCAATGACAGGCCTGGACCTGGAGGGGCACACACAGAAACACACACATGACTGGCCTCGCCCTGGAGGGGCACACACAGAAACACACACATGACTGGCCTCGCCCTGGAGGGGCACACACAGAAACACACACATGACTGGCCTCGCCCTGGAGGGGCACACACAGAAACACACACATGACTGGCCTCGCCCTGGAGGGGCACACACAGAAACACACACATGACTGGCCTCGCCCTGGAGGGGCACACACAGAAACACACACATGACTGGCCTCGCCCTGGAGGGGCACACACAGAAACACACACATGACTGGCCTCGCCCTGGAGGGGCACACACAGAAACACACACATGACTGGCCTCGCCCTGGAGGGGCACACACAGAAACACACACATGACTGGCCTCGCCCTGGAGGGGCACACACAGAAACACACACATGACAAGAAACACACACATGACTGGCCTCGCCCTGGAGGGGCACACACAGAAACACACTGATCCAGTGAAGCCACGGTAGAGATGACCTGAAGCAGGGGCCGGTGGGCGGAGGAGCGGTCCTTCCTGTAGCTCGCTACACCCGCACATCTGAGCCCCGCGTTAGAGGTTTATGTAGAAGCAGCTAGCCTTTCATGTCGTAGGTGGTCTGGTTATTAACCGCGAGACTAGGTGTGTAGTACACACCGTGTGCCCTAGATCAAAGGCATACAGACAGGCGTGTGTGTGTGTGTGTACGGGGGGAGTACCTGTAGAGAACAACTTTGTCAGCTCCAAACACCCCCACCAGCAGGTCTGAAGGAGACACACACACACACACGCGCACACATCAGCACTTTATAATTGCATCACAGCAGGATACTGCTCTAGCAAACCACAGCCAGGCCTGTATGCAGAACAATCCAGAGCTGTCTGTTCCTATCCCTCTGTTTGGGCCCTCTCTAGGTCTTAGCCTGGGTCTGGCTCAGTGTCCTGAGTCCATGTCTGAGGACAGTCTCTGTGTACCTGGGTATCCGTTCTGATCGATGTCAGTGCCCCCGGTCATGGAGTAGCCGAAGCTGGGGGGCATGTAGGAGGAGGCCCAGCGGCCCTCCAGCACCTGGGAGGCGGCGGGCTCCGGGCCCGTGGAGCGCCCGCTGTGGATGTAGATCAGGCCCTGGTTCTGGGGGCCCCCGTAGGGCGCAGAGATGGCCACGTCTGCAGGGAGAGAGGGAGGGAGACAGAAATACAGAAAGAGACAGAAAAAGACACGGAGAGAGAGGAGAGAGAGAGAGAGAGAGAGAGAGAGAGAGAGAGAGAGAGAGAGAGAGAGAAGAGAGAGAGATTGTCACTATTTCCACACTGTAGAGAGCACCTCTGGACAGGAGATCGAGCAGAGAGACATATCCAGTCGGCCTACCGTTATAACCGTCCAGGTCCAGGTCCCCCAGAGCAGAGATGTAGCTGCCGTAGCGACCGTAGATCTCCCCCCCGGTCAACTTCATGGGGGGGTGGAAGGAGAAGCCCCCCTTCCCCATGTAGACAGACACCTGGCCCACCTCCCTCAGCTTCCCGTCTGACCCCCGCTCCATGAAGAGAGGAGCCCCCACCAACAGATCCAACCTCCTGAGAGGGAGAGAGAGAGAGAGATAGAGAGAGAGGTAGTGAGTGTGTGAGAGATGGATCTAGAGAGTGGGTGGTAGTCAGGGGTCAGGGGTCGAGTGAGGATACGCTTCTTACCCGTCGTTGTTAATATCAGTCGCAGCTACCGAGTGGCCGAAGTAGGCGGCCATCTGGAAAGGTAAAGGGGGGAAGAGGACAAAGGAGATGTTTTATTCTTCTGAACGCTTGTGCTATTCCTTCCTTCCTTCCTTCCTTCATCTCCCTCCTCCACCCGCCCTCCCGTCTATAGTCGATTGGCTGTCATGGCTGACCTGTGTTCCGGTGACGTTCACCATGGACGCCATATTCTTGCCGTTGAAGATGTTCACCTGGCAACAGGAAACACCACACTGGTTATCGTACCTCAAAATAGCATACTACATGTCCTTAGTAAACTACTGCACACTAACGCTCTGCACTACATAATGGCACACTATAGCATCATACCAAAGACACGTGACTTACATAGCCTCTGGCTTTGTCACCACGCGGAACCCCAGTGATGTAATCTGGAAGAGATAGGTAGCTGAATATACGTACTAATACCCTGCGTTGAGAATGAACGAACAAACAAACAAATAATCTCATTTGAATTGTTTCCATTAGAATTTTCTGAATGAATGGTTTTCCTCAGATTTACCGTCGTCACCGTCATCATTGAAGTCTCCAACAGTTAAAGAATAACCTGCCACAAACACAGAACAGAAGGTGCAATGGGGGGGTCAGGTGGCTGAACTAATCAGAAGGTTACTGGTTCGATTCCCAGCTGCGCGAAATTACATTGTGTATCCTGGGCAAGTCACTTCGCCCTATTTACCTCGGGGGGAATGTCCCTGTACTTACTGTAAGTCGCTCTGGATAAGAGCGTCTGCTAAATGACTCAATAGTAAACGTAGGTGCTGTGCTGTAGGTGGAGGTCCTGGCCCGTAGGGGGTGTTGGTGTTGACCTTGGTGTGCTAACATACTATCTCTAGCTCAACAGATCCCCTCTATAGCTTACATGTTCATGCTGCACACTGAAAGCCTATATTGGTGTACATTTCCTACATTTTTATTTAGACCTGCCTTCGGTCACAATGACCCGAAGGTTCACAACGACCCCTCATTCTGCTGCGACAATTTTACCCAATACAAAAACAAATAAAAAGCATTTTCTTTTAACATTTGCGCTGTGGGGGGTGTGAGACAGCCCGACGGTTAAAATAAAATGCTTCATTTTATTTTTGTATGAGGTACAGTTGTCACAACACGTGGGGGGGTCCAATGACTGATGGGTCACAATGACCCGAAGAGAACACAAGGGTTAAGTCTTACAACTGGCTTTACATTTGGGTTTATTTTCAATGACATCAATAATCATTTATCCTTATAATGATTTGCATTGAACGTGTCATGCCTGTCAGATAGATGCTAGCTGGCTAGCACAGCTGGCCCTCACCTAGGTAGCTGTCATCATAAGAGAAGTCGGCCGCACTGGTGTTCATGGTGTTGCTGTAGGGGGTGTAGAACTGGTTGTTATATCTGGCGATGATCTCGGAGATGTCGTCTGAGATCAGCTGGCCTGTGGAGGGTTGACACAAACACGCACAGAAACACACACGTACACAAATGCGTGCGCACACACACACACACGCAGGCAGACACAGCATGTCAGAATGTCTGGTCGATGACCAGTGTTTTCCTTTGCACATAACCAGTCAGTGATAGACACACTGAACAACTACTGGGCACATTAGCTATTTAGGAGGAGCAGTGGACATGTGGGAAGAAGGGGAAATGTGCTTTATTATACTGTAATTGTATCTCTATAGCACTGTTGTATTGTGTAAAGTGCTCTGGCTCTTGCCCGTCAGTAGACACACTTAGTGTACTGTAGTTTTCCAGTCATTGAGGCCTGTAAACAATGCTGCCCTTTAGAAAAGAGCTGCCTTAGCTGTTTGACTAACCAACAGGATGTAGCAAATATCCTTTCAAACCCAAGGAAGCCACTTGCAGGGCTGCCAACTTGCGAACCCCGAGACAACATTGCACGCGTGCGTGTAGCATGTTTAGTGAGCTCTGACCTTGCCAGTAGAAGCTGCCTGGACCTCCCACCACCACTCGGTTATTCTGTCGGAGAGGAAAGAGAACCAAAGTTGTTTACGTGTGCGACTAGCCCAGCTGTTTACAGTCAGACCCACACGGACCGACAGCAGCGACATTCTTCACCAGTTTGAATGAAGCTTGCTTAACATGAACCTAACGTAACACAAACACAGCGATGGCGTCATTCTAGGGTGCAGTGCAGATTCCTAGAGGAGATAGCCGGTGTGTGTGTGTGTGGCGGAGATGTGAGGGACTGTAGGTTTATGCATGGGCCCCACCTTGACAAAGTCCACACTGAAGCCTGCCTGACAGAAGCCCTGGCCTGATGGAGACTTCCTCTCTGAGGACAGACAGCAGAGCTTCAGACTATTCACGGGCACGGCAGGGAGGGCCATCGGATTACTGGAGAGACAGGGGGTGGACAGTACTTACTGGATCGACAGGGGGAATACTCCACCACCGTAGCTCCCGTCTTCAGGAAGCAGGTCCCCACCGGCTCCCGATCGCTAAAGTCCTCCGTGCTCCACTGGTAGAGGGGGGCACACGCCTGGACACACACACACACAGTACAGCTCACACACACACAGTGAAGCTCACACACACAGTACAGCCCACACACACAGTGAAGCTCACACACACAGTGAAGCTCACACACACAGTAAAGCTGTGTGTGTGTGCATGCACAGTGTTGCACAGCAGTACATCTGCATGCACAGTGTTGCACAGCAGTACGTCTGCATGCACAGTGTTGCACAGCAGTACGTCTGATGATGTCAGTCTTACTTCTAGTGTCACTTCTCCTTTGAATTCTCAGCAAATGGACACATTTGGTTATGTGCGAGGGACTCACCAAGATGTGTTTCCCTTCCGAGCGAACGGACGCTCCGAACCACTGGTTGGACTTGAACTCCATCTGAATCCCAGACTGGCTCTTCTTGTCATCTGGAGGAGGAGGGAGTAGAGGGAGGAGGAGACCCCTGGTCACACAGCAGGTCACACAGCATGTCACACAGCAGGTCACACAGCAGGTCACACAGCAGGTCACACAGCAGGTCACACACATAACCACTGTGGACGTCGACCACACGACCACCATACTCTAACTTTGACTACACTACAGGCGGGATAAGATCTCAACCCTGTGCTGCAATACATTGTGTGCTCATCTCCTAAAAAGGTAATAACTTTGACTCCTAATGTACAGTCACAACCTCACAGCCTTCACGTTTCATTGATTGCATATCGCGATTCACAAGATCTCCTGTGAGGACATGATGTTTGTGGACAACGAAAGAGGCACAGCCGTCAGATCAACTCCGAACACTTATCACACTGCTAATAGATGTCCCAACTTCAACATTAAGAACTATCGTGTTTGGTTTTGAATCATGATGTGTTGCTCAAGGGGGGGGGGAATTATACACGATGTCTAAGAAGGTTTCAGTTCTTACCTCACCTGGTCTATGCCTAGGGAGAGACATTCCTCCTGGTCACAGCCAGGGTGTTGGGACTTGTCTTATTACACACCAAGGGAGGGGTTGGTAGTGGTGGTGAGTAGGCTGTGTGTGTGTATGTGTGTGTTTGTGTGTGTGTGTGTTTATGCGTGTGTATGTGCATAGCAAGCAACCCCCGTTTCCAGTGCAGGGAAAATCCCTGGTCAGAACCAGAGATATAAACCCAACCAGGCCTTAGACGAGTGTTGCAACTGTGGCTTGTCGACTGATTGGCTGTTGATCTCTAACAGCGTAGAGGCTCACAGATCGTGGTCAGGATTTGCCGTCACATGCAAGTGGGTGAGAGCAGGACACCGGGACCTGACAAACTGTACATGGTCACGCTTGATTGGCTGTGTTTTGGTAATAAATGCCTGAGAGTGCTATAGTGTTGCCTTTGGGTTGAGTTTGCTTACTCATTGAAGTGTTGAAATCCTGGGTTGTACCCAGTGGTTGCCACAGCATGTGTGGGTGTCATGTCTTCATCCTCCCTAAAATCACTGACCACACCGTACTTTACCTCAAGCAATGTTTTCAGCAGAGAAAACAAATGTGTCCATTTGCTGAGAATTCAAAGAAGAAGCTACCCTCTATATTAAAGTAAACCTGTTGTCATCCGACGTACCTCTGTGCAACACTGTGCAAGCAGTGGTTGTTGTAGGCCTGCATGCGCAGACATAGCAGATTGCCTGCAGGGTCGAGATAACAGAGTGCTACCTCACCAGAACAAGATGGAGGTAGGTCAATAAACCCCAGAGAACACAGACAGAGGGAGGGAGAGGGGAAGAGAGAGAGAGAGAGAGAGAGAGAGAGAGAGAGAGGAGAGAGAGAGAGAGAGAGAGAGAGAGAGAGAGAGAGAGAGCGAGAGAGCGAGAGAGCGAGAAAGGGAGGGAGGGAAATAGAAAGAAAGGGATAGAAAGAGGAGAGCAAGTGTAGAAAACAAGAGAACAATAGCCCTCTGTAACTCTTGTCTTCATACCACACCACCCCAGTCTCTGTGTATGCCACAGCCCCTCCTCATGTCTGCTCAGAGGACTCAGAGTGCTGTCATGACTGGGCATCATGGAGGCAGCAAAGCCAAGCTGGCTGAGGTCAGGAGGGAGTAACAGAAAAATGACTTGCGCACTAACACACACACACACACACACACACACACACATAAATACTGAAACACACACACTCTAATTCCAGTACTGGACTGTGTCACCCTCTAATCCGGCCTGCCTTCCTGGTTAGCAAGTCAGCCACCACAAAGAGAGTCATTGTGACTGTTCAACATGTACCGTACAACAGACCAAAGGAACACGCCCAACTGGACAACAATTCAATGCGGGTCAAAAGTTAAAACATGCTGTTTACTTTATGTACAGTCCTGTGATGTCGGGTTCAAATCCAAACACGTATAAACTGTGACAGCTTGAGAACGAGGCTCTGAAGTAGTCTGGTGTTTTCACACAACTGAGAGTCCTATACGCAAGCCTGTACTTACCTCAGCAGTCACTCAAACAGCACCTCCCACAAACTGTTACCCTACCAAACAAGCTATGGTTAAACAACACGCCTCTACCCTCTGTTGTCTAAATGTGTCTGAGTTCTGATATCCCCCTTAGAATGACAATGCTGCTTCTCTCTCTTCCAGCCTCTGGGCCTCTCTGTCTAAGATACTAGGCAGTGCACAGTGCTGTCACAACAAGCACAACACAACTACACTGCTCCACACTTCAGATTCATATGAGACTAAATCAAATAAGAATTCTTTGTGGCCTACTACATAATGGATCAGCATCCGGCTGGAATGAATGAATGAATGATGGAGTGAGTGAGTGAGTGAGTGACTGTTCAGCAGCCTTTTCCTCCCGCTGCATTCCTGGGTGAGCCCAAACACGACAAGTCACCACATGCACGACTGACACACTCCAATTCCAAAAACACTTCTACTGGATAATGCTTTTAGTTCAACACAAACTCCAGCATCATCCATGTCATTGTCGGCTTCAGTGTCATTACCTGTCGCTACTCATGTTCTAGAGTGTAAGGTGTGACCTTAGTTATCAGTGTTCTAGAACTTCCTTCCTTCGCTTGTGGCCCGACTCACCAGCGTTTAGGAACATTGAAACATTTCTATTCTACTCACCAGTGTTGTCGAACGATACTTCCTGGCAGGCACCACCAGAGCTCATCCAGGGGCAGCTATACACAGCTCCTCTCTCCACCACGGAGGAGGCTGATGATGTGTTGGCCCTGGGAGCTCCCACTATCACGTTAGACCTGGGGACAACACACAGACGCTGAAACACACTCTCACTGAAGCATAAACAGCCCTGCATCCAGGTCTATGGCATCGCATGCACCCATCCTCGATACACAATAAGAATAAAGCTGAGAAACTTCCACAAAAACCTTCAATTGAATGTTTACTTTTGAGTATTATTGCGACACATTTCATTGAGAATTTACACAGATACAGTACAAACTTACTCCTTGTCATCTGGCCTGAAAAAATCTACAGAAAATCCAAAATAGCTCCTTTCTGGTCCAGAATAGACAGAAGGGTTATCAGCGTCCAGATTAAATGAAACGGAGTACTTCAAACACACCAACGTCAGAACCACCGACAAACGATAAAGTTTCGATGTTCCCTTCATTCTGTCCGTGGACTGTGACGAGTACAGGGACGAGTGTGACTCCAAATCTGGCTTTCCACCTACTTTAACTGCAACAAAACTGCCTGAAGTAGGCTATAAGAATGCACAGCTTCCACACTCCATGCCCTAAGACAGCCAGCAAATGTATAACAGCAGCTACACCGTAGTTTTGTGTAATTTCCCGCAGTCAGAAGAAAAGTCCAGTTCAAGCGCGTGTATTCAATTGGGCTAATCGCATTAAAATTTCTGAAACATTGAACTAGTCTGCGGGGGTGTAGCGCTGCGCTTGCGTCGCAGGCGCTCCCACTGCAAAAAAAACATCTGAAATTGTAAATCAGGTAGGCTTTAGAAAACAAATTCTTCGGTCACAGTAGCAGTTTGAAGGGCCCTGATGTCTCGAATGTTCACTGACAAGAGGTGTATGCACGCCTACTAAGAATAATAATCGATAAATGGCGTATTTTTACAGATTTGCGCACTTGAAAGAGAGTGAATATGTAGTTTACGTAGTGCCAAAAGTAATCTACTCTGAAGTTTCTATTGAGGGTTAATGAAGTGTGCTGTCTGTCTATAATGTGTGGTTTGGATCCCTAGACACGCCAGCCATGCTGTGTGTTTAGCTCAACATGTTATAATGAATTACTGAACAGGTTACTGCAAAGTAAAAACATAATAATAGGTATATTCAAACAGTAATAATTGTAATATAATACATACTAATACTTTTGGAAGTGAATGAAGGCATGAAAATTAAACAAGCCAAATTACTGTTAGGAGTAAATGGACTATGTGCTTGTCCCTCTCAGTGGAAACAGTCACAGTATGGTGCAGTGGAGTAATCAACCATGTGGCTCTGAAGACCATGCATGGCCTTGTGAAGGAGGATGGAGCAATGAAGGTCAGAATGATAAACCACTCATGTCTTGTCCTTCATAATCTCACGGACCAGCTGTGCTTCATCTGAACAAACTGATTTTTTGGGGGGAAACCAGTTATCGGTTTGTATTGGTATCCACCGTGTACAGGATTACCTGCTGTATCTTTTCAACCAATTCATATAAAATATTTAAGAAAAATTGGTATGAGGAGGGTTTTAGCGTTTTAGGACATTTGTGAATTGGACTTGTTCTAGCAGAGGTTGTCATTTGTCGCCCTTCTCTGGTAGTGAAAGGAATAGCAACATCATGTGGGGTAATAGTACATAATGTTGCTATTCCTTTCCATACCTTTCCTACCTTTCACCTTCTGAAGAGTGTTTAACCTGTGACAGACCTATTTATACACAACCTGTAACATGGATGATTATCATATCGTGCCCATTTAAACCAAAAACCTGTCAAGCACAAAAGGGGTTTTGGACATTAGTCAAAACAAACAAAACAAAACAAACCAACAAAATGTGTAGGCCTTGTAGACATCCCTAGGATGTGTCCACACTAGTGGGCATGCAACAGCGACTGGTACAACTACAACTCTAAGTCTCTAATGTCCTGCACCTTCACCAGAACCATCTCCCAGCAGCTGCAGTAGGGCTAGTGTACCAAGGGTTCAGATTCTGGCTGGGGTCAGATTCTGGCTGGGGTCAACTCCCATGTACAGTGTGGGAGTATATTTCACATAAAAATCTACATCATAATTATTATTATTACAGTGACTTACTGTATCTGTTTGTCTAATTAGTGCCCCCCCTAAGTGATGTTAGGTTAAGTTAATGAGCATCGTTAGCATCTCTAATCCCTTATGGCAACCTCTCATGTTATGTCCCTGCTTGACATATTCAAACAAACAGTTTGAAAGCCTTTGGGAACAGAGCTGGCTGGAGATTTTAGATCAACACTGATAATTATGGCTCAGTGGCCATTGGTGTTTTTCATCTGTTGCACTCTTTATGACAACTGTCCCCCAAATTCATAGTTTATAGATATATATTTACTGTATTTTCTATCAGTTACACACATTTTCATTTGAAGTTGCAAAACGTATTTTTCTGTGTGACAGCTCCACACAGTGGTTTATACCACTGTACAACTTGCAAAGTAGTTGCAATCTTCCTAAATGTTTTTTGTTTGTTTTTGTTTTCACAAAGCCTAACTGGACAACTGGGTTTAATTAGCAGTCCTCAACCCTAATACCCCAGTGTGGCAAATGATCATGACCTCTGAGAGCATATACATGTTTATTTGCTCATCGGGTCATTAGTCCTCAACCAGACCAGCCAGGGAGACAAGCCATGCCCAAAGCAAAACAGAGATGTTGCTTCATTGTCAAGTCCTTCTAGACCTCAGGAGACCCCAGGGTACCTCAGAGTGGTGCTTCCCTTGGGACTGATGAAAGAGGTCACGGTCAGACTAAGTTCACAGAAAAAGTTGCATCATCAATACAGATCTATTATAAATTATTAACAAAGAAATTGATTCTTATTAAGTTTAAATTAAATTTACATCGATGAGATGACAGGATCCAGAAAAGTTGTTGAGGAGGGGTGATAAGGGGAGTGAACAGAAGCCACATCATCAAACTTGTTAAACAACAGGTTTAACTCATTGGCCTTATCCCGGTGTCCTATCAGGGTATTCTTCCAGCCCAGTGTCTGATTGATTGATTGATTTTATTTGACCATTTTGATATAAAAACATGAACAGCATTCTGTCACACATTAAAATACATAAAATAGCCAGGGATAGACACAAAAAAGCCCGAAGGCTTATTTCCATTGTGGTCCCTGTACACAAAACATACACAAAATATACACATACATAAAAATCACACACACAACAATGACCCCCACTAAGGCAAGCCTAATTATGCATAAGCCATTTTTTTAGGGCCTTTTTAAAATTGCCCAAACTCCCGACCACCTTGAGTGCTCCCGGTAACCTGTTCCACAGTGCAGCACCCGTATAAAAAAAGGAATCCTTTCCCAAGTTGGTCCTCACCCTTGGTGGTACAAAATCAGTGGTGCTACCCCTAGTGGCATGTGTGTGAACTTCACTTACACGATTAAAATAGTTTCTAAAATATTTGGGAACATCCCCATTTAAAATCTTATGTACCATACACAGTTTAATCTGAGATACCCGATCAACAACTTTCAACCAACCCAACCTCTCAAAGTGGGAAGATTCCAGATGAGTTCTCATGGGGAGGTCAAAAATAAGCCTAACCAACTTATTCTGCGAGGTCTGAAGCCTATGTTTCAAATGCACCGTGACGCCACTGTACCATGAGCCACATGCATAGTCATAATAAGGCTGAATTAAAGCTCCTGCTAAAATTAACATTGTTCTTTGATCCAGAAACTTTGAAATTCTGGCCAAAAAACGGATTCTGTGATTTATTTTGGTGATTGCCTTTTGTCCTTTCATTCCATGGCTTGCGATGGTTCTCCTGCTACTCCACACCTCCCTGATGGCCTTTCCTCTCAAGCTTCCTCTTGTAGCACTCCTCGCCCTCAGTGATCCTGTCCCTCACTTCTCTCTGCGCCCTCTTCATCTCCTCCTAGTCTCCCGTCCTGAAGGCCAGCTTCTTCCTGTTAAGTGATGCCTTAATGTCCTTAGTCAACGAGGGTTTGTTGTTGGGGAAGCACATAACATGAATCAATTCCTGTCCTGTCCATGTGCAAGCAGTGGAGACTCGCCAGGGTTGTTTTGAGGTGAGGTTGTAACCACGTCTGGACTGATCTGGTAATGACTGTGTGCTGCTGGACTGCAGGTTACAGTTTTTTACAGCCGCTAACAAGCGCTTACCTATACTTCAGATACTTTTTCTAAACTCTTAACGCAGACTGACACCTACAAAACACGATTGGCCAAATGGATAATTTTCTTCTCAAAAACACATTTTGTTAAATATATACTAACTCTCCATTTCTCTGCACACACTGACTTTACCAAAACACTGGAAATATGACTCAAAATGAAATTATTCTGTCATATAATAACACTTGTTTTCACTTCACAAGGTACATGCAGTCAATCAAAGTACACCAGGTTTCAAAATACTGGCTATTGTTGACATTATAAAAACTGCAGAGACTTATGTTTCAGGTATTTGCATGCAAAACATGCAATCCACCTTTTACACTAAATTTCTTGGTTGGGAACTGTATGTCCACATGTACAATAATGTTCAAATTCAAACACATTTCAGTGTTTTTCCTTACTGTTTACTAAAGGAAATACAGTAGAAACACAATATACAGTAATAGAACAGAAAACGTTTTACAGTAATGCTTACAGTGAACAAAATATCCATGAAACACATTCCGTAGAAACTCACGAATTTCATCACTGACTACTGTTTTTGCAGCCCTTGGAAAGCCACCACCACACATTCTTACACCTCTACTTTGCCCTCTCCTTAGGCCTGCTCTTCTCCCCATCCCTGCTCCTCTCACCGGTCCTCTCACTGCACCTGCACCTCCATCTGCATCTCTCACTGATTCTGCACCTCTCCCCTCCATCTCTCACTGGGCCTGCTCTTCTCCCTGGGTCCCTTGCTCTTCCTCTTCCTCGTCCAGACATTACAGTGTTTGAATTTTTCTGTTTCCAAAAACATCACTCCTCAAAGTCCTTCTTTTATAGTAATTGAAGGAAATAACCCCTGCCACTGAGTCTAAGCCAGACTGGAATCAGCTGTGGTTGGCCCACTTTACCCAACATAAATCAGCTGTCTTTTTATTTTATTTTTTCAGCTGAGATATGTTGTTTTTGAACTAATATCATTGCAGAAGCAGATGTTTTTATACTGTATCTAAGGTTTGGATAATTGTTTTTGCTATTGTGGGATGTTGTGTGTTAACATTCGTAAATACTACACACAAAATCTACCATTTTGTTGGGAGGTATAGCTTGTCTCTTAAGATAATGTAAGCATTGTCGAAATTTGTTCACTGACTGCATATTGTGTGAAACAGACATGAAATATGTGAATTGTATGGCCAAAAAAGACTGATGCTGTGCTAACTGTAGTTAGAGTTTGGAAAATGTGACTACTGTTTGGACAAATGCTTGTCAGCGACTGAAAAAAACTGTAAGTGGTCAAGAAATGTCTGTCTCAAGTTGCGGCCATCGATTGACGGACTACCCGTGACCATCACAAGCCCACTCAGCACCAAACAACGTCTCCAAGCCTATAAAGTCGGTGACCGATGAACTGCTCATCAGCCATGCATATACAGAGTACAGTTGACGTGGAAATTGACACCATGCTGTGGGTTGATGGGTTATGATTATTGATCTGATTAAACTCTCAATCACCCCTTTTAGTATCGTTCTATATAACTGAAAACCATATGTTAAGCTGTTGAATGATTATTATAACCACTAAACGATCAAAGATATTGAGCCTGAGTGTGAGATCTGGGTGACAGAGGCTGAGGAGTGAGGGAGAAGGCCACCTGGAGGCAGGCATCGTCCTTCGCAGGCAGAGGCCTGAGCTACAAGTCAAGATGCACTGTTTTTGGCCCTGCACCTAGAATCTTATCTGTACAAGGTCAGCACAAACTTTGAAGAT